>ML120371.1:927684-1069433 GCA_003788595.2 Choiromyces venosus 120613-1
ACATAAGAGGAAGGAAGCTCTTGAAACTATGATCAAGAGGATGCGATATAAAATCTATAACTGGCAACGGTTATGATTCAGGAATATCGTAATTGATCATAAGCAAGACAGAGAAGAAGCACAACCAACCAGAAACAAACATTTCTCGCATTTCCACAAAATAACTATTGAATATTCTATCCTTTATTGAATCCACCAACGCACTTCTTGATTGAGAGTCCAGGAAGATTGGAGGAATATATCAAGAAGGTCGTTGGGCGAATGTTTAGTTTACTCAGTGTTGACACTGAGTACGTAAGCGCATTGTATATTGGAGTACTGGTATAAACCAGTACACGCTTTCAGGGTACTGGAATTCCCCCAGTACACGCTTTGGAGTACTGAGCATATTTGCTTCAGTACGGAGAATTAGGAATACTGAGTATCCGCATGGATACTCAGTTGCGAGTTGTATGGTTAGTTTAAGTTTGTATTTGTTGATACTGAGTGTTGACACTCAGTACACTTTGGGATACTGAGCATAGACTCAGTATCACACTTTTGTATAGTAGCATACTGAGTTGACTCAGTACACTTTTTGGAAATTGTTTACTTTATGATACTGTATGTTAACATACAGTACACTTTGGTAATGTTTGGTACGGCCCAAACATTATGATCGAGGGGAGAGGGATTTAGGAGTCAGGGAACTCCTAAGTACTACCATAGGAAGTATCATGTCTAGAAAAAAATACAAAGACGCCTACACACGGTACAGGGGGCGTTAGGATGACTTGGAAAAGAGAAGGAGGAAGGAGCGTATCGCAAGAGAACGATCGAGAGAAAGGTCAACCTGATGGGTAGGACTATAGGAACGGACGACGGAGAGGAAAACTCGGTGGAAATTATGATGTTAGAATATCGTACGTATCAACAGGTGAATTGGTTTGATGGGAATGGATAACTGGAGTTCCGGAGATCATACCCACATTCTTATCAAATGACATTCTATGGAGACCACCCAGTAATGTCACGGACTGTCGAGTTGTAGTGAAATACGAGTTAATGAAATACCGAGTTGTAATGAAATACCGAGTTGTAGTGAAACACCGAGTTGTAACATTGAGTTGTTGTGAAACGTCGAGTTTGATTCAAGTCGAAGATCAAAAGATTTATATGATGGAACTGAGATCTGTTATGTTTAGTGTATGGAATAGTTGGATATTATGTTGGTTGTACATGTGATTAAGACATAAAAATGTGGTTGTCATTAGACGGGGAAGATAAATGGCATTTAATATGAGCCGTTGTAACAGCTTTGTCGGGAGGTTAATGTGGACTATCAAATATTACCAAGTCCACATTAATCAATACGTGTACTGATCTAACTAGGTATGGGAATACGATTAACAAGAAGGTGATACTGGTTTGTAAAGGATCCCAAAGAGTCACTTTCACAACTCACGTACATTCTGTAACGTCTATGCATAAAGTCGACATCCATGGTGAGGACCAACATAACACGGCTTTTTGGTCAGGTGAACCGAGCCATTACGTCAAAAGGTAATCTATTATCAGAACTTAGTACTGAGTTAACTCAGTTCATGCTATAATGCAAAAGTGGATGATACTGAGTGTATGCTCAGTCTCCCTTCAAAGTGTACTGAGTGTCCACTCTCAGTATCAAACTTATTTCAAGTTTAAACTGACCATACACCTCGCATCTGACGTATCCACGCGGATACTCAGTAACTCCTGATTCTCCGTCCTGAATCGAATATTCGAATCAGTGGTTCAAAACGTGTACTGGGGACATTCCAGTACCGTTAAAACGCGTATTGGTTCAAAGAAACTACCGGTACTCCAACTATAGAATGAGCTCCTGTACTTGGTGTGAACACTGAGGACTAAACTCAGAACATTCGCCCAACGACCTTCTTGATATATTCCTCTAGCTATCAACTGGAAGTATCGATCAAGAAGTGCGTTGGTGGATTCACTAAAGGATAGACTATTCAATAGTTACTTTTGTGGACTATAGGAGAAATGATGTTTCCGGTTGTTAGTGTTTCTCCTTGTCTTAGTTATGATCATTTATGGTATTCCTGAATCAACTACCCCGTTACCAGTTATCAAGCGTATCTTCCTCACATTCAGTATTAGTTCATAACTCTTAAGAGCTTCCTTTCTCTTATGTTGTTCTGAGACGTTTACTATCGGTAGGAAGGGTTAGAACAATCCTCATAAGGTGCATACGGGAATTCTTAACAAGATCACTCCGTAAACAAGAAAGACAAACTGGCAGACAAACCCCCACTTTACGACACGAATAGAAAGCCCACTACAGGTTAGGAAACCAGTAAAGAAAGGTATCCAGGCTACACTTATAACTAGGAGACAGCGACTACTACAGAAAGCCATTAGGTACGTCAAACTTTTGTAAAAAGTATTTGTCAGCACATTTAAGAGGTCAAAAGTATAGAAAAGCTGTCCCATACTTTACTCGGTAGAACCAGTCCGCTAGGTGTTACTGGGTATACCACAGTATCAACAAGCTATCACCGTTCAGACACTACTTTAGGTATGACTACCTAAAGGTACCAAAGAGACCATAAACATTACCAACATTATCAGGTATACCGCGTACTGCTGAACCAAAATAAGAAACTGTGTACAGCGTCAAAAACTGTATAGCGAATTACAGAACCGCGTACGGACCGGTCATCATACAAGCAACACAGTTGAGTTCACAGAACCGACAAGGAGGTACAGGTAAAACACCACACAGTACTAAGGAAGAATAGCGAAGCCAAGAATAACCAAGCAGAAGGCCATCGGTCTAAAAAGGAAGTATGGTGTGTATAGGAAGGAAGGTCAGTGTACTAGGATCACGGTGAAAGCCCATAAGAAATAGGAAGGAAAGATACCGAAAAGCTTATAGAACCTTGTTGTGTAGGACACTAATAGGAGATAGGTAAGTACTATCCCCATAAGAAAGCTAACAATAGTGTCGTTACCTGTTGCGAGATATAAGAAGGGAGAGATCATATAGAGGATCGTAACAAGCTCCCCCTCCCAAGACTTCGTCTCAAACATCTCCTTTTTCAAAATAAAAATAATAAAAATAAAAAAGTAAAAATAAAAACTTCTTTCATGGGAACTCAACATGGTAGGGTAAAAAACTTTCATGCATTTGCTTGGCCACACAAAGAAAACCTTGCCACATTATTCCAATCCTGCCCATCCTAGTATTTCAGGATTCAACCTATGAAATTCTGCCACTAATTCCTCAGCATGCTCTAGGTGCTCCAGGGGTTCCCAGGTGTTCTCATCTTCGGAACAACCTTTCCATTTCACGAAATATCGGAGATCTTGGAGGACTTTATTTCGTCCTCTAACTCATCTCATATAGGAGATTATTTCACTCCTCACAATTCTCTCCACTTCCCATTCTAAGTCACTTTCAACTTCTTCTGGGTCGCAGGGTGGCTGTGCCCATCCGGGCCAAATAGAAACTCAGTAGGGTTCAAGCAGCACTACATGAAAGACTGGATGGATTTTCCATTGATCGAGTATTTGGAGTTTGTAGGCTCATTCACCTTTCTTTTCCAATACTTTAAATGGCCCGTAGCGCTTTGGGCTCAGCTTTTTTGAGGGCCTTTTTGATCACATATTCTTACCATTGAGCATGACTTGGTCTCCAACTTTTATGTCTGGTTGCTCCCTTGCTTTTCGATCGTAATACCTTGACATAGCCTCTCGTGTAGATTCCAGTGTCTCCTTGGCTTGTTCATGTATATTTTTCATCTAGTGCGCATAAAGGGCCATACCTGGATTTTGAGCCTCACGTTCTCTCATCCATTCTGTCTGTGGATGGAAACCATAGTTCATAAAGAAGGGGGTCAATTTGTATACATTGGTGGTAGAGTTGTTGTAGGCATATTCTGCCACCAGCAGGAGTTAATACCAATCATCTTGATCATAGTTGACAAAGCTTCATAAGTAACCTTCCAGTACTTGGTTGGTTCTTTCGGTTTGCCCATCAGTCTGAGGGTGATAGGCCATTGATATTCTTCTTTTAATTCCCAGAGCCTGGCACAATGACTCCCAAAATTCACCTTGAAACTTTGCATCCATGTCAGAAATAATTTCCATGGGTAACCCATGGAGTTTCCATACTTCTCGGAGGAAGACGTTGGCAACATCCTTTGCAGTCACATTTTCTTTTAGACTGACAAAATGTGCCATCTTGGTGAACCGATCTACTATGACCATGATCTGGGTGTGTCCCTGCAATTCCAGTAGTTGAACAATAAAATCCATTGAGATAGATGTCCATACTGCATATGGTACTTGTAAGGGTTAAAGTAACCAATACCTTGCATGTCGAGGAGATTTATTGTGTTGACATTTATCGCAGGATCTGACATAGTCATTAACCCAGCCTGTTAAACCTTTCCAGTAGAAGTCTCGTGTGACTATTTCTAGGGTTTTTTCCTTGCTGAAATGTCCGACAATTTTTGAGTTGTGGCATCCATTCATTATGAGGGTTTGGATACTTTTGTCTGCTGGGATAAAAAGCCAGTTTTTGTAGTATACCAGCCTATCCTTCAAGTTCTAGAATTTTGGAGGTTCCATGCCATCATTCCTCAATCTTTCTAGCTCCTGCCTTCTCGTAACCCACTCTTCATCTCATTCAGCTGCTTCTTTGACTTTGGCCACAAAGTCTACATCAAACTTCTTCATTTCAGCTCTTGCAATGATAGCATTAGACAACATTACTACTTCTTGTGATAGTTTAGGATTGTGTTCCTTATCGTAATGGTCAAAATACTCATTGTTTCTACAGCTCACTTGTAGGAAGTATACCATTTGCTTTTTCCCAAGCAGGTCAATGCTTCTGAAGCCCATGTCAGTTTGTTCCATTATTGCCAAGTCCACCACTTCCTGGAGCTCGGTGTTGTCAATTTTCTCAACAATAATTTGAGCTATCTGATCCTCCTTAGTGACTTTGTAATCTGCATCCATCAGGTTAACCATTAAGACTTTTATTTCATCTGTATAGTCGGCATCTATCACCCTGGTGCCTATGTGTATGTCATGTTTAAGTGCCAATCCACTTGGGGGTACAATTCGTCCATAGGTTCCTTTAGGAAGCCCTATAGCTATTCCTGTCACAACCAGAGCTTGTCCTTTCCCAGGGATGGTTAGCATATCCATACTATACAAGTCATGTCCTGCCACGAGAGTTGATCTACAAGTGAGGATCTTAGCGCTTTCTGCCAGTCTATGGACTCAGATTCTGAGTGGCTCCAAACTTTCACCCAAGTCTTCTGTCTCCGATATCTAGTCATCATCTGACCTGGGATTGAGTTCCATGTCCTCTGTGGGGGTTAATCTTTTATCCCCAGGGGTTTTCCATACTATGGCAATTTGTAAGAAGTTTTCCGGCTTCAAGATTGACTGTTCACTATGGGTAGCTCCCCCTTCAGGATGGTACTCAGGCCATCTACTCAGTGCATCTGGTTTCCCACCTTGGGTTCCTGGTCAGTAAAGAATGCAGAAGCTAAAATCCACCTGCTTTTGGGCTCATCGAATTTGGCTCACACTCCATGCCTTGGTGGTGAGGAAGTACTGTAAATTCTGATGATCCATGTAAACAGTGATGGGGACCTCAGTCCCCGCCAAGTAGTGACACTATTCTTTGAAGGCTTCCACAGTTGCTAACAATTCCTTGTCATGAACATTGTAGTTCCATTCCGCAGGGCCGAATTTTCATGAGTGGAATGCTATCAGGTGTAGTTTTTTCTTTACAAGCTGTGATAAAACACAGCTGAGTGCAAAATCGCTTGTATCAGTTTCCACTATTGTCTCTTTCATCAGGTCAAAATGGCAAAGGATTGGTGCCATCACAAATTGTTTCTTCAGGAATTCAAAAGCTTTGTCCTGTTCTCTTCCCCAGGTAAAATGTTTGGAATTTCCTTTTAGGAGCTCTGTAATTGGCTTGCAAATTGCCGAGATATCCTTGATAAAGCTTCAGTAAAAATTTGCGAACTCCATGAAGATTTGTATGTCCTTTACCAATTTTGGCTGTTTCCAATTTCGAATAGACTTCACTTTTTTCTCACTCATGGAGACTCCTGTGGTAGTTACTGCATAACCCAGAAATTCCACCATGGTAATGTGAAAGTAAGACTTTGTGATGGAGACTGCTAGTTGATATTCTCTCAGGTGAGCCAAGACTTTTCGGACTAACTCCACATGGCTTGCCTCATCTGCCGTGTAGATGAGAATGTTATCCATATAGACCATGACCCCATGATCTAGGAATTCTCTTAAAACTGTGTTCATCATTGCTTGGAAAGTAGCTGGGGCATTAACCAGCCCAAATGGCATAACTTTGTATTCAAAGTATCCATAGCAAGTTCGGAAAGCTGTCTTCTATTTGTCTCCTTCTTTAATTCCAATTAGGTGAAATCCATCTTTTAGGTCTAATTTAGTAAAGATGGTTGAGCTGATGACCCGGTCTCATAACTGCGTCATAGGGGGAGTAGGTATTTGTTGGATATTGTGACCTTATTGAGGCCTCTGTAATCAATGCACAGGTGCTAGCCACCATTTAGCTTTAGTACAAATAGTATTGGAGCCCCACATGGTACCATGCTAGGTCTGATTTTCCCTTGCTCTAATATCTCATCTAGGTATATGCGTAGAGCCTCTAATTGAGAGGCAGAAAGCTTGTAGATGGGTCCCCAAGGGGGACTTAGGCCCTCTTTGAGGTCTATTACCTGATCGAAGGTCCTTCTTTGAGGTAATATTTCTGCAGCTGAAGGTAGAAAGAGGTCCATATAATTCAGGTACTCTTTTGGCAACTGGCTAATCACCAGTTCCTTGCTCTCATCAATGGAGCTTACCAGGCTAACAACTGTCGTGTCTGGGTCATGCACTACATCATTGTCCCATTCAAACTGTTCATCCCAGTCACACCATGTACCTGGACCACAGTGGTCATGACATTTCTAGTTTTGAAATTCCCACCTATGCAAATAGATTATATTAGTTATGGGGTGTTCTTTCAACCACCCATATAGTATTATCATCCCCTATCTATTCATAGGTGCCACTTCACAGGAGACTTCAGTGGTGTGGCAATTCACCCCTATTTCCATTTTTATGGGGGTAGTATATTGTTTGCCACTGGCCTTGGCGATGTCGCCCGTAAAGCCTTTAATCGGAATGTGATTTCTGAGAGTTATGCAGGGTATGTCTAATTCCTGCACTAATTTTTCATTTAAGACAAAAACATCAGCTCCAGAGTCAAGTAAAATTTGGATACGGTAGCATTGTCCTCTAATGTGGAGGTATGCATGGCCTTCCAAGTGCTTGTAATAGGTAGGTTGTGGGGCAATGAGTTTGTGCTGCTTGCCTGATGGCTCTGTCTTGATATGTTTTCGCTTTGACATTTTTTACAACCAGAATCTGGTATGGACTTCAACAGGTTCTTTCACACTTAGTGAGAGTTCGAGAGTCCTTCTTGAGCAAAATTTTTATCTGGATGAGTATGTTGACCTGGCATACCTAGGTACTTGAGGTCTTTGGCATGCTTGGAGGAATATTCAGCACAAGAAAATAATAGTACTATGGTGTACTTTAGTGTATTCTTGAATTTTTGTACAGATGTTCCCTGTGGGGTGTACAAAAGATGATGGTTCCCTTGGGACAAAGGATAAGAGTTCCTGGTCCTAAGTTAAAATGTATACTGAGCAAAGTCATGTTGGTACCCAGGTATAATCGGTGTAGGCATAAATTATTTTATTCTTGCAGTTTTGTATAGTTGGGGGTAAGGGGTGTAAAGCTTTTGAGTTTACTATAACGCCCACGTTATTTCAACCAATCAGGTCTCCTCAGGTAAACTGACAAGAAAAGAATATTTTTACGGTTATTGGGCAACCCACTACTAGCGGTCTTTACCCCCTGTCAAGGGGTTCCCAATATTACCTGACCAGTACTTTTTCTTTATGATAAAGTGTGGGTACAATCTACTAGTGCTGTAAGTGTGGGCTAAGATTTAAGTCTGGTGGGGCATAAACTCCCATTTCGAATTTGTGCTGGACCACAAGTACCCATATGCCATCGCTGTATGGTGCCAATCCATTCCTCATCTACTCAACCCCTTTGCCTCCTTAAGCTTATGCACAGACCTGAATCAGTGTCAGGGGTAACCCTTTCAATTAGACAGTGACCAGTCCAATGCTCTCCAGCTGAGAAGAGGGTGTATAGACCTCGCTGAATTCCCCTCAATTGGATCCTGGGTCAGATAGCTCCTAAAGTTGTGGTGGCGGCCTAGTCATTGCCACATGACTAACATGTAGTCACCTTTCTTGGGGGGCCCAGACCTCCAATCTAGTGTTCTGTCTTTTTGGCTGTCTGTGTCGAGTTACAGAACTAACCATGACTACTCTTCTAAACATGCTCCATTTGTGGTTGGTAAGTCCACAATGGGTGCATGAGCCCTGTGTCTCTTTCCTTTTGTCTATCAGAGTCTGGGGAATTCCCTCATGAGCTTTCTTCCAATCCATATATATCAGTGATGGATTGCTTTCTCCCATGTTTGGTTTTTATGTCTTCCAACCCACCGTGGCTGATTTTGGTGACCGAGACTTTTTGTTAAACCTAGTATTGGGACTTTTACTTTCATTGCCACACTTTCTTTTTGTGGCATTTCCTCACCCCTTTGCCATTGCCTGTGAGAGGTTCTGGCATTGTAAGAAAGATTCCTCCAGCTTGCCAAAGCCTCTTAGCACCTTAAGCCAATCTTCATCGGAATCGTATATCTCTCCTGAGAGCATTCTCAGGATTTGTTCTGGGAGTTTGTCCTCAACCAGAAGCCTCCATCCAATGCCTGACATTTTGGCTTTGACAATTTCTTGGGTAAACCTGGTCCAAGAGACCAATTCAGGCCAAAATGGAGCACCCATGGCCCCTGTCATGCTCTTTCAGTACCATTCAGTGAAGGGTGTAACCTTTTTTCCTTTCGTCTTTTTTAATGCATAGACGATTCTATGATGGTCTTCCATCCATTGACTTGGTTTTCTAGCAAAATACTCTTCACAGTCCAACACCCTTGTATTAATGTCCTCATAGACCTTGGCCTCAAATATAGATGGTGGGTCTATGTGCCGCTTTCCTCTGGCAATCGCGCTTCCCAGTATATCTATCAGATTGTCTGGGTCTGGGGCACTCCCTTGAGGGGGTCAGCTTTCGGGTCTAGGTGTCAGACCTGGAGCTGGACCTTCACCATTATTGGAGCTGCTGCTGCTGCTGCTGGGGTTAGGGTCTCCACCTCTAGCTCTGTGCATCATTGGGGGTCCTTGGCCCCCTCCTCTTCCTCCCATTGCTGCTGGCTAGCCTTGGTCGATTTCTTTTCCTTTCTTTGGCCTTCCAGCCAAGGAGCCAGAGGAGGAAGGTGGAGCAGTTTCTACTGTCGCTTGTCTTGCTGGGATGGAGGGGGTGGCTGCTGAGCAAGCTACTTCAGTTAATTGCTGCTGCACAAGTTCCATCATTTCTCACATTCCCTATTTGGCAGCTCTCCATTGTTCCTGGTCGATCTTGACCTGGGCTTGGACTTATTGGATCAACTGTTCCAATTGTTGATCTCTTGTGAAGGATGCTTGTCCTGTCTGGTCAATACTCTGATGCAGCTGCATACTTACCTCCTGTTATTGCTCATGTTGAGCATTATGTTTTCGTAGCTCTGCTGCTACTTGATCTTGGAAGTCCCTTTGAGATGTCTCTACTTCTTCTGTAAATGCGCTCATTTTTATGTTTATTCCATTTAACTCATTTTCCACTATATGTTCTCCCTGATCAAGCCTATTGCGGTAGCTTTCAAGCTCGTTGGCATATTGGCATCCTCATGTGGACAGCTCATTATAGGCTATATGTTACTTGTTTATAGATCTTGAAGCGTTTCAGTCAACTTGGCTTAGGGATTCCATGATGTGTCTTAAGATAGCCAGAACCTCCGGCTGTCGCAAGGGGCCATGTGATCCTTCTCTTGGGATAGCGATTCTTTTCTCGATTCTTCCCCATGATCTCCTTCCTCTTAAAGAGCCTGCTGGAGAAGCTCCGCTAGAGAGGTAAGGGGGGTTTTGCGTAGTGGTGGTGGCTAGTATAGATGTCACATCGCTTGCTGAAGAAGAGGCTTCTTCTTTCATTTGTACATCATGCCCTGGCCCTTGAATAGCCAAGGGCATAGGCAAGTCTTGTCTCGAGTGATCCATGATAGGTATAGGTAGTAGGTAAGGGTAAGTGTGTAGGTAGTGAGCCTAGGTAACATGGAGAGTATTAATATACTGTTATGGGGTAGTCCAACCGTAGATAGGACTGGTAGGTCTGAGTTGTAAGCTTCTTGAAATAGAATAAGGTAAAATAAAATGAAGATCGTTAAGGTAGACTTGGGTTTCCAAAGGCTTGGAAAGATCAAGTGTAATAAAGGTTTTTAAGAGTAAGATAATAAATATATTAATAAGATCTCTTCTCCGTTGCTTGATGTTTCTAATAGCTAGGAGTACCTTGATATTTATATTCCACGTCAGGGTTATCATGGGCTACAATCAACTCCCATACTATCTAAGTACCTCTGTCGAAAACCTCTTATTTTTCCTAAGTGCAAATACTCTTGACCCTGAGAATATTTGCCCTCCTTAGCTTTGATCTCTTCAAACTCCTATTATCTCTGGGGGGTGTGAATGCTCCTCTAGTAGGTAGTCTTCGATCTCTCCACTATATGAACTTAATTCAAGTATGCTGCCCTAATGGCAACTATACCAATTGTTTTGCCTCAAAACATAAAGTGATCAGTTTTAATGAATGAGCGCAACCATTGTGTTGCATATTGATGCATCACAAAGCCCATTGAATATATAGGGTTTTTTGTTCTGGATCGAGCCAATAGCTTATCTGGTGAAAACCTCTCATACCAATTCTCGAGTAGGCCTTCTTAAGGCACTACTTCTTTCAAAGCATGAGACTCAGTTCTATGGCTACCCGTTAGTGCCATAGGCTCGTGATATTTGGTTACTAAGGTTTCTTCCCAAATTGTCCCACTACTTATCAGCCATAACATTTAACTGCTAATGTACAGAATAATAGCTTGCTTAAAACGTAACCAAATTCCTCTGAGTCACTTCCCATGAGTCAACAAAGGTGCCCTCTCATATATCCTATAGACAGCATCCGGTTGGACGGATGGCGACGACGTATATGGTGTTATGCTGAAGGTGTCATTTATTGTGGCTAATGTGTTGGGACACAACTCGGCCATAATACCATGATGACGCCCGGTCCCTACATGGGGGCTGCAGGGGTATGGTAGAAATAATCCTGAGTAAAGGCCAGGTAACTTTGGCCCTTTTCCCATATGCCTAACAGACATGAGGCCTGGGTTACCCTAACATGAGATCCAGGTTACCCTACTATAAGGTCCAAGTTACCCTACCTAGCATATAGAGGTACTTACTTGGGGCAGGGGGCAATCCTATAAGGATTGGGCACTCTGGTAAAATTCAAATATAACAAACATGATAGCTTTTAGGGGGCTATAGGAGGAGCTACAAGGCTCCGAATGCCCCAGGATTTTACAGAGGTATTCCTAACACCCCCCTGCGGCCCCAGCGTAAGGACCGCACATCATGGGTTTACAGTGGTTAAGTTGCTCCCTTTCTAACAAAAGGAGTTGAGTGGAGGTACTCTTCTAACACTGTATAAGTTGTTGCCATCAGTCCAACTGGATGGTGTCCATAGGATATATGAGAGGGCATAGGGTGTGCTCCAGAAGAAGGGCTATCTTCTGGTATCAAATATGTGTAAAACAGACAAGAACTGAAGGGGTTACTCAGGTAATACCGGAAGGGTAGTCCAGAGCCTCTTGGGTAGTTCCAGGGTGGTCCAGTAGATGTTGAAGCATCTCCAGGCAGATGAATCGCACATAGGCGCAACTCATGCCCAATCACTGTAAGACTATTGGGGTTCTTTGAGAACTCTAAAAGCATGATTCTTATTACAGTAGGGGTGCTTTCAGGGAGTTGACTGTGGGTAGTGCCCACCAGGCCAATCACTAAGGTACCCTATTGGGGGAGCTGAGTAAACTTTCCTATCAGGCAAAGACCTGATTAGAATGAAGTAGAAGGTTCAGCTTGATCATGAGAGCTATGTCTACTAATGGCTTGCATAGATGAAATGCATATGGGTATGAGAGTTTGTAAGTGGTATATCTCCTCAGTTGCATGATAGTTCACCACTAGCATATCAACAATATGAAGAGTTTTTCTCCTGTGGTCGTATTAGAGATGCAGTACTTGAAACACTTAATGTTGGAAGGAGATTTAGCCAGAGTGGGCCAACATCGACAAAAAATAAGGTCCTTGGTGGTGTGTATTGGTCAGCCTGGAGGAGACAGGTGTGCTCATAATTAAGTTAGAGTAGTGATGGGTGAGAACTGGCAGTATATGATATTCTACTTAAACTATATGTGAGTCCCACTCTACTCTGGCAATCAACTACCTCTCAAGAAACTTACTGAGTGAAGCTGTGACTTAATGATATTAAGTTTTACTGTTTTCATTCTTCTTTACTCTACTATTAATTATCGCTTTTGATCTTTGAGTCACTTCAGTACGGTTGCAAACTTGGGATCCATCTTCCCTTCGGGTGCCTCCATTACAGTATATCATTAAGTGACTTTCTCTCTTAACTCTCTTGAACTTGTTGCCATAAAACCTTCCTACATTGACATATTCAAGTATGAGTCGCTTGTCTGATACAAGAAGTATCGGGTGGAAAGAATTATGTCTTCCAAAGTTAGTTTTACTGACCCTACAGTACATGAACATGCCACCCGAACCCTACAAGCCAACATTATTCCAGACCTATGGGGTTTGAAGTGAGAGCCTATGCCACTATTACTTGAAGCTGCTCCCATCAAAGTTCCTCAGGCATGTCAAGAATTGGTTGTTGCGGACTTGAGGGCCCTCATGCAATCCTTTTTCCATGATGTTGAGTTTACCGAGATGATGAGTGTTGACAATCAGGGTATCAGCTTTGTAGACTTTGCACACAAGTACATTGAACCGTATATCCTTCGAGAAATTGGTCATCAATTTCATGTGGGTCAGGAACAGTTACATTTCTGGAATGAGCAAAGGCAAGCAGCATTTCATCAAGATATGGTGAAAATAGCACAGAGTTAGATGTTGGATCAACAGGCTGTCTTTTGCGAGCATGTCTAAACTACCAATGCAATAAATATCAGGATCGGAGCTCTAGGGAAAGCAGTCCCAGGTGGATATGCTATAGACTCTGACAATGATACAATTATGAGAAATGCTCCTTCCCTTCCATTAGTGCTTACTGAAAAACATGCACCTAACTTTGCTCTGAAGCTTCATGAAATGTTGTGGAAGGCAGAAGAAAGGCAGTTTCTCACCCCTTTAGGGATACAAGAAATCAGTAATAATTGGGAAGAGCAGTTCTCTTAGGAAGCCTCACAGGCTCTGTCCAATCCTCCCCCACATGCATGGAGGAGTAGAGACAATAGTCCCTCTGGGGTGCTGGCTCCTATGACCAGGCCTATGTCAAGGTTGGAGAGAAGAACATGGCAGACACCACTGGTCAGAGAAACATCAACGACTCTTTCAGGAGCCAGGAACACCCTGACTATTGCAGTTCAGTCTCTCACAGGGGAAAGACCTTTTGGTAGTACGACACCAGTCCCTTCAGGACAGGCACCACAGACACTGGCGTGAAATACTCCTATTGTTATTCTGCCAGCTCCAGGACCTAAGCCATTGAGTAGTAATTTTGGTCAAAATTTAGGGGTCATGTATTACAAACCTAGTATGGTTTGTAATAGTTTCACATGACATATAATTGTATATCATAGTATTTCATTTGTTAAAGGTTTTTGGCACATGACTCAGTTGAGTCATACGAAGTTATAGTTTTGCACTATGACTCACATATGAGTCATAGGGTCTCACATGACTCACAGTTATGAGTCATAGTTGTTTATATTTGAATTTGATTGGTATATTGAGTGTTGACTCATATGTATACATATGAGTCATAAGGATTAAGAGTCATGACTTCGTTTATACAAGTCATGAGGTTTCGCACATGACGCCTTTAAGGTCATGGGACTTTCACGCATGACTAAGTATGGTCATGAGATTATATGTTACGCAAGTGTATGAGTCACAATTGTGATTCATTTAATTTGTAAGCAGGTTGCTGGAAGAACTATATAAGGAGGTTAATAGGACCAGATAGTTAGTTCTTCACATAACCAGCTAAGTTATTTCCTATCTATTATATTACGAATAAAACACCTTTACGCTCTTTATACACAGATCGAACAACCAGAGAGAAGGATCAAGACTAAATACAAGTTGGCATTATAAGAACTTAGTATCAACAAAGATTGATATCTAAGACATAGTGTAAGACAACAAGTATTAGAATTCTCGAAGGAAGGAGAATACAATAGAAGGTAAGTAAGATTACCTCCAAGAAAAGCTAACTACAGACTTGTTGCCTGTTGTGAGATATAAGATAGGAGAGGTCTTATAGCAGGTCATAACATCCTGGGGGCTTGGGCACAGTCACTTATGAGTGATTATTCCCCTGCTTGTTGGGTTGGGGGAGACTCAGTTTTCACCAGACATTTTCACCATGTCGACAGGTCTATCAAACTACCTTCACAGGCAGTTAGGCACCCACTGGGACAGAATACATCAGGAGAAAGGAGAGTTGAAGTTGAAAAAACCCCTTGTGATTTTTGTGGTTCACTTCACCACCAAGGTCTCTCACTTGCACTGGATACCTGTTTGGAGTACCAACAGTCCTGTTACAAACCTGGGCAAGCAATGGGAACTCCAAGCCAATCGGACAGTACCCACTTACCACCTCCAATAGTACACCCAGTCCCACCATCTAGGGGTGGTTCCCGACTTAGTGGACCAGGTAGTTAGGAGGAATCCTTTGATGGATATGATGTTCCCGGTGGAGGTGGAGGTAATAGACCCCCGATAGGCAGAAACACTGGGACTGGAGGGGATCCGAGTGATTCCGACTCCTCTAATAGCTCAGACGATGATGCCAACTACATTCCTGATCTTGAGCAATTCCTTGGGCGAGGCAAGTCAAACTGAAATGACTCAAAAAAGAGACCCTATAACTGCAGAACCCACAAGCTGGCCAAATTCTTACAGTCATGTAAGAAGGAAAGCAAGACAGCTTCTAAGGTAAAGCCAAAGAAACCGAAGAAATTGGGTGATATTAAGGCTTTTACTGGGGATGTTAATGATACTCTGAGGTTCCTTAATGATGTGGAAATTAAGTTTAATTATTTCCATGAGTCTGTTACTGAAGACATGGATAAGATTAGCTTGGTTATCCCTCTCTTAGAAGGTTCTGCCAAAAGTTGGTATATGGGACTCCACCATTATATTAATGAGGAGATCACCCAATGAAGTGAAATGCCCTTTAACCCAGATAATGAGCAATGTACCTGGGAGGGATTCCATTATCATTTGGAAACCAGCTTTGGAGGACATGCCGATCAGGATCGCTCTTTAGCTGAGTGGACCTCACTGGAGATGAAACTCAGCCAAGTAGACAAGTACTTGGATAAGGTCATTGACCTAATGACCAAACTAGGATATACAGATGGATGAGTAGTGAAGGACAAGGTGCATATCAGCATTACATCAGAACTGCAGACAGCTTGAACTCAGAAGAACCCCCATCCCAAGGATGTAAATGAGTACCTCAAGCTCCTAAGGAAAACTGGCCATGACTTGGAGGACAATACATGCTTTAGCCGAACAGTGGTTAAAGAAAAAGGATCCAGTCATGATAAGAGTAAGGACAAGCATTCCTCAAAGAAGCAACAGAAGAAGGGAAAGGTTTCAGGTAAGCAAAATCCCAAACCTGCTAACTCTTTGGGCAGCCATTAGTCAAAACCAGAAAATTCAGAGTATTCAATTGCTCATAAGAATATTCCAAGCACACTCATTGACAAGCACTGAAAGTTAGGCCAATGCACTAAATATGGACAACCAGGTCACTTCTGGTGGAAGTGTACTTTGGTTACTCCAGTTATTAGCTCTTCTAAGTCAGCTAAGGCATGAAAGCGATCTGCAGAAGAGGCGGGCCATACATCTGGCCCCTCTAACAAAGTTAAGCGCATTGAGGCCCCTCCTCCTGTTACTAGAAAGATTCTTGAAGTCCGTGAATCAACTCCACAGATAATGGAGGTTGATATAGATGCTTCAGACTAGGTAAGTAACCCTCCGAAGAGAAATTAGTTAGCAACTAACAATTCCCTAGGCCAACAATGGTATACTGGAGTGATAAACTTGATAGGCTGGAGATGGACAAGGTAAGTCCACCCTCCAAAGACTATGTATAGAAAACTAAATTGACTAGACTCAGCAGAGTAAGGTAGTCAAGGATAGAAAAAGTTTTCTTATAGGTTTTCAGTATTAAGGATTCTCTCTGTTATGCATCTATTAGGTTTTTTTATTATATTCTGTTTGGTTTTTCTTGGTTTGTTTGGATCTGGTTTGGTCATGTTTACATCAGGCTGGACTTGATTATATACAATTGAAAGCTATTTCCAAGTTAACCTGAGGAGGGTTTAGTACCTAAAATCATGCTGGCATGATAGTAAACAGCACTACTTACCTTTACTCATGATTTTATAACTTAACTATTTGCAAAATACTTTAAACTTAACTGGTATTGACCTATTTTAACCCCTCTTGTATCAAAAAAATGAGAGACCCCATACCCTTACTTACCTACTCACATTACTTGATTTTAGGAATGTCTAGTAAAGGAAAAACCAGAAAGCAGCAGAGACTCTCAGGTCCCCCATGACATATAAAGTCTATCCAGGTAAAGGTTAGACTCAAGTGGCAACTGAATGCAAAAGGAAGTAGTGCAGAGGCAGTACTACTTCTGGATAGTGGTGCTACAGGAACAGTGCTCAGTAGCAGATGGGTAAAGGACACTTAAATGCTCTATGTCTAAAGGAAGACTCCTTCCCCTATATTGGATGCAAGTGTAACAATATCCCAGGATCAGGTCTCCATTATACCAAGGCAGTAAAGATGAAGATAGGAGACCACTCAAATAGAATGAGCTTTGAGATTGCAGAAATGCCAGAGAGCAAAATTGATGGGTATCTTCTGATGTCCTGGCTCTATGAGTATAACTCAGACATCAATTGGGAAAAGGGTATTCTGGCCTGCTGGTCAGCATACTGTAAGGCAAACTGCCTCACTGGATGTGGTTACTGGAGATTAGAATTTATTACTGAGGAAGAAATGATGGCTGAGGATCAAAGATCTGTCCATCTCCTCGGAATGGCTAAGTTCTGAGATGAAGATGGGAACGATATCACGATAAAGCTCCTCCAAGAATATAAGGACTTTAGTGATATCTTTAGTCAAGAGAGGATAGAGTCCTTACCACAACACTCCAAGTACGATCCCAAGATTGAACTACAAGCAGGAATGACTCCTCCTTTTGGTCTGATCTATCCCCTCTCTGAGAAAGAACTAAAGGCACTCCATGAGTACCTTGATGAGATGCTAGCAACCAGAAAGATCAGGAGATCTAGCTCACCAGCCGCTGCTCCTATATTATTTGTACCAAAACCAGATGGTACATTACAGTTATGTATTGACTATAGAGAACTGAACAAGATAACTGTAAAGAGCCATTATCCCCTCCCGCTAATGAATGAGCTGAGCGATAGACTTAGAAAAGCAACAGTATTTACCAAGTTAGATCTGAAAAACAGTTACTACCTTTTGCGAATGGTAAAGGGTGAAGAGTGGAAAACTGCTTTTCATTGTCGGTATGGCTTGTATGAGTATACCGTGATACCTTTTGGGTTATGTAATGTACTATCTACTTTCCAGAGTATAATAAATAATGTATTTAGAGGTCTATTAGATGAAGGAATCATCGCTTATATGGACGATATCCTGATCTACTGGGAAACTATAGAGGAGCATGTTGCTCTAGTTAGAAGAGTTATGGAAAAGCTACAAGAAGCAGGCTTATGCATTAGCATCATGAAGTCAACCTTCCACTAGAGGGAAGTTGAATTCCTAGGGTACAAGATATCTGATCATGGGATATCAATGGCAATGGAAAAGGTAGAATCGATCAAGAACTGGTCAAGTCCAAAGAGTGCCGTTGAAGTACAAAGCTTTATGGGCTTTGCTAACTTCTACCAAAGGTTTATTAAGGGGTTTAGCAAGATAGCAAGACCATTGACAGATCTGACAAAGAAGGACATTAAGTGAGACTGGACACCAGTCTGCACAGAGGCTTTTGAACAATTACAGGAGTTGTTCATATCCAGCTCGATTCTAGCACACTTTGACCCTAACCGGCCAACAAAGTTAGAGACCAATGCAAGTGACTTTGCATTAGGTGCAGTTCTATCCCAGCTCTGTGAGGATGAGAAATAGTACCTGGTGGCCTATCATAGTAGGAAGTTCATACCAGTAGAGGTGAATTATAATGTCTATAATAAGGAAATGACCATGATTGTGGTGGCATTCAAAGAATGGGATTAATTACTGAGGTCTGTCACTGATCAGATTGTTATATATACTGATCACAAGAATCTTGAATACTTTAATAGTACCAAGATACTAAATAGACAGCAATACCGCTAGGCAGAATTCTTACAACCATTCAATTTTAAAGTTATCTACTGTGAAGGTAGGTTGAACGAGAAGGCAGATGCATTGTCAAGGCATAGGGACTACTACCTTGAAGGGGGGGTAATTCTCAACAAAACCCCAAAACAACCTTTTTCTGACCTGGCCAATGTATTATAAATGAGGCGCGGGACATCTTGCAACTACAGGTGTTACAATCTTGCCAAGGCTATCGGTTGCAATCTTTCTTTTTGGAAGTGCTTAAGAAAGCAACTAGTACAGAAGACAAGTACATGGGTATATTCAAGTCAGTCATCAGTGGGCAGAAAGATGTTGACCCTAGTTTTTCAGTAGAGAAGGACTTACTACTCTATAAGAATAGATGGTACATACCCAAGGCTAAAGGGTTGAAGCAAGCAATCATGGAGGCAGAACATGAT
Source organism: Choiromyces venosus 120613-1 (assembly GCA_003788595.2). Classification (NCBI taxonomy): domain Eukaryota; kingdom Fungi; phylum Ascomycota; class Pezizomycetes; order Pezizales; family Tuberaceae; genus Choiromyces; species Choiromyces venosus. The sequence goes on from ML120371.1 coordinate 946,847, forward strand.
TCTTAGATCGCAGGAGACTTTGGGACATACAAGACAGTTGGACGAATCAAGGTAAACTTCTACTGGCCAAAGATGGACAACCACATCATAGAGTATGGGCATACTTGTGATACATGTCAAAGGAGCAAGACAGTTTGGCATAAGAAATTTGGGTTACTTGAACCAATTGAGGTGCTAATAAGACCATGGAATAATATTTCTATGGACTTCATTGTAGCATTACTGGAGTCTGAGGGATATACAAAGATATAGGTCATTGTTGATCGATTCTCGAAAATGGCCCACTTTATACCATTGACAATGGAGCTGTCTATAGAAAAGTTGGTATTAATATTCCTGAAGGAGATATGGCACCTACATGGGCTCCCAGAATTGATAATCTCAGACTGAGATAGCCAATTCACCTCTAAGTTTTGGGCAAGCTTGATGAAGTTACTACAAATCAAGCTTAATATATCGATGTCTTTCCACCCAGAAACTGATGGGCAGACTGAATGGGTGAACCAGACTTTGGAACAATATCTTTGGAGCTATTGCTCATATCAGCAAGACGATTGGGTATCTTTGTTACCATTGGCAGAGTATGTATATAATACTTCTACCTCAGAATCTACTAGTGCTTCTCCTTTTGAGATTAACTATGGATTCAACCCTCATACAAACTAGTCAGGTATAGTTCCAGATAGCTAAGGGATTCATCCAAGCAGCGAGCTCTAGTACAAAACTGGGAGGGATCATGGCAAGAGGTCAGAGAAACCTTACAAGGGGTACAAGAAAGGCAACAGAAGTGGCATGACCAAAAGAGGCTACCATCTCCAGAATATGTAACAATGGAAGATGTGACTAATGGAGTCATGAGAAAGGCTGACCAGATAATGTTGAACTGAAAAAACATCTAGACAAAGAGACCATTGGAGAAGTTGGACCACCAAATGTTTGGTCCATTTGTAGCTAAACGAAAGGTAGGGTCCCAAGGATATGAGCTCGTACTCCCAACTCATTGGTCAATCCATCCCATATTCAATATCAGTTTACTGGAACTATACCAAGATGACCTGGTAGGTAGGTCCCAGAAGGAAGTTCCATTACCAGAGATAGTAGACAATGAGGCAAGTTATGTTATTGAAGCTATCCTGAATAGTCTCTGGTATGGTGGAATAAAGATGAGTTCCTGTCACTATTTCGTTCAATACTTAGTAGTGTGGGAAGGTTATGGAGCAGAGGAGAATTCATGGGAACCTTTTGAGATGCTAGAAGGAATAGCTATAGAGGCCCTGAATGATTTCCATCAAAAGTATCCATCTAAGCTACAAGATCACTGCATAGTGGATGTTCCAAAACCGGGAAATGAAAGACATTGCTAATGGTCCGGGGTGGATCTTAGAGAAGAGGAGAGTCATGTAAAAAACTACCAGAGAGTGTCTTACAGTAAACTATTCTTACACCAATACTGGAGACCTTGAGGTCAATGGGTAAGGGTAGTTTGGTTCACTATAGTGAACAACTACACATGCTATAAGATTGTAGTATTAAAGGTGGGCTTAAGAAAGGCTCGTGTAATGAGGCCTGAGTTACCCTAATATGAGGCCTGGGTTACCCTGATATGAGGTCTAGGTTACCCTGCTATAAGGTCCAAGTTACCCTGACATGGCACCCAAGTTACCCTACCTAGCATATAGAGGTACTTACTTGGGGCAGGGGGCGATCCTATAAGGATTGGGCACTCTGGTAAAATCCAAAGGTAACAAACCTGGTAGCTTTTGGGGGGCTATAGGAGGAGCTACAGGACTCCAAATTCTTCAGGATTTTACAGAGGTATTCCTAACACCCTCTTGCAGCCCCAATGTAAGGACTACATATCATGGGCTTATGGTGGTTAAGTTGCTCTCTTCCTAACAAAAGGAGTTGAGTGGAGGTACTCTTGTAATACCATATACGTTGTCACTGTCCATCTGACCGGATGCTGTTCGTAGAATATATGAGAGGGTATAGGCTGTGCTCCAGAAGAAGGACTATCTTCTGGTACCAAGGTTGTGTAAAACGGACAAGAACTGAAGGGGTTACTCAGGTAACACCAGAAGGGTAGTCCAGAGCCTCCCGGGTAGTCCCGGGGTGGTCCAGAAGATATTGAAGCATCTCTGGGCAGGTGAATTGCACATAGGTGCAACTTGTGCCCAATCACTATAAGACTATTGGGGTTATTTGAGAACTCTAAAAGTATGATTCTTATCAGGGTAGGGGTGCTTTCAGGGAGTTGACTGTGGGTAGTGCCCACCTAGTCAATTACCAAGGTACCCCACTGGAGGAGCCAAGTAGACTTTCCTATCAGGCAAAGACCTGATTAGAATGAAGTAGAAGGTTCAGCTCGATCGTGAGAGCTATGTCTACTAAAGGTTTGCATAGATGAAATGCATATGGGTATGAGAGTTCATAAGTGGTATATCTCCTCAGTTGCATGATAGTTGACCACTCACATGTCAACAATATGAAGAGTTTTTCTACTGCAGTCACATTAGAGATGCAGCATTTGAAACACTTAATATCAGAAGGAGATTTAGCGGGCCAACATCCACAAAGGAATAAGGTCCTTGGTGGTGTGTATTGGTCAGCCTGGAGGAGACGGGTGTGCTCATGATTAAGTTAGAGTAGTGATGGGTGGGAACTGGCAGTATATGATATTCTACTTAAACTATATGTGAGTCCCACTCTACTCTGGGAATCAACTACCTCTTGAGAAACTTACTGAGTAAAGCTGCGGCTTAACGATATCAAGCTTTACTGTTTTGATTCCTCTTTACTCTACTGTTGATTATCACTTTTGATCTTTGAGTCACTTCAGTGCAGTTGCAAACTTGGGATCCATCTTCCCTTAGGGTGCCCCTGTTACAGGCACTTAGTAGAGTGCTCCTGGTTGTGAGCCAGTGATCAGAGGGTTGTGGATGCCAGCTATAACCTCAGCGTGAGTACTTAGCAGATTCAAAAGTATTTGGATAGGGTCAGTGCAGTTGGTGTCAAGCATCAAAGGCTTTGGAGAGTGAATTGCCTAAAAACATATTGGATAGGAAGAAAAAAATGAAGACAGAGAACAAGAAGTAGGAAAGAGAGAGAAAAAAATACAGTTACTCATGATTGAAATTTATTCTCACTATTGGCAGCCATGCACTGGATCATAATATCTGACAATTTGATAATTTCATGATTGATTTCTTCAATCATAATCTTGTCCCACTCCTCCTGAAGAACGTTTTCCATATCTCCAGGTATTGTAATTCATTCCGCTCCATCGAACTGCAGAATCCTCCATTTCATAAGCCTCCATTTATGCCCAATTGGATTTAAGTCCAGTGAGTTTAGAGGCCACTTGACTTTTGTTATACCTTCACTTTCTCGCTCCTGATTTATAAAACCAGAATTATGTGAAGGAGTATTATCTTCTATAAGTAGAAATTGAGGATTTAGAAGCCACAGTTCCCAGCAGGTTGACTATAGTAATGGCCAACAAAGTGCAGTCACATATCTCCAAGAGTCCGTTCCTTTTGCATCTTTTCATTTGGCATGTACAGTATTAAACTTCTTTGCCTACCAGGATTGAAGAACAGTAAGCTTTTCTCCATGCTCCTTTGCTACTACCCAAAGGTCACTTGCAGCTCTTAAAGCTTTCAATTCCACATTTTTTAATACCTACCACTCCTCTGTCTGCCTCTATACAGCATTTAGCTGCTCCTCCTTCCTCTCCACCTTCTTATTCCATTCCTCCACCTCTCTCTTTGCCTCTACTTTCTCCTCCTTTGTCTCCTTTACTCCAACATGAAATGGGCCTTTCCAATTCCAACCTATCATTCCCTAGTATATGACCATTATCTTATTTACTTTTTTTTTATCCCTATATAGTCTTCATGCTACTACTCTCCCTTCTCTCTCCAGATTAGGTTAACACTAAACGAAAGCAAGCCCCAACCTCTATAGACATCTCATCTATAAAGGTATAGCCTGCTGACTGGTCCACCTACAGACAATATTCTCTTTCTTTACAATATTCCTAATTATTAGTAGATTAGTTACCAATCTCAGCTTTATAAGTAGGAACTATTCTTACTAGGCATAGCTTTTTGTTTTCTGATATGAGAATAGGCTTAAACTCCTCCTGATAAGTACAAATTTCTCTTCCCTTCAAGTTGTACACTAGTGTACTTATGCTAACATGTGGGAACCTAACTGTTAGGCATATGGAAAAAAGGGCAAAAATTACCTGGCCTTTACTCAGGATTATTTCCACCATACCCCTGCAGCCCCCATGTAGGGACTGGGCATCATCACAGTATTACGGCCGAGTTGCGTCCCAACACTTTAGCAACAATAAACAACACCTTTAGCATAATATCATATACATTGTTGCCGTCTGTCCGACTGGATACTGTCAATAGGATATATGAGAGGGTACATTTAGTGACTCATGAGAGGTGACTCGAAGAAATTTGGTTACATTTTGAGTGAGTTATTACCCTATACATTAGCAGTTCAATATTATGGCTGATAGGTAATGGGACAAATTGGGAAGAACTTGTTAGTGACCAAATATCATGAGCCAATGGCACCAAAGGGTAGCCATAGAGCCGAGCCTCTTTCTTTGAAAGAAGTAGCACCTCAAGAGGGTCTGCTCAAGAATCAGTATGAGAGGTTTTTGCCCAATGAGCCATTGGTTCGATCTAGGGCCAAAAGACCTTCATGTCTGATGGGCTTTGCAATGCATAAACAGGCAATGCAATAGCCATACTCATTCATTAAAACTGATCACTTTATATTTTGAGGCAGAACGATTGATATAGTTGCTATTAGGGTGGCATACTCAAATTAAGTTCATATAGTAGAGAGATTGAAGACTACATACTAGCAGAATGTTTACACCCTCAGAAACAAATAGGAGTTTGAGGAGATCAATGCTAAGCAAGGCAAATATTCTCAGGGTCAGGAGTGTTCAAACTTAGAAAAAATAAGAGGTTTTTGATAGAGGTACTTAGATAGTATGGGAGTTGATTGTAGCCTGCAATAACCCAGACGTGGAATATAAATATCAAGGTACTCCCAGCTATGAGAAAAATAAAGCAATAGAGAAGAAATCTTATTAATATATTTATTATTTACTCTTGAAAAAAACTTATTACAGATGCAACTTTCTGAGCCTACCTTGATGATCTTCATCTTTGTTTTATTTCACCTTACCTTACTTTACCTCAAGAAATATATGGCCTAGGCCAACTTGCACTATCTACAGTTGGGCTACCCTGTAACATTAACTTCCAATTGGATATCAACCATTTGCATTCTTCTTATATTAAAATTACTTTCAATAAACACTACAAGTCTGTCATTATTCTCTTTATTGAGCAGAGCTGGTCTTCCTGAGCAGGTTTTGAAATGCAAATTAAAACTTATAATTAATTCCTTTAGTGAGAGTAGAGTATTGAGAGGATCTGGTATGCCAGTAAGAATTTGAACTTCACAGGCATTTTTTGAGGCATGGAGCCAAATATCATTAGCTCTCAAGGCAGCTACGCCAATGGCTTCTTTGATTTTTTCACAGGAAAAAGGGGTTGGAAGACTCTGGAATGCAATTATAATAGCTCTATGGTATGATGATATTTGTTTTCCTGCAATGAATCTTAATTAGCAACTTGGTAGGGTTTTTATTCTCTGGTTCCTCACCTTGCATATTGCATGCAGGTGTTATATTACTAGATTGTCATTTATTTTAGTATCACCAATGTGGAAAATATGTATAGAACTCAAAAGATAATTAGAAGCTTGCCTCATCCCTACTACTTAGCACAAAGTACACTGACCCCATCTGAATACTTTTGAATCTGCTTAGTAAGAGGAAGCAAAACTTTCCTCAAAATTGCATCAAGACTGTTATTTCTTTTAGTGGAAAACTGTATCTTTGTGGAATTTGAATGTTCAATGCATTTATACTACTCTTCAGGAGTTGAGAATTGAGTTGGACATTTGTATATAGAAAATGATGTCCTTTACTGTTTTCCAGTGATTCTATAGATACTTTGTACTTTTTGTAAATTTTCTTTAGTGTAATATCTTGGTGTGAAATCTGCTATTTTTGCGGTATATAAAATCACTTATACCTCATCACTTTTTTGACCCTATTTTTATTATAGAGTTTCACAAATCTCATTCATTCATCCCTCAGTTTTCACATGACTTTTGGTATCGTATGAAAAATGCAATGCTGAATAGGAAAGGTCATAAATCTCAACTGTGGCTTGGCTAATAAGAGCATCTATCACACAGTATTAGGAGAGGCCTTTAGGTTGTTTTGCCACACTACTATAAAAACTAAAATAAACAAAAAATGTACTAGTAGGTTGAGTTAAGGTGAAACAGGCAGGAAAGGGGAAAATTAGTGACTTAGATGGGTTTTTGTTGTGTTTCTTGGCATATTCTCAACAACATACCATAGTCAGAATATATGCTATTTAAATAAAAGTAAGAAATATTTACCTTCAATAGCATGCCATGAATCAGTTACAACTTACCATATCCAATACTGGTAAAATAACCTAAAATCTATAGCTGTATTAAATTCCAGCCAGCTCTACCACCTCTACCTGAAGATAAGTTCTATCCTAGAATATGAAAGCGAAGAGGACTTAAATGAAAGCTATTAGTAGAAATCCTTCATGCACCACAAAAGAAATCTCAAATCATCACTGGTCCTACACTATAGGTTATAAGCTTCGAGTCTTATCTTAATGGTATATGAAGTATATCAAATGTGAGCCTGGTAAGTTTCAGGATCCAACAGGAGTGGAAGTAGATAAGTATTTCAACATACCTGAAGGAAATTTGCATTGATGGAGGAAGGACATGAGGGAGAGAAAGTTTGCTAAAGCAAAACAGCAGCATGAGTATATATCAGGGGGTGGGTAGCTATGGTAATGGCAGGAGCTTGAGCAGAAACTCTATAAAGAGTTTTGACAATGGAGGGTAATTGGAAGACCAATTGAACAAAGCTGGTTCAGTTGTAATAGGTATAGGTACTCCATATATTCTAGTATATAGGAGTACAGATATATCATTTGATACAATATTTGTTTTGTATTTGGTTTCAAGATATATTATTTGATATCATCTTTGTTTTACTTTATTGTTTGATATGATATTTGTTTTGTGTTTGATTTCAAGATATATTGTTTGATATTATCTTTGTTTTACTTTATCATTTAATATGATATTTGTTTTATGTTTGGTTTTAAGGCATATTGATTAAGATAAGTCTTACTATTTTTATATTACAATAAGTGAATGACCATATTATTTAAAGGTTTTGTTGAGTCTGGTATTTTAGATAGTAGACTTCAGCAAATAGTTATTCTTAAATATACTTAGTTGAATAGTTACTTCTTTTCTTCACTTTACTTGTTACAGTATTACAACTTATCACAGTCCTATAGTCAAGAATAAGATATTAGTCATCTCATATCCTGAAGACTCCCCTAGATATCACTGTACTTGGCTCTACTGGTTAGTACCCATTAGTCTTATCTATTGTAATTATTACTACTGTAATTATAAGTACTTGACTAAGTATGAATCACATTATATCAGTCATGTTAGCAAGGAACTATTCAAGAAGGTTTATTTGGGAAAGGAAACTCAGGTGTTTAAGTTTTCTAATGGGTAGTTCTAGGGATTTCTGTACACACATCAAATTAGTTTATAAATAGTCACCAATACAGCAAGTAAACTAGCTGCTGATTTCTCATTAGTAATTCTTAATTAGATGAGATTCAATCATCATAATTGTCAGCTCTATCTAGATAAAATGCTGGGTTTAAGGGATATACCTGGGACTATAGGAAGATATATGTTAGCAAACATTTGCAACATAGATCAAGCTCCTTTACCCTTCAAGTATCTTGAAGGGCAAATATATACTAGTAGTAAAGTTGGGGAAAAAACAATCTAGGCACAATCAAGCAACACATCAGGATGGGATAAATGATAAGGGATAATTCAACTTACAGTATTCACAGATAGGGTTCCTTGAGTTAAGCAATTGGTCTTCTTTCAAGGGAAAGGTATTGGTCCCATAATTGTGACTGAATGAAGGCTTCATGATAATCATATTGTTGTAAAGTTCAACACAACAGTCTATACTAACACCAGCAACATGCTAGAGTATCTCAATGAGTAACTAGTTCCTATACATAGTGAGCAGCCATCATTACTTGTAATAGATCTCTTTGCAATATACAAGACCAAAGAGGATCTTGATATGTTGCAGGCTAATTGTTATGGGGTAGTCCAACTGTAGATAGGGCCAGTAGGTCTAAGCCGTAAGTTTCTTGAAATATGATAACATGAAAATAAAACGAAGATCATCAAGGTAGGCTCGGGTTTCCAAAGGATTGGAAAGAATAAGTGTAATAAAGTTTTTTCAAGAGTAAGATAATAAATATATTAATAAGATCTCTTCTCCGTTGCTTATTGTTTCTAATAGCTAGGAGTACCTCAATATTTATATTCCGTGTCTGAGTTATTGCAGGCTACAATCAACTCCCATACTATTTAAGTACCTACGTCAAAAACCTCTTATTTTCCCTAAGTGCAAACACTCCTGACCCTGAGAATATTTGCCCTGCTTAGCTTTGATCTCTTCAAACTCCTATTATCTCTGGGGGGTGTGAACACTCCTCCAGTAGGTAGTCTTCGATCTCTCCACTATATGAACTTAATTCGAGTATGCCACCCTAATGGCAACTATACCAATTGTTCTGCCTCAAAACATAAAGTGATCAGCTTTAATGAATGAGCGTGGCCATTGTGTCACATATTGATGAATCACAAAGCCCATCAGATATATAGGGTTTTTTGCTCTAGATCGAGCCAATAGCTTATCCAGCGAAAACCTCTCATACCGATTCTCGAGTAGGCCCTCTTGGGGCACTACTTCTTTCAAAGCAAGAGGCTCAGTTCTATGGCTACCCGTCAGTGCCATAAGCTCATCATAATTTCAGGTTGTTATTTAGTTGGTAGAAAATAGCTCATAATATTTCATAACTAAAATAACTATGTCATGTTGGGGATTTGAACATGTGACCTATCCCTAGAATCACATGATCCGCTAACTAGACTATTCCAGATGCCTAATAGTAGCTCCCCCTCCCAAGACTTCGTCTTGAATGTCTCCTTTTTCAAAAATAAAAAAATAAAAATAAAAATAAAAATAAAAATAAAACTTCTTTCATGGGAACTCAACATGGTAGGGTAAAAAACACTCACGTGTTTGCTTGGCCATGCAAAGAAAACCTTGCCACATTATTCCAATCCTGCCCGTCCTGGCATTTCAGGATTCAACCTATGAAATTTCGCCACTAATTCCTCGGCACACTCTAGGTGCTCCAGGGGTTCCCAGGTGTTCTCATTTTCGGAACAACCTTTCCATTTCACAAAATGTTGGAGCTCTCGGAGGACTTTATTTCGTCCTCTAACTCGTCTCATATAGGAGATTATTTCACTCCTGACAATTCTCTCCACTTCCCACTCTAAGTCACCTTCGACTTCTTCTGGGTCGCGGGGTGGCTGTGCCCATCCGGGCCGAGTAGAAACTCAGTAGGGTTCGAGCAGCACTACACAAAAGACTGGATGGATTTTCCACTGGTCAGGTATTTGGAGTTTGTAGGCTCATTCGCCTTTCTTTTCCAATACTTTAAAAGTCCTGTAGAGCTTTGGGCTCAGCTTTATTGAGGGCCTTTTTGATCGCATATTCTTACCATTGAGCATGACTTGGTCTCTAACTTTTATGTCTTGTTGTTCCCTGGCTTTTCGATCGTAATATCTTGACATAGCCTCTCGTGTAGATTCCAGTGTCTCCTTGGCTTGTTCATGTATATTTTTCATCCAGTGCGCACAAAGGGCCACACCTGGATTTTGAGCCTCATGTTCTCTCATCCATTCTGTCTATGGATGGAAACCATAGTTCGTGAAGAAGGGAGTCAATTTATGTGCATTAGTGGTAGAGTTGTTGTAGGCATATTCTGCCACCGGCAGGAGTTGATACCAATCATCTTGATCATAGTTGACAAAGCTTCATAAGTAATCTTCCAGTACTTAGTCGGTTCTTTCGGTTTACCCATCAGTTTGAGGGCAATAGGCCATTGATATTCTTCTTTTAATTCCCAGAGCCTGGTACAATGACTCCCAAAATTCGCCTTGAAACTTTGCATCCATGTCGGAAATAATTTCTGTGGGTAGCCTGTGGAGTTTCCATACTTCTCGGAGGAAGACATTGGCAACATCCTTTGTAGTTGCATTTTCCTTTAGACCAACAAAATGTGCCATCTTGGTGAACCAATCCACTATGACCATGATCTGTGTGTGTCCCTGTGATTCCGGTAGTTGAACAATAAAATCTGTCGAGATAGATATCTAAGCTGCATATGGTACTTGTAAGGTTTGAAGTAACCCATACCTTGCATGTCAAGGAGATTTATTGTGTTGACATTCATCGCAGGATCTGACATAGTCATTAACCCAGCCTGTTAACCCCTTCCAGTAGGAGTCTTGTGTGACTATTTCTAGGGTTTTTTCCTGGCCAAAGTGTCCAGCAATTTTTGAGTTATGGCATCCATTCATTATGAGGGTTTGGATACCTTTGTCTGCTGGGATAAAAAGCCAGTCTTTGTAGTATACCAGCCCATCCTTCAAGTTCCAGAATTTTGGAGGGTCCATGCCATCATTCCTCAATCTTTCTAGCTCCTGCCTTCTCGCAACCCACTCTTCATCTCATTCAGCTGCTTCTTTGACTTTGGCCACAAAGTCCACGTCGAACTTCTTCATTTTCACTCTTGCGATGATGGCATTAGATAACATTACTATTTCTTGTGATAGTTTAGGATTGTGTTTCTCATCGTAATGGTCAAAATGCTCATTATTTCTAGAGCTCGCTTGTAGAAAGTATACCATTGGCTTTTTTCCAAGCAGGTCACTGCTTCCGAAGCCCTTGTCAGCTCGTTCCGTTATGGCCAAGTCCGCCACTTCCTGGAACTCAGTGATATCAATTTTCTTGACAATAATTTGAGTTATCCGATCCTCCTTGGAGACTTTGTAATCCACATCCATCAGGTTAACCATTAAGACTTTTATTTCACTAGTATAGTTGACATCTATTACCCCGGCACCTATGTGTATGCCATGTTTAAGTGCCAATTGGCTTCAGGGTGCAATTCACCCATAGGTTCCTTTAGGAAGCCCTATAGCTATTCCTGTTGCAACCAGAGCTTGTCTCTTCCCAGGGATGACTAGCATAGCCATACTATACAAGTCATGTCCTGCCGCGAGCATTGACCCTCTAGTGGGGATCTTAGTGCTTTCTGCCAGTCTATGGACTCGGATTCCTGGTGGCTCTAAACTTTTATCCAATTCTTCTGTTTCCGACATCTGGTCATCCTCTGGCCTGGGATCGAGTTCCATGTCCTCAGTGGGGGTTAATCTTTTGTCCCCGGGGGTTTTCCATACCACAGCGATTTGTAAGAAGTTTTCTGGCTTCAAGATTGACTGTTCAATATGGGTAGCTTCCCCTTCAGGATGGTACTCCGGCCGTCTACGCAGTGCATCTGGTTTCCCGCCTCAGGTTCCTGGTCAGTAAACAATGCAGAAGTTAAAATCCGCCAGCTTTTGGGCCCATCGAATTTGTCTCGCACTCCATACCTTGGTGGTGAGGAAGTACTGTAAATCCTGATGATCCATGCAAACAGCGATGGGGACCTCTGCTCCTGCCAAGTAGTAGTGACGCCATTCTTTGAAGGCTTCCACAATTGCCAACAATCCCTTGTCATGAACATCATAGTTCCGTTCTGCAGGGCCAAATTTTCGTGAGTGGAATGCTACTGGGTGTAGTTTTTCCTTTACAAGCTGTGATAAAATACAGCCAAGCGCAAAATCGCTTGCATTGGTTTCCACTATTGTCTCTTTGATGGGGTCAAAATGACAAAAAATTGGAGCCATCACAAATTGTTCCTTCAGGAATTCAAAAGCTTCATCCTGTTCTCTTCCCTAGGCAAAATATTTTGAATTTCCCTTTGGGAGTTCTGTAATCGGCTTACAAATTGCCAAGAAATCCTTGATAAATCTATGGTAAAAATTTGCAAACCCCATGAAGATTTGTATGTCTTTTACCTATTTTGGCTGCTTCCAATTTCAAATAGACTCCACTTTTTTCTCACTCATGGAGACTCCTTTGGTAGTTACTATGTAACCCAGAAATTCCACTGTGGTAACGTGAAAGTAAGACTTTGCGATGGAGACTGCCTGTTTATATTCTCTTAGGTGAGCCAACACTTTTCGGACTAACTCCACATGGCTTATCTCATCTGCCGAGTAGATGAGAATGTTATCCATATAGACCATGACCCCATGATCTAGGAATTTCCTTAATACCGTGTTCATCATTGCTTGGAAAGTAGCGGGGACATTAACCAGCCCAAATGGCATGACTTTGTATTCAAAGTATCCATAGTGAGTCTGTAAAGCTGTCTTCTATTCGTCTCCTTCTTTAATCCTAATTAGGTGAAATCCATCCTTTAGGTCTAACTTAGTAAAGATGGTTGAGCCAATGACCCGGTCTCATAACTCCATCATCAGGGGGAGTGGCTATTTGTTAGATATTGTGACCTTATTGAGGCCTCTATAATCAATGCACAGATGCCAGCCACTGTTTGGCTTTGGTACAAATAGTATCGGAGCCCCACACAGCACCATGCTAGGTCTGATTTTTCCTTGCTCTAACATCTCGTTTAGGTATATGCATAGAGCCTCTAATTGGGAGGCGGAAAGCTTGTAAATGTGTCCCCAAGGGGGACTTAGACCCTCCTTGAGGTCTATTGCATGATCAAAGGACCTTCTTTGTAGTAATTTTTCCACAGCTGAAGGTAGGAAGAGGTCTGTATAATCCAGGTATTCTTCTGGCAGATGGCTGATCACCAGTTCCCTGCTCTCATCAATAGAGCTTATCAGACCAACAACTGTCGCGTCTGGGTCATGTGCTATGTCATCATCCCATTCAAACTGTTCATCCCAGTCACACCATGTACCTGGACCACAGTAGTCATGACATTTCTAGTTTTGAAATTCCCACCAATCCGAGTAGGTTATATTAGATATGAGGTATTCTTTTAACCACCCAAAGGGTATTATCATCCCTCATCTATTCATAGGTGCCACTTTGCAGGAGACTTCAGTGGTGTTGCGATTCACCCCTATCTCTATTTTTGTGGGGGTAGTATATTGTTTGCCACTAGCCTTGGCGATGTCACCCATAAAGCCTTTAATTGGAATGTGATTTCTGCGAGTTATGTAGGGTACATCTAATTCTCGTACTAATTTTTCATTTAAGACAAAAACATCAGCCCCCAAGTCTAGTAAAACTTGGATACGGTAGTATTTTCCCTTAACATGGAGGTATGCATGACCTTCCAAGTGCTTGTAAAGGGTAGGTTGCAGGGCAATAAGATTGCACCGCTTGCCCAATGGTTCTGTCTTGATATGTTTTCACTTCGACATTTTTTACAACCAGAATCTGGTATGGACTTCAATGGGTCCTTTCGCCCTTAGTGAGGGTTCAAGAGTCCTTCTTGACCAAAGTTTTTGTCTAGATAAGTATGTTGACCAGGCGTACCTAGGTACTTGAGGTCTTTGGTGCACTCGGAGGAATATTCGGTACAAAGAGATAATAGTACTATGGTGTACTTTAGCGTATTCTTGAATTTTTGTACAGATGTTCTCTGTAGGGTGTACAAAAAATGATGGTTCCCTTGGGATAAAAGATAAAAGTTCCTGGTCCCAAGTTAAGATGTGTACCGAGTGAAGTCGTGTTGGTACTAAGGTATAATCAGTGTAGGCATTAATCATTATTATTCTTGCAGTTTTTTGTATAGTTGGATGTAAGGGGTGTAAAACTTTTGAGTTTACTATAAAGACCACATTATTTCGACCAATCAGGTCTCCTCAGGTAAACTGACAAGAAAAGAATATTTTTACGGTTATTGGACAACCCACTACTAGCGGTCTTTACCCCCTGTGGAGGGGTTCCCGAATATAACCTGACCAGTACTTTTCTCATGGTAAAGTGTGGGTGCAATCTGTCAGTGCTATCAGCTTAGGCTAAGATTTAAGTCTGGTGGGGCGTAAGCCCCCATTGCAAGTTTGTGCCAAACTACAAGTACCCATACGCTGTCACTGTATGGTGCCAATCCATTCCTTGCCTACTCAACCCCTTTGCCTCTTTAATCTCATGCACAGACCCGAATCAGTATCAGGGATAACCCTTACAATTAGACGATGACCAGTCCAATACTCTTCAGCTGAGAAAAGGGTATGTAGACCTCGCTAAATTCCCCTCAATTGGATCCTGGGTCGGATAGTTCCCAAAGTTGTGGTGGCGGCCTAGTCATTGCTACTTGACCAACCTGTGGTTGCCTCTCTTGGGGGCCCAGACCTCCAATCGAGTGTTCCATCTTTTTGGCAGTCTGCGTCGAGTTACAGAACTAACCATGGCTGCTCTTTTACACATGCCCCACTTGTGGTTGGTAAGTCCACAATGGGTGCATGAGCCTGGTGTCTCTTTTCTCTTGTCTATCAGAGTCTAGGGAACTCCCTCATGAGCTTTCTTCCAATCCATGTGTATCAGCGATGGATTGCTTTCTCCCATGTTTAGTTTTTGTGTCTTCAACCCTGCTGTGGCTGATTTTAGTGACCGAGGCTTTTGGTTAAACCTGGTATCGGGGCTTTTATTTTCATTGCCACGCTTTCTTTTCGTGGCATTTCCTCGCCCCTTTCCTATCACCTGGGAGAGGGTTTGATGTTGTAAGAAAGATTCCTCCAGCTTGCCAAAGCCTCTTAGTGCTTTAAGCCACTCTTTATCGGAGTCATTTGTCTCTCCTGAGAGCCTTCTCAGGATTTGGTCTGGGAGCTTATCCTCAACCAGGAGCCTCCATCCAATGCCTGACATTTTGGCTTTGATATTGAGGTTTTCGAGTAGAAGAAGGTATTCTTAAATGTCATTATTATATGGGATTTTTTTCATGTCCCATGCTGCCTGCCTCTCTTTCCTGCTTGATGCCCGAATATCTGCTAACAATTTCTTGGGTAAACCTGTTCCAAGAGACCAATTCGGGTTGAAATGGAGTACCCATGGTACCTGTCATGCTTTTTCGGTACCATTCAGTGAAGGGTGCAACCTTTTTTCCTTTCATCCTTTTTAATGCATAGATGATTCTATGATGGTCTTCCATCCATTGACTTGGATTTCTAGCAAAATAGTCTTCACAGTCCAACACCCATGTGTTAATGTCCTCATAGACCATGGCCTTGAATATAGATGGTAGGTCTACATGCTGCTTCCCTCTGGCAATCGTACTTTCCAGTATGTCTATCAGATTGTCTGGGTCTGAGGTACTCCCTTGGAGGGGCTGACTTTCAGGTCTAGGTGTTGGACCTGGGGCTGGACCTTCACTATTGCTGGAGCTACTGCTGCTGCTGCTACTGGAGTTAGGGTCCCCACCTCCAGCTCCATGCATCATTGGGGGTCCTTGGCCCCCTCCTCCTTTTCCTCTGCCTCCTCCTCCCATTGCCACTGGCTGGCCTCAGTCGATTTCCTTTCCTTTCTTTGGTCTTCCAGCCAAGGAGCAGGAGGAGGATGGTGGAGCAGTTTCTACTGTCGCTTGCCTTGCTAGAATGGAGGGGGTGGCTGCTGATCAGGCTACTTTAGTTAATTGCAGCTGCACAAGCTCCATCATTTCTCGCATTCTTTGTTCGGCAGCTCTCCATTGTTCCTGATTGATCTCGACCAGGCCTTAGACTTGTTGGATCAACTGTTCCAATTGTTGATCTCTCATAAGGGATGCTTGTCCTGTTTGGTCAATACTCTGATGCAGCTGGGTACTTACCTCCTGCTGCTACTCATGTTGAACATTATGTCTTTGTAGCTCTGTTGCTACTTGATCTTAGAAGTGCCTTCGAGATGTCTCTACCTCTTTTGCGAATGCACTTATTTTTATGTTTATACTATTTAACTCATTTTCTACTATATGTTCTCCCTGATCAAGCCTAGTGCAGTAGCTTTTGAGCTCATCAGCATATTGGCCTCCTCATGCAGACAGCTTATTAGAGGCTATATGTTGCTCGTTTATGAATCTTAAAGCATTCTGGTCAACTTGGCTTAGGGATTCCATGATGTGTCTTAAGATAGCCGGAACTTGCGACTATCGAGGAGGACCGCATGATCCTTCTCTTGGGATAGCGGTTCTCTTTTCAATCCTTCCCCATGATCTCCTTCCTCTTAAGGAGCCTGTTGGAGAGGCTCCACTAGAGAGGTAAGAGGGGTTTTACCTAGCAGTGGTGGCTAGTATAGACGTCACATCACTGGTTGGAAAAGGGGCTCCTTCTTCCATTTGTACATCGTGACCTTGAATCGCCAAGGGCATAGGCGAGTCTTGTCTAGAGTGATCCATGATAGGTAAAGGTAGTAGATAGAGGTAAGTGTGTAGGTAGTGAGCCTAGGTAATGTGGAAAGTATTAATATACTGTTATGGGGTAGTCCAACTATAAATAGGGCCAGTAAGTCTAAGCTGTAAGTTTCTTGAAATAAGATAACATGAAAATAAAATGAAGATTGTCAAGGTAGGCTCGGGTTTCCAAAGGATTGGAAAGAATAAGTGTAATAAAGTTTTTTCAAGAGTAAGATAATAAATATATTAATAAGATCTCTTCTCCATTGCTTATTGTTTCTAATAGCTGGGAGTACCTCGATATTTATATTCCGTGTCTGAGTTATTGTGGGCTACAATCAACTCCCATACTATCTAAGTACCTCTGTTGAAAACCTCTTATTTTCCCTAAGTGCGAACACTCCTGACCCTGAGAATATTTGCCCTGCTTAGCTTTGATCTCTTCAAACTCCTATTATCTCTGGGGGGTGTGAATGCTCCTCCAGTAGGTAGTCTTTGATCTCTCCACTATATGAACTTAATTCGAGTATGCCACCCTAATGGCAACTATACCAATTGTTCTGCCTCAAAACATAAAGTGATCAGCTTTAATGAATGAGCACAGCCACTGTATTGCATATTGATGCATCACAAAGCCCATCGGATATATAGAGTTTTTTGCTCTGGATCGAGCCAATAGCTTATCCAGTGAAAACCTCTCATACTGATTCTCAAGTAGGCCCTCTTGGGGCACTACTTCTTTCAAAGCAAGAGGCTCAGCTCTATGACTACCCATTAGTACCATAGGCTCTCAATTTCAGGTTGTTATTTAGTTAGTAGAAAATATCTCATAATATTTCATAACTAAAATAACTATATCATGTTGGGGATTTGAACACATAACCTATCTCTAAAATCACATGATCTGCCAACTAGACTATTCCATATACCTAACATTAATGACATTAGTGTAAGTATAATCTCTGGTAGGTGTATGGGCTTGGTTCAACCCCTAGATGTATCAATTAACTGACCATTCAAAGATATATTAAAGGTAAAGAGAGGGGTGAGGGGAAAACTTATCTTTAATAACTCAAGGATTAATCATTCTATATTATTGGAAGAATTAGATATATGTTTAGATGCTATTGATCAAGAGGAAGAAGGGATACTATTGGAAGGAGGGGGGAAGCTTACTGGGAGTATGATTGAATGCCAGTGGATGGCAGTAACATGAGCTGTCAGAGAGGCTTAGGAAAGGTTTTCCTGGGAGAAGGAGGATGTCATTCACTGCTAGTTTTACTATGTCAGTTTATTACTTCCAATTGATGGATGTGCTGATACAGAGATTTCAATTAAGGGAATTGAAACTGGGTACCTAGTTGACGGGTTAGCATGTTGGCACACTGGGGGGGGCTTACCTTAGGGGATGATCTGGAGGCTTTTGTTGAGCAGGAAGAGGTTATTGGTAATATCATTGGAGATAAACTTAAAGAAGATAAATGTTATAATGATAGTAATGATGAAAATGTTTTTTTTTGAGTAGCCACTAAGAATTGAAAAATGATATTACACACTCAGCCTTAGCTTGCTTGGCATGTTTCACCTTAATTTGACCATCTAGCTCATTTTTCATTTATTTTAGTTTTTACAGTACTTGTGCTTTGCATCCTACAGGTTAGCAACACTGTTACTGTAATTACCTCGAGTTATATATGGTTTTTCGCCAAGACAGCATTGGATGGGTGCGAAGGGGGGGTTTGAGATCAGCTCTTTTTCACAAACCAAATTACAGAATAGAATTAGTAACTTGGGAAACATATCCTTTCCCCAGAACAAGATGATTGTGAGAAAAAACTTACTGTAGAAATGTTCAGTATTTACTCTTCTTCTTTGTTTCTATGGACTTTATCTTTTTTTTTTTTTTTTTTTTTTATTGAGTCAGTATTGAGTAAAAAGCAAAATGGCTTTTTGTATCTGCTGATCCACCTCAGTAAGAAAGGTTGGCTTCCAGATGTCCTGTGCTTTGTGGCTGACTGTGTATAAAAGTCACTCATCCACAGAGATTGGCATGGCGATCAAACAAGTGCGACATACAGAGCTGCATGGTGTCGGACACCTTGTTAACCTTGGAGTGTATACCAGTGCCCCCCCCAAAAAAAACCCTTTTCTTTTCTTAATACTTACTCAATAAAATAAGACAAAAGTCGATAGAAACAAAGAAGAGTAAATGTTGAACAGTTCTACGGTAAGCTTCTCTCAACCATCTTGTTCTCTTAGGATGTGTTAGCTTCTAATTGTATTCATTATTTGGTTTTCGAAAGGGCTGGTTTCAGACACCAGGCACCATCAACGCCCTGTCTTGGCGAAACCCCGAGATAATACGGTAGTTCAAATGCTTGAAAAGGTACGAAGGGATACATACATCCCTTCGTCTGTTCCCGAATTTCATAGCTTTTTAGCATAAAAGCCATCACCGAAGCAGAATCGCGGGTCGGCGAGTGTGGGAGGGAAATGAGTACAACACAAGTCACAGGCTACAAAAGGAGTATAGATTTTCGTGACTTGCTCGGAGTCTGGTAAAGAAGTTGGAGACATTTCCTTCTCCAGTATAACCCTCTAAATAGTACAAGACAATCAAATCAAACGAAGGGATACATACCGGTGTCTATGGTGCTGTAGGTAGGGGGTCAATTATTGTGGATCGTTATTGTAATTAATAAGTTAGCAGTGGAAGAATTCGGACGGCTTCACCGAGGATTGTTTGGTTTCTGTACTGTAGAATGGAAAATGGAAATACCGTGCTGTGTCATAATAATATCATAAGCGATCCGCTGCTTATGGTGTGATGTGATAATAGTATCTGATACTGTTACTTTTGATTGATTGGGATGCGTACGGTATGGTAGGGGGTGGTTGCTCCTGTGCCAGGAGGAGAATGATGATGAGTAAACTGAATATAACCGAGATAAGTTATATGATACCCTTATGATATGAAGATTGCTCTGTCTTGTGCTTGTCTTGTGCTTGTCTTGTACACTTGTGTGCCCACGCTAGTTATGCTCCATTTCAATATCTTGCTTGCTCCATCAGAGGAGGAGGAGGAGTATCTCTCCACACTTCATCCCACGTCGCAGTTCCTGGAACAGGATGTGCAGCATCACTACTTCTGCTTTCCCTTTACGATCGAAGAGACTCTGCTGCAAGCGAGTCGGCTAAATTGGAAAAGGATAACACTAGAAAGGATGATTGTCGTGAAGGGTGAAGGAAAAAAATTTTCTCCTCGTCCCTCTCCCTTCCCACCCCGTTTTAGGAGATGGGTATCGTGCCAAGCCGTTTTTTTTTTTAATGGTCTGTTTGTTTTTTTTGTTTGTGTTGTCTATCGTGAGGCTGGCTGCCTGTCGAGTGCGACGTCGATCAGGCTCCGGTAGTAAACCGCCGGGGGCCTTGCAGTTATGCTACTCGAGTACATCCCTCAAGTGCAGTGATATCCACTTTCAGAGACCTGGGGGAGTAAAGAGGGTAAGGTTGAGGATTACTGTACTTCTACCCATAGCCAGAGGAGCGGTTTTGGATCAATAAAACCATTGGGCTACCGTAGAAAGCATAGCGAGCGCATGAAGCGATCGGATGGGAAAAATAAATAGTAATAAAAACAACCAAGAACCCACGTAACCGATGAGGGGTGCTCCATGAAGGGGGAATGGAAGGAACCTTCAATATCATGAGTGCCCGAGCGCTTTCCATGCCTTTTTGAGTTTGACATTTTTGTTATTTTCTGGTGAGGCGCGTTGTCGGAGAATATTCGATATATTGACAGGTTGACAGGCGCCCGTTTGCGTTAGTTTCAGTTCGGGGGAAACGCCTTGTGGAGTTGAGCCAGCGATCTTAACCGGGAGCTGATTGGATCACTTCCAGTATCTCAGTTTCGTTGCTTGATTTCACACGCTAGGCTGCATGATGTAGATGACGCTTCGGCACAGCTTTGCGAGGGAAATTCCAACTCGTGGAACGGTAAGATTTGCAGACCCACCGACAGGGTTATGGAAAAGGGTGTGAGCCTCTTGCTCTGATTGTTGGTTTCTTCCATTAATCTTCTATGCAGTTTCTTCCCAAAGGGAAAACAAAAAAATGCTCAATTAAAAAGAATTTCGACCGAAAAATTCTGACTAGTCGAAATTGGGTCATTTTATATATCCCCTCCTTCTCAAAATGGCTCCCGGGATTCTCTGGTTCCGTGACACTGTCGCTCTTTCCACCGTATTTCCTTGCCAGAGGCAGATGATCGGCCATGGTGTGCTAAGGTCCCAGTTGATAAGGGGTCCATGCGCATGCGCAACCAACAGTTCACCTGCTATCACTCGCGATCATTCGAGAAACCTTTTTTTGTGAATTAGACCCAAGACGGTGCACCTTGCCGACCACATCTAGGTTAGATGTGAACAGAACGGGCAACTGCATCGCCGGATTTCGAACTATTGTGGCACTTCTGAGCCTCCTCCTGCTCCATCTACCACCACCACCCATCGGGTGGGGGTTCCCCGACCCCGGGATCCACCATCTGTGATAGGCAACTCTCACCCGAAAGGATCCACTCAACTACCCGTTCGTCCCCTGCAAATCACTACATAATGTGCATGACAGACCACACCCTCAACTCTCTTTTTGTGAGAGAGTGTTGCTTTTTCCTTGTGCGCTCCATTCTGGTCTTCCCTCTCTTTTCTCCTTGCGGTGCTTTGCGTTTCGCCCGAAAGGAAATGTCCTCATACGAATTCTGCACTCCACAGTCTCCGGACGACAAGAATTTCCCCATAAAAGTCCAACAGTTTTGTGTCGGTATCCGAAACTGGAGACCCATTGAACTTTTCTGTCAAAACAGAACCAGGGAAGGAAAAAAAATAAAAATGCCTGGAATCATCTGATGTTGTTATTCGGTAACCGGCAAAAGTAATAAACAGATGAAAAAAAATTCAGAAAAGGCTTCTAACTTTTCCTCTTCGTTAAAGAGTGTGTTCTTTTCTTTTCTTTCCTTTTTTTTCTTCTTTCACTTTTTCAGGAAAAAAAGGAATATGGCCATACGGACAAACCGACAGAATCACAACTGCCGCGCCAACGCCATCTCGCTTAACCTGTAACAAGCTAAATTGATTTGTGACCTGACCCTCTTGAGACTTAAACACGGCGATGCGCGCTTAGAGAAAGGTTTGGTAGGTTGGGTTCGGTCTACTTCGCTTCCGACCACGTTGCCGCACAGCTGTGACGGGCCGTGTGGTAGATCGACGAAGGGGGGAAGCAGCGTGTTACAGATTATTGTCCTGGGACGGCGATGGTGGTGAGGGGGCATCATTGTTGTGGTGAGTTGGGAAAGAGGAGAGACAAGGGGAAAAGAAAAAAAATGATCAATCAAAAAGAGCACGAGAATCGTCAGTATTGTACTCGAGTACGATATTTACCCTATTTATGCACGGGTGCGTAATTGCACGAGTAGAAAGAGGGGAATGAAAAAAAAAATATGGGAAAAAAAATGAAATACGATCACGGAATAGAAAAACGGGAACTGGGAGAAGGAAGAGGAGTTACTGTACGATACTTTCTATGAATGATGTGTATGGTGGGAAATCAGGTGGAAAGCGGAGTAAAAATCAAAAAACCAAAAAAAACTTGGAAGCTGCTGCTGCCTGCGCTTCTGCTCCTCCTCATGCTTGGTTTTTTTTTCTTCTTCTTCTTTCCTGCACGAGAAGGAGTGACATACATTCTCACGACTAATCTTTTTTTTTGCCGTCTCACCGCGTCCTTCAGGCTCTTTGGAGGGAGGGGGCTTCAGTGGTGTCGTCAAGGTCACTTGACCGACCTTCCAGAAGCCAAAGAGAAAATCATCAGGTAGGGTGCGAACTTGCGGTGTGAAGAGGTTCCAAGAATGGTGGTTGGTCAACAGCGCAATGCGCAGGGCGCCGGGTGCATCATAATCGGGTTAGCCACCAACAAGGAAAAGTAAAGCTCTGCCCATCCCATTAATTAATTGCGTTCCCGACCTGTGGGACAGCATCGTCACATTTTTATACGTTCGTCCCGGCCAGGAAAGCCGCTCTTGGAAAGCGATCTGCGCAATGTTTCGCCCCCATCTCACCCTTGGAACCATGCGTGGATGATTATCGGGGAATCCTTGTAAAATCAAGAGCAATCCCGACCCTCTGTCTAGACGGGCAATCACGGTAAAATACAGGCCTACCAATTGCCCATTTCTGAAACTCTGACTGTTCAGAAGGAGTAAGGTTAACGCCTCTTTTCCAAGGATCCACACCAAAGACCCCTGACCGCTATCCCCTGCTGCTCATCATCGTCAGCAATGATCGTTCTCGCAGCGTCGCTCAACGAAGGAGGGTCCAATAGAATACCGAGGCTACGGGAGCCACGAGTCCACACGACTCCCCATCGTTATCACAGTAGCAATTATTTTATTTTATTTTTTTTATATGATAACTCTACTTTTTTTTTCCTAAATAATCTTATTTACTTTTTTTCCTCTCGATCCCTATATTTTGTTACTGAATTTGTATGATGTTTTTTTTTCTTTTCTTTTCTTTTCCTTGTCCCTCCATCTGCTATGTGCGGCTGGCTCGATTGTAATTCAAAAGAATCCATTATGAGCACCGTACGCCAAGAAACAATGTGAATTATTGCGATGACATGGCGCCGGATTCGACCATCTCCGTGGATTATCGTGACTAAAATGTATTCCAATCACCCAAAGATTGAGGAAAGTGAGCCACCGGTATCCCGTCCTCCCGCTATTTTCTCCCACATGTTCCGCACTTGGGTCGGAGGCGTTATTGATACGGGCTCATTGAGAAGATGGTCAGCATTAGGTCTGTTTGAGGACAAAGTTCGGCTATTCTATGACCGCACTGCGTCACACATGTTGCAAATTAACCTTGTACGAGACAGTAGTCTTGTTTGGCGGTTTCGATGATGCTGTACCGTAGAATTGCTGAAGATTCCTCGCTCAACTAAACCAGTTATATACTTGGAAATTAAAAAGAGTAAAACGATAAGGCCAAATTGAGCGGCTCGGGGAACTGGTTTTGTTTTGTACAGCAAAATCCTATACCTACTATGTGCGGTATAGAACCGTAGTAGTAGGTGGAATGCGTGACAGACTGAAGTGGTAGAGTACCATTGTTCGAGTACAGTACCCTCTGTAGGTATGATATGGCTGCCGCGCGCATTGAGCATCTTGTGTACAGGTCCCTGTTCCCTGCCAAATCGAAAACCAATCCCGAATTTTCCGCACACCCTCGCAACCTTTTGTATTTTCTTTTTCCACATGGCAATGGCAAAGCACTCTTCTCTCGCTCTCGCTTTCGCCTCTGCAGGAGATTCGCAAAGCAAAAAGAAAAGAAGAAAAAAAAAAACAGATAATCCCAGTCCCAACACGAGCCTGTATTGCCGAGAATCATCTGCTCACTCTGCTTCTTGATTTTGGTTTGCAGTGAAGGAATTGACTTAGAGTTGGGAGCTGATTTCGAGAATCGGTGGATTCTTCGTTTCGTCCTTCTCATTCTTTGTCGACAACAACAACATCGTCGTCATAATCATCATCGCTATCACGCTACAGTTTTGGTTTTATGCCATATTCCTATGTATACCCCATACAGTTGAGTTTTAGGGATTTTGTGCCTACATATCCCGCTGGCTCACAGGGTGACTAGGTCAGTCCCAGAGCTCGTCCAAGTGGCAGGCATCTCTGTTTCCAAACTTCTCCTTGTGATGGTTAACCCCAGGCGAATCAGGGACTTGAGTTGTACGAGTTATAGCTGGCGGTGAAAGGACATGGAGTGGTGGGTAATATTGCGTAGTACTCAGGTCCTCTTTCACTGTTCTTTACGCTTCTGTTTCCATGGGTACTCATCCCATCCCATATTTCTTACACCCCATGTCTGCCTTGTAACCCCCATGCTCCCGCTGAATCTCAACCGGTAATGGTTCTGTTCCATCACCGACGAATTCCCCACTTGGAACTCCACTTTTACTCTGTCGTCCCTTTCGTTTCCTCCCTTGTGGCCTCGCCTCCATGGCATCAAGGCCATATTACTTAACTGTGGTACTGTAGTAATAGTACCGGTATGATAATATTCATTTCTCCTTTCCCTTTCCATTTCCTTTCCTTCCTTTTGCCTGTCTCCTGGCGCCCTCTCACACTTTCTCCACACCTATCTCCCGGTATTTACCCCCCTCTTCCTTACTCCTGCTCCATAGCCTGGTGCTCTCTTAGTTATCCCATAGCGCCGTCGCCGCTCACATAAAACCCTTTCCCTACAAATTCATATCATACCTGTACCGTACATCCTTTCTTATTTTTCTTATTTTTTTATTTTTATTTTCGTTCCCACAGTCCGGTATCCCACAGTATACACCGCTAATCTTTATCACCCACCTCATTACCGTTTTTCCCCTTGTAGACAGATGCTGGACATATCGCAATCCCTCCACCCTGCCGGACTCGTACAACTGCAAGGTCATAGCACCTGGTACTTTTAGTAGGGTAATAGAAAAGCTTTCCTGCTCACTCCACCCCATTAACCTTTTGGGGGTTATATATTTTGAATTTTGCAGCCGTTCCCCATTACGTCCATCGGCCCCCCCTCATCTTCTCTGGCCCCCTCTGATTTCCCTGCAAAAAGAATAATACTGTCAATCAGTTTGGACGTCAATCAACCCCGTCTTCCTACCCATCCTTACCGTTACCTTACATTGTGCCCGAAAGAAGCCAGGGGTGTCGCTTCGATTCTTCCCCGGCAAATATCCGACGTTAACGGTTGGTCCCCTCGGTCTCGCATCACCATCCCGAACTAACAATCACACCCGTCGCCTAGATTTCCTCACCCAGGAATTAGCGGTCCCCATAAATACCCCCACGGCGTCCTCTCTGAAAGGTCGCCGTTGAGTCTACATATTTTCCCGCATTTCCGAGAGGTTGGGACATTGTCTTGCTAAAGGTTCAAGAAGCGACTATTCTCCACGTGCAGACCGCCATCTACCCATCCCCCATCCATCCATCCATCATCACCTCAAACCCGCTAAGAGGATCTTTCGTCTCAACACTCCCGCAGTCACACTCTCCCCCTCTCCCGCCTTTAAAACTACTACTACTACCACCACCACCCTTCAACTCCACCACCTACAATCCACTTCTACACAAAATCACATCCACATCATGAATCTTCCCAGTCTTGTCCACCAGTCGCGGCACCACAGCCGCTACTCGCATTCCATTCAAGGTAATGGACTGGATTATTCAGGTCACCACCACCAGTCTCCTGCTCCATACCAACATCGTTCACATGAATATGCTCACCCACCCGCACCTCCTCCATCACCACCAGTAGAAGATAACAATAAATGTTCTTTACCATCAATTTCAACACTGCTTGTATACGCCGATGGAGGGCAGCCAGGAGGAAATGGTAAGTGTTGTGGTGTAGGGATTGGGGGTCAGCTGTGGTACTAATCTATCATCTTGAATCATAGGAATGGACAGAATGGAGAGGCAACAACACTCTCCTCAGTACCAGAGCGAGCCACTTCACACCCCTAGACCTACTCTTCCTCCTACCCCTCCTATGAGACCTGACTCAGTGTTTGAGGGCAATAATTCACCCACACTGCCGTCGACATCACCCTCATCTTCTTGCTTTTACTCTCCCACTTCTTCACAAGGAGGGAACCGAAATTCCTATCCTCCTGCGCAATCAAAGTACCCACCGCCTCCTGAGCCACCCTACCATCCACAATACTCTTCTTATCCACCGTCCGCTCCTCAAAGCCAGCCTGCCATGGCATACAGTAAGCATGCACCACCGCAACCTCCCCACCAACTGTTAATTCCTGTTTCTGTTGCCCCCCCTTCAGCATCAAATCCTTGGCATCACCATCATCATTCATCACCCGCTTCACATGCTGCGTTTCCGCAATCGCAAGATCGTTACATCTGTCAGACGTGCAATAAAGCATTTTCGAGACCCAGTAGTCTGAGAATACACAGTCACAGTCATACCGGCGAGAAACCCTTCAAATGTCCTCATCACGGATGCGGCAAGGCTTTCAGCGTACGGAGCAACATGAAGCGACACGAGAGAGGTTGCCATCAATAAAAGGGAAATAAATAAATAACGGCTACAAAAAAGTTTGTTAATACACAAAAAAAACAGGTGGTGCATGAACCGGCGAATAAGAAAGTTTCTGGGTAATTTTTAAATATTGGATGTTATCGCTGCCTTATTGTTTTTTTGTTTTTTTTTTCCTTTCTGGTCTGAGTGTTTATCATACACCAAGACCTTTACTCGCGGGTCGGCCAGCGCGGTGATACCCCATCATTCTTAGTGTTTTGTAGATAATTTCCTTTGTGTATTGTATCCTCTATTATTTCTTTTTGGGTCTTCGCTTTCGTTTGTCATTTTCTTACTAGCATTGCAAACTCTACGGCGCAATTTGGGGCTTTGATCTTGAATTATGCCATGTGTTTATGGCAAGCACTGATTATGTTGGGTCTGTTTTTGGGTACCAATGATTATTGTATTATATGAGGAATGCTCCGAGCTTAATCGCAAGGAGCATCGATGGAATAGTTGGTTAGTTTATAGCTCTAGTATCGAAATAACAATCAAAGGTATAAAAAGAATTTTTTTTTTTTTTCGGATTCCTTTTTTTCTCATATATCGAAATAGCTTGATCATTCGACCACAGTACGTTTCGGCACTTGCTATGCTGTACTGTACCTATAACGCTATACGGTATAATAACTTATGCAGTCTAATAATAATAATGTCTAGCGCAACTCCAAATACATCACTAGCCGAACTGAAGCCATCCTATGGTGCGATACTCAAGCATATTCCTAGAAAAATAAGGTATCCCTTCGTTCGTTTTCGAGCCCACACACACCCTAAGTTATCAACTCGGCAGTGAGGTTCAATACCAGTAGTGAGAGGCTAGCGTGGGTCGTCGATATTCTCTGGTAATTTAGCCCAGCCACAGCAGACTTAACCCTTCTTTACCTATTCTCGTAAGACTAAGATCGTATCTACACACTATTTGAGGTGTGCCTGGGCCTGAAAAACGGGAACGAACGAAGGGATAGGTCGCAGAGATCATTACCATTCCAATTTCCGAAGTAATGTCCCCCCCCCGCTCCCGGGCAACCAGCCAGCCAGCTAGGATATCATAGTGATGTAGGACAGTGTATGATACAAGAATTGTGGTGTAGAACAAACCTCAGATGATGGCCTTCTAGGAACATGGGGAAAATCTTAAAAAAGAGGAAGGAACAGTTTATAGCACACTTGAGTACAATAACTTGACACCTTAACTTAGTAACTTGGGAGTAAGCCTGTGTGAACAAGTGAATCACTGTGCGAAATAATAATACCGTAGTAAGGGGAGGAGAGGAGGGGTTCCCTTCCTCTCTTCCTGTTCCCTTTTTCCTCGAAAATCCGTGTGGCAACGCAACCACTCTGTCGGAAACGAAACAACTTTTCCCTCCCCCCCCCCCTTCGCTTTTCAAACTGCTAATACCCACGCGAGACAGCTCTAAGCGAGCCCCAAACAAAGATAGGAGAAGAAAGGGAAATGGTGAAAAGGAAAAAATTGAAAAAAATTGAAAGAGAAAAAAAAAAATGAGTTATAGCACGTGGGGTGCGCAGGAATCGCTCTAATGCGAAAAAACCCCCCTAGCCTACCATTACTTACCTTACCTATCAGAAATGTATTATTTTTTTTTTTTTGATTTCCTTTGCATCTTTCTATCATGCTTCCCCGAAACACTGACTCTAATTGCGGGGGTGACGAAAGCTCATTTTGAATGGTTGCGGTCAGTCGGTGGGCTAGGTACCGTAGGTAGGCAGGCAGGGGCCAACCTGGCAGAGCAAGCGATGTTGCTGTGAATAGGATTGGCCCTTTTTCTGCCCTTGATATGGGGAAGGGATTGAATGAAGGATGGAAGTCAGGAAGAGATGCCACGGGGTAAGGATAGAAAGAAAGAAAAGAAGTAAAATATCCCATCATAGACATTATTGCAAACCGGCTAGCTCTTAGACAGTGTTAAGTCCCCGTTCCCCCAGGGTTATCCATGAAGCCATGGTCATTATTCCCTTTTCTATCTGAACCAGACCAGATTGAAGGTACCATATCGCGGCTTCACGGAATATCGTGAACATCCCGGGGTGACCCGACGATCAAGCACTAACCTTTACTGCTACTGCGGTCTGTAAGTTGTCTGTCTGTCTGTCGCAATAAGAGACCTGTTTGGATTACCATTGCCGGTATTTTGTCTAGAAGTGGACTGACTACGCTACCGTATCCCCCCATCACACTTTCCCTAGTATTGTATGGTAAAAAAAAAAAGTGATTCCATCATGATATTTACCGACCGACCTTTTTTTTACTAGTGCAGGGTCTGGGTGGTTTTAATCCTAGCTTGCTTGGATAGGGCGGTACAAGTAGGGAGAAGCTCTCTGCTGTATAGGGAATTCCATGGTACGGTAGCTACCTGCTACTGGGCCGAGAGAGAGATAGAGTACAGTACTCTTATTGTGTTTTTGGTGATGTGGCAGGAAGTTGGGAGCTGAAGCTGAACAATATTGAATTCTCCACTTCCTAATTAATTTACTTACTTACTACCAACCAGCCAAATTTACTACAAGTACTGCTAACAGCAAATACCGTAGGCTGCTCCCTCCCTCTTACCATGGGTCTGGGATCGCAATATAACAACCAAACCACACCAAAACAGTTAACCAGGCTGATCCCACGAGTAAGATATATATATATATCTCTCCACAATTACCACCACAACCCAGCCTATACAAATTCCAATATTCCCATATGATGCAAATTACAATAACGTGGAACCTTCTTCACCCAACCACCCACGTCCTTATCTCACCCTTCCCTACCTGTCATCTCGGGGATCGCGGTTGCGAACATAAAATATTATAATTCCTTTACTTCTTCCATCGTAAGGATAGCCTGGTTAACCAGGGTGGGGGGGGGGGGTTAGTCCTAGTTTTTAAGCATTCCATTTCACACTGCCCTGCCCTGCCCCCCACACTCCGCCAGGGAGAGATAGACGGAGATAATACAATTACATTATTCTACATTCAACACCCCCCCCGCCCCCTCCGGGGATATGCGCTAGGCAGTCCATGGTATGAAATTAGGTGATGTGAGAATGTTCTATTCTTCCAGGCGCGGTAACAGTACTCGTCACACAGGGAAGAAGTGGCCGAATATTGAAGGTACAATATTGTTTGCGCGCACAGATACGCACAGATAATTTGCCATATATATATTTTTTCTTCTAATCCCTGTGTGTCCGGGTACATCATGCCTGGGACGAGTACCGTATATTCCCGGGAGATCAAATTTCGAAAAAGAGTACGGTATCATATGCAAAAAAAAAAAAAAAAGGGCTCAGTGATTTTAGTTTAGTTGTACGGCAAAGTACTGTACGGAGGGGGGGGGGATAACAGTAACTCATTCACTGTGGAGGAAAAGAATACGGTATTATCATCAAAGCAATATTGTCGTCATCATCATCATCACCTTCTTCATCTCCTGCATCCAATGAAATCTACCATTCAATAATTATTGATTCACCGTATCCCACATAATATCCGACATCTTATATTGATATCTGGAATAGGCAAATATTTGCTTACAGTTGAGAGAGAGAGAAAAAAAAAAAAAAAAAAAAAAAAAAGCTTCTCGTAGATGACACTTTATGCAAGAGCAGCACTACACAGCGATCCATCTCCATCCGATCATCCATTGATTGGTGTGGTTGGTGATCTTTTTTTTTTATTATTTCATTTTTCAAAACAATCACTTGAGTTGTTGCATCGACTTTCGTCCGAGATCCGGGTTTTCGATGGTAATCACTGTTTTATTATTGTTCACTGAAGTAGGAAGGCAGACAGGATAGACAGTTGTTTTTTTCTTGGAGGTGGTGGTGGTGGTGGTAGTTCTCGTTTACACCTTCCTAGGCTTCCGCACGCCCACCCCGCCCTGAAGAAAACACCCCTCTTGCGGATCTTATCATTTATCATATTAATCCTCAGATGGACGTTACAAGCGTGGTTTTTAAAGGAATCAGTGGGTTTTGTTTGGTTGAAGGGATGGAGGGGTTGGCTGTGGCACAACGGTGGCCGTCGTGATGGTGGAGTTTGAAAGGAAGGGGGGAGGGGGATGCATTGTAAGGTAAGGTAAGGTGAGGTAAGGGAAAATCTTATTTTCCTTTCTTTTTTTCTTTTTCTTTTCGATTACCATATGGTGCTTTGCCTCTTTTCCTCTCTCTCTGTCTCCCCTTCTCTCTTGCCTGCATTGATTTTCCAATCATGTCCGTGTGACCAGAAGACAACACAGTTTAATCGTACAGTAGGTATGGTAGAGTGACGGGCTGGCTGGCTGGTTGGGAGCTAAGGGACGTGTCAGTAGTGGTGAAGAAAAAGAGAAAAGAAAGAATGAGGGAAAGGGAAGAAAAAAAAGAAAAAACAACGACGTCAGATCTGCGGTCGGAGTGGTGGGTGATTTTCTGCGGGTGTCTCCGTCTTGTGCGTTTCTAAGGGCTTATCATCGCATGCGGCAACGCATCAGACAGAAGTCCTGCAGGCAGGCCACGGCAGACTACAAGTGGTCACGGCAGATCACTCGATTATGCCGGTGAGCTCCTCATCATCGTCCGTCGTCGCCGTCACTCGCATTGACCAGCGTATCATACACTTCGGCTGAACATGCATTTGCAGTGCAGTGCACACCCTACGGTGGATAGTATGAGGATTGTTTCCTTGATTTTTTTTTTTTTCCCCCCTTCCCCCCTCCCATCTTTTCAATCTTCTGTGGGATTATGATGTATCCTGGGAATAGAAAGTGCTACCGTACTTCCAACATAGCCGAAACATGTACGATAAGCCGTTAAGATTCAAACCGCATACCGGTAAATGGATCTTGTGAGAGAGAGATTTCCCACCGCTGATCTGGTGTGTTAACTTATTCTTATTATTATTTTATTATTATTTTTTTAAGATAATAAATTCTTATTTTGGAAGGGAGTGGGATTTATTTAATCCCCCGGCCTCCACGAGCGTCGTTTGGCGAGTGAAAGAGAGAAAGGGTGAGAAAAAAAAATAATAATCAGAATAATTAATTTAACTTTGTTGACTAAAGAATGGGGTGGAAGGATGCCCGGAAATACACACTTTTGAGTGTGTGGCCCGACAGTTACCAGCTGTCGGCTGCTAGAGAGGCAAAAATGTGTGTTTTTAGCTCACGAGGTCAATCGAGAGCAGTAAAAAAAAAAAAAAAAAAAGTGACAAAAAGTTCTACTTCTACATCTGCAAACATCGTGGAGTTGAGGGGTCGGAGTTCGAGTGTAGCAGAAAATGGATCAAAAATGTTATGAGAGAAGAAAAAAAAAAAAGGAAAAAAAAAAATATGTACACTAACTGCACGATACTCCTCTTCTCTACAATACCGTCCTGTATCATGACGAACGGGTACCTCTCCCATAACTCGGGCTTGTGCGGCCTCCGCACGGCGGGCGGGGGGCACTTATTCCTACAGTACAAAAATCAAGAAATCAAGACTTTCAATGCGCCACGTGCCGGAGTAAGTATCATAGATGTTGTTGTTTTGTTGGCAAATGATGAACCCCAAGATATGCGCCTGCTTTGCTATGCGTATCATATTTGATGAAAATTCACACTTTACTCCCATTGATCTTCTCTCCCCAATGGAGATCTTCCCAATTTCTCGAACGCTTCTAGCGTTAGCTGTTTTTTCTGCTTATTAACCTCAAAAACGGGGAGTTGGAAATGCGTGAAAGTAGTCCTAGGAGAAACTAACATGGTCTGTGCACATACCTAACTATTCACCGGATTAGGAAAGTAAGTAGGAGAACTCCTGAAGGGGGAGGGGGAACTCATCTGACCGTGAGAATTGTTTTTCCTCACAGGTTCACACGGTTTCAACAGATGAAAAAGCACTTGATGGACAACTCATTCAAGCAGGTTTTTTTTTTTTTTTTTTTTCGCTTCCCCCCTTTTCTCCGCTCCTTTTCTCTCTCCTAAGAATCCGGGGTTTACAGTTTACAGTATGGTTATCCCAACTGCAGACAGGTCTCTACTTCACGATATGTGACAGGATTTGCGAACCCCCACTTTTTTTCTTCACATGATCTCCAACCTCGCGAGGGGGGTTTTGAACTAACTGCCGCGATTCATTGGCATCGTCATCCCAGGTGTCAATTTGCTTTCCACTTTATCGTGAAATAAATTGAAAACCAAAATAATATGATATCCGCCATTGCATTCAGGGGAGGGGAGGGGGGTTCGACCCTCTTAGCCGATAGAAATCTAAATCGTAAGTTTTTTTTTTTTTTTGTCACCTTCCTCCCCCTTCCAGGCCTGAAATCACAAAATCGTGTCTGAGATTGGTAAGGCACGGCGGTGCTAAGCAAATTCATAAACGGTGGGTCAAGTAATAACCCAGGAAGTTACTTGTACCGTACTGTACTGTACGGGTACAGAAATACCGTACTAGGACGTCCGTGGGCTCCCTCCCTACCTACCTTACCTGCCTGGCAAAAAAAAAAAAAAGCCTCCGCCTGCACGCATCCGGTGCCGATCGAGGTGTTAATTGGGTGAGAGGGCTTCCCACCCCCCCTTGTATTGGCGCAATGCAGCGGCGAGGAATAAAAGTCTCGGGAGGGAATCCTCGTTGACATGTTGGATGCTTTTCTGGAAGGAAGCTCCGCGGGTGAACGAGGAAAAAAGGGTAGCGCTCAGATTTTATCCGGTGGTAGCCTACCTACCGTAATCCTTTCGCAAAGTTGGATTCGTGCTAAGGAGGGTCTGTCCAATCGCTGTTTAGCTTTTGCTTAGAGTGTAGCGATTTAGGGGTCTTCGTGCTCTCTCGTTAGCTCAGTTGCCCTGAGCTCCAATCCGACTTTTACGAAAGGATACGGTACTCGAGATAGACTACAGTACAAATTACCTGGGCACAGCTCGCGAGTGATCATGCATGATGTGGGGTGTCGTGGCATGCACGAACGCTCAGTCCCCTCGAGTACTCGAACGTACTGTACATGCCGCACAAGAGTACAGGTATGAGTATTTTGAGTCCGATATAGTGCTTCTTTCAAATCCATCTGTGCATGTGAAAGACCCATCGAGATTCACCATTCACCGGCAATCGCCCTATACCAACACCCGGTTCTCACTCAGGGAGGGAGGGAGCGAGGGCTTACTAGTAAGCCCATCGAAATCCCCAATTGCGGAAACCCGTATCCCAATAAGAGAATCCCCATTACTCGAGTATTACCATCAGCCCCCTGATTGGGACGGATTGGCGCGTCCCTTAAGTCCGGGAAAAGGCTGGGATTTTACGCTTGGCCCCTCGCTACCTGCCGAGTCCACACCCCCCCGCCTTTTCGCTACCACGCGCTCGAGTGATAGTGCATGAGGCACCACATGTCTCGCAGGCATTTCACGTGCAAAAGAAGAAATAAAAGGGTTAGAAAGCAAACCATTGTTGGAATGTTTCCCTTACTCCCCGTGTGAATTGTTTGGGCTTACCGAAGGTTAAGCCCCCAGGCGGCGTGGAAGGCTGATAATGGTATGTGCAGTAACCTCAATCTCCGTTCGTCTCTCCCAAAAACATTGACACGGTGGGAATCTGAACTGCCGGTAGTTCACTTGTTCTTTGTTCCAATTGCTTACATGTTACAAATTACGGACGGTCACCTGCTTGCACTGTGATGAAGGTGAGCCACCATCCCTTCACGAAGTAAGGGAGAAGACAGAACACAAGGCAAGACCACATCTACGCTAACACCTGCGATACTATATGTATATATTTTTTTAAAAAAAAAAGAAAAAGAAAAAGAAAGACAGAATATGCGATAATATATACATTTCGTGTTTCGCACCCATCTACTAAAACATCCACACACCCGCTCACAGGCCTGACACTTGTGTACAGCACAGTAGGATACAGTGTTGTAAGGGGACAAGCAGCGATGTGATGTGATTCCCTTCTATATTTTTTCGGTGAAACTGGATCATCTGTAACGGCAACGGCTCCTTAACTTGACGCATCCAGCCATGATCGCCTGCCGCATGTTACAGCACAGCACAATACTCATAAAGTATCCTTTCCTCACCGCTCCTGCACTGGATGGGAACGAGGCTCTTCTGATCCCCATCCTCGTACAAGCCCGAGGATCTGCCGTGATAGGCTATGATAGGCTAGGCTAGTTCAGTTACAGTTCAATACACCGATTGTGTTAATTATTTGCCTCCGTGTGACACCGTGGGGGGGAAAAAAAACATTCCATAACTCCCCCCCCCCCACTTTATCCATCATAGGCATAAAGATTGTCCGGTATGCCTCCCGTAATGGATCTAGAGCACCATCACCCCCCCTGGGCCAATTCTTTTCTCTGCTCTTTCCGGCCTTTGCTTTCTTGTGCAGATTTCGCAGCTTTTTAGCGCGGTTAATGACATTAGGTTAACCCCAAATCTTTTACCAAAGGTAGTATGGCCGGGAAGCTCTTGTTGTGACCTGACCAGTAGAAAAACATCTCGACAATTGCCACCCTTTTCTTCTTATACGGTATAGTCTTACCAGATTCCCACTTTTTTAAGAAAAACAGGAGAAAATAGCGCTGCAACCACCACCGGCAAACCGGCATTTTGCCAACACACCACCACCCACACCAATACTTCTGGTATAGTCAGAGTTTTCTCTGATTCTACAACACCACCCCCTCACCCAGAATACCCTCTCTTTGGGTGTGGAGCCAATCAGAAGGCCCCATCCCAAAGCTTCCAAACACTCCAGGAAACAAGTTCCACCCAAAGACCAACTTGATTTTCCCCCACTATGTCCGCCCAAGGCTTCCACCCTTACAGCAAGGCCACCAGGGACAACATAGTCCTCAACACACCCCTCCCGCCATCTCCCCTGGGCCCCAGAAGCCCCACCAAGAGCCCCAGGCCTCACTCTCCCTCTCTCCTACCCTCAGGCTCCCCTCATGGAGTATCCCTTCAATCCGTCCTCCCGATGTTCTCTGTGATCATGCACAACCAGAACTGCGCAAACAGGGCAATTAATGTCAGAAACAGAATCATAGCACCAGGAAGCAACTTCCTGGCAGTGCGAAAAGAACTTGGATGCCTCGATACCTGCTTTGTGCAGTTGGCCCAAATGGCCGAGGCACCCCCCATTGCAGCCCCCTTCCCAGGATTCCGGACCACCCTCGAGAGGGTGTTCGGAAATGAAACAGTAGACGCAGTTGACCAGGAAACCCTAGCAGGACTGGCAGCCATGGCCTCCTCCTTCCACCTCTCCCAAGAGAGCCCAGTTACGGTCTCCCAAATCCCGCAATCATCCCCCCCAGACGTACAGATGGGGGAAACAGTCATCGAGATCCCAGACTCCCAGACCTCCCAGGATACCACCATGGCCTTAGGAAACGGCCAAAACTCGGACGGCACTGGAATAGGAGACAGCCAGCACGCCCCTACCTCGCAGGAACTCCCGAGAGCAGTGCGTTTCTCATCCCCCTACGAATCCCAGGAACCCCCTCCGGCAACCTCACGGTGGAACCAATACCACCCTCATCCTCCTCCTCCTCGGTCAGAATCCTAACAAGGAAAAACACCGAAAACAATAAGGGCAAAGGAAAGGAACCCCAAGGAACCAACCCCCAGGACAGGACCACCCAGGAAAGCCCAAGGACCATCCTAGCATCATATTACCTAGGGGAAACAGTGGAAATCGACACCCTAGAGGACATCCTAGAACACATAGGCCAAAAGGAGTCCACACCCACCAATGGAGGAATAGCAATCCTCCTAGCAGCAATGGAACAAACCTTCAAGGAAAGGATGGACCAAATGGAGGCAAGAATTATGGAAGCCATCAGAGAAAACCGAGGAACACCCCAACAAGCACTGAAGCCCCAACAAGCACAAGCCCAACAACAACAGCTACACATGGCAACAAGGGACCAAGCACCCCAACCTAGGCAGGCACCAAGACCGGTACAGCAGGTCAGAAAACAGGGCCCAGCCCCAGCAATTCCCAGAGATAGCTGCCCCAAGACCATGGAGAAACCCGCTATGGCCAAGCAGACCTACGCGGCAATGACGGTGGCAGGAATAGACACCGACAACTTTGTCCTTGTCAAGAGAAACAAAGGAAAGGGCCCAGCATAATAGAGCCAGGAACAGGGACCCTCCACCCCCTCCACCCCCCATGCAAGACAAAGACGCCTCCTAATCCACTTGGTGGAAAAAGGAAGAAGAGTAGGAGCAGCGGGACACCCAACAATCCAAATCAGGGATGCAATAAACGGTGCCTCCAGGGTCAAATTCACCTTCGCAGAGTACAACCATAACGACGACCTGGTCCTCACAACAGTCCAGGACCTACCAGCCGAACCAGCACTCCAAGACATCAATGCCATCACCAAAGCACTAAACAACATTGACATTTTCAGATTCAGCGTAGTTACCAACATCCCCACAGTCAACATCCTCATCCACAAAGTCCCGCTGGGAAACGACGAAAGTTGGACACCAATGGACTGGGAAGCCAACTCCCCCAACTGGAATGACCTGGAAAGGGAGATTTCAGACTACAATCCAGCCATCTGAGTAATAGACAGGCCAAAATGGATCAGATCGCCCACGGCTTTGAAGGCAAATAACAAGTTTAAATCATCGATCATCGCAATGGTGGAAATGAACAACTGGGTGAGTGCTCAACTCAAGAAACCCGAGGGCAACATGGCTATCTACGGACAATGGTGCACCTTCGTGAGGTACAACAGAAGGGACTCATCCACATGCTGCGAAAGATGCCTACAACTAGGACACCACACCGTACACTCGCGTCCGCAAAGTTCTCGTAACACCCCAGGTATTTGTGGCGGTGTCTTGGTGGCAACGATGTACCGCACCCATTGATCATACGTGATGGTTATTGTACTCGTGCGTCTTTGCCAAGGATAACGCTGTGAGCCGAAAAAAGGAAATAAATGTCCATGGCAGGATGATGTAGATAATATGAACCTGGAGGAGGATAACCACGGTTGATGTCACTGAATTTCAACCTTATCTTCATCCTTTCTGAAGTTTCACCACACTTTGGTACGGGCAGCGAGTGACCCATCATGGCAACTGAGCCAGTATCCATAGTAGTGATTGTGATATCGTTCAAATTCCCACACATGTGTCAGGTCACTGGTGCAATGGCCCTGGTTTATTCATGTCCTGTGCAACTGCAACCAGAGGTTTTCCCCCTGGTTGTCTGCTCGCGGCGTTATTCTTGGCAAAGACGCGCGAGTACAATAACCATCACGTATGATCAATGGGTGCGGTACATCGTTGCCACCAAGACACCGCCACAAATACCTGGGGTGTTACGAGAACTTTGCGGACACGAGTGTACACTGCCACCTCCCGCCCACCTGCAAATTCTGCAAGGGAAACCACCACACCAAAGATCACAGCTGCCCAGAGGTCCACTGCACATCTGGAAGGGGAAGACCCTGTTCACACACCATCAGGAGATGCACCAATTGTGAAGAGACCACCCACTTCGTAGGAGACAACCCCTGCCCCACCAGGAGCAGAGCAGGGAGAGTAGTACCCCGAGACAGCCTAGTCATCCCCGATCCGGCCACGCCGCCCCTACAAACCCCCCATGATTAATTTATGGCGACCATAGATATAATTTATCACAACGTTGGCGGGTCCATGAACGTTGTTACAGAGTTGCTTAAGACCTCCCAAAAACTTAAACTGAAAATAATAACACTGGCAGAGTGCCCACTAGAAAACAATAACTAGATACACATAGAAGGTTACACATACTACATTGACACAAGAGCGGTACGATATGGCTGCGCCACATACATCAAAAATGAATACGTCCACATGTTTGTAGCAGAAAGGATAAACTCGCAATACTCTACCCTATGGACAGGAGGCACGGAAATAATGCTGGGGTACCAGAGACCGGCAAATTACAGAAGTACAAAGAAAGAGGAAAAAGACATCCAGGACTTCGACCACAACAACAACTGGCACAAGGGAAGTGAGAACCTGATAATAGGAGACCTCAACGCCATCACTCCAACTTGCTCAAAGGGAAAAGAAAACACAGCGGGAAGACACCTGAGAAGCTGGATGGTGGAGAGAGGACTGGTGGTGGCTAACCCCCACATCGTCACCCACCCCCCTACAGGAAACAAGCCTACGGGAACCACAATAGACCTAGTAATAGGAAACAGGCACCACAACCTCCGGGTAAAGCAACTCCTCGTACCAGCGGCACACCATAGGGCAATCATGGTCAAGACAGGCATCAAGTGGAAAAAGGCCACGAATAGACCCCTCCGATATGACAAGGCGAACTGGGACGCCATAAGATCGGACCTCCTACTACTCAGAGAAGAGGAGACACACCCGGGAACCATACAACTGAGGCTCGCGGAGATAGTATGGAGACACACACCAACAACCAAGGAGAACAGCAGGGCCTTCTGGAACAAGGAGCTACAGGAGAAAAGAAAAGAGCTCCTAAAGCTAATAAGAGATGACCCCCTAAACAATGACCTGGCCGGTGCAAGGAGGGACTACAGGAAAGAGATAGTGAGGGCCAAGGCCACTGTTATGGGGTAGGCCAACCGTAGATAGGGCCGGTAGGTCTAGGCCGTAAGCTTCTTGAAATAAGGTAAAGTAGGATAAAACGAAGATCGTTAAGGTAGGCTCGTATTTCCCGAAGTATTTTATAAAGGATATGTGTGATAATAGTTTTTTCTCAAGAGTAAGGTAATAAATATATTAATAAGATCTCTTCTCCGTTGCTTGATGTTTCTGATAGCTGAGGGTACCTCGATATTTATATTCCGCGTCTGGGTTATCGCGGGCTACAACCAACTCCCATACTATCTAAGTACCTCCGTCAAAAACCTCTTAACTTTCTTAAGTGCGAACACCTTTGACCCTGAGAATATTTGCCTTGCTTAGCTTTGATCTCTTCAAACTCCTATTGTTTCTGGGGGGTGTGAACACCCCTCCAGTAGGTAGCCTTCGATCTCTCCACTATATGAACTTAATTTGAGTATGCCGCCCTAATGGCAACTATACCAATTGTTCTGCCTCAAAACATAAAGTGATCAGCTTTAATGAATGAGCGCGGCCATTGTGTTGCATATTGATGCATCACAAGGCCCATCGGATATATAGGGTTTTTTGCTCTGGATCGAGCCAATAGCTTATCCAGCGAAAACCTCTCATACCGATTCTCGAGTAGGCCCTCTTGGGGCACTACTTCTTTCAAAGCAAAAGGCTCGGCCCTATGGCTACCCGTCGGTGCCATAGGCTCACGATATTCGGTCACTAAGGTTTCTTCCCAAATCGTCCCATCACTTATCAGCCATAATATTTAACTGCTAATGTACAAGGTAATAGCTTGCTCAAAACTTAACCAAATTCCTCCGAGTCACTTCCCATGAGTCGCCAAAGGTGCCCTCTCATATATCCTACGGACAGCATCCGGTCGGACGGACGGCGACGACGTATATGGTGTTATGCTGAAGGTGCCATTTATTGTGGCTAAAGTGTCGGGACGCAACTCGACCGTAATACCGTAATGACGCCCGGTCCCTACATGGGGGCTGCAGGGGTATGGTAGAAATAATCCTATGTAAAGGCCGGGTAACTTTGGCCCTTTTTTCCATATGCCTAACAGCCACAGCCAACAGGGAAATGTTACAAGAAGAGACTGACCTAGAGTGCTTCAGAATGGTGAGACCAAGACAAACCAAGCAGCCCATCCCGACCCTGCGAAGGGAAGACGGAACGCTAGCGGTGGAACACCCATACATAGCACACGAGCTACACATAGCACTATACAGAGGAGAGCATAGAAGGACCCAGCAGCAGGTAGAAGCCCAACTGGAGGAGCTAGACATGGGGATACTGGACACAGCCCTAAAAAACACCCCGAATGGAGTGGCAACAGGACCAGACAAAATCCCAGCCCGCCTTATAAAAGAATTCAGAAAGTGCAGAGATACCTTATTCCTCGGTATGATGAACAGGGCGTGGAGTGAAGGAATCCCCGAGGGGTGGAAGGCAAGTAACACAATCCTAATAATATAGGAAAAGAAAGAAGCATACACCATAGCCAAGAGCTGGAGACCGATACAACTGCAGTCAATACTGGCCAAAGTACTAGAACGAGTAGCGGTAATAAGCATAGCCAAACTGGACCTACTGAAAGACAACATGTATGGAGGAAGGAAAAACAACGGCACCACCGACACCATACAGACCCTCAATGACATAGTAACCACTTCCAAAAGAAAGTTCACCTGCCTCATAGCGCTCGACATAGAAGGAGGATTTGACCACCTACGGATGAAGGAAGTCTGCAAAACCCTGGAAGGACGAAACAAACACCTAGGCTAATGGGTCCGACACTGGGCAGCAAACAGAACCACATACTACAGGTTCAATGGGAGAACCTCAAGGGCCTACGAAACGGACAAAGGGACCCCGCAAGGATCCCCCCTATCCCCCATACTTTTCCTAATAAGCATCCTAGACGTGGTAACGGTCAAACCAACAGAACAAGAAGGCACCGACACCAGACTGCTCACCTATGTGGATGACATCCTGGTGGTCACAACTTACAACCAAAAGGGACGAGGACAAAGAGCCCACCAGGGCACCCTAGACAAGATCCAGAAAGAGTGCCAGGAACACGGGTACAACCTCTCAGCCTCCAAAACAGAAAGGATACACATAAAGACCCATTCCGGATACTACCTGCACCCGAAGATAGGAGGAACAGAAGTGCCGGAGAAGGAAACCATGCGGTGGCTGGGATACTTTATCTCCCCAGACTTCAAATGGAAAAACCACATACTACACTGGACGGCAAAAGCACAGAAAACAAGCCACTTCCTCAGGGCAATCACCAGCAGATACGAGAAAGGCGGCCTCAATACCTGGACCACCATCAGGTTGATCCAAGGACTGATCCTCCCACAACTAGCCTACGGAATAGAAGTGTGGAAAAACCAGGGAGATATCGAAACCGTACAGAAAAAACTGAACAAGATAATACGGTTGGCCCTGGGACTCGAGAAGAAAATCCCCCTCACGGCAATCTATACTGAAACAGGTATCGCCCCACTCAAACTGTACAAAGACCACAGACACAACCTCCTAGCCCTGCGAGCCCAATGCCTCGACAGACATACGCACTGGACAAGAGCATGGGCCAACGAAACCGGAGCCCAGGGGATCATCGAGGTGGCCCACAACCTGAAGTTGGGAAAAAGCAACCTCAGGGAACACTTCCTGGAAAACTGGAGCAAAAGCATAGAAAACGAGAGCGGGAGATACAGGGGGAGGCCCAGCAGAAGCTACAGACACTGGAAAGAAACCACCCAAACTGACTCCAGAAGGCTCTTGTACCTGAGAGCAACAGCGGCATGGCCCTACCAGGACTGGAAGGGCACAAGGAGAAGATGCCCATGCGATAGAGACATCATAACGAGCAACCACCTGATGGAAAGATGTGGGGTAATAAAACCAATAAAAGCAAAACTCTACGGAAAAAAGGACCAGAGAAACCTCCTGGAGTGGATGGAAACGTGGCCAAATGAACTAAAAGAAAAACCCAAGAAACCTGAGGAGGATGCAGGAACCGCCCAGGTGGTGGGCGTGAGCATAAACCTGCCAACCTCCCAACCGCAACAAACGACACCTAAGGGGAAGGCCTGGGTGCGTGGTAATATACACTGCCCAGAATACGGACAAGCCTTCAGAAAGGACCACCAGGCACGCCTAGACACCCACAGGAAGAAGCACGGGGGGAAGGGGAGTTAAGGCAAACATGAGAAGTAGGCCCATAGAGGGGCAGAGAAGTGGAGGGCCCAGCAACCCAGGGGAGTAATGCTGGGGGGATAGTATTTCCTAACGTACATGACTACTGGGCACAGGGGTGACAGGGTGGGTTTCCTTTAGTGCAGGATTTCATTGATTCATGACCACAGGGCACGGAGGCAACGGGGTGTGTTTCATTTGTCTTACTGCTGGAATAGATTTCGTTTGTGCACGACCACTGGGCATGGAGATGACGGGGTGGGTTTCCTTTATAGTGGGATTTTATTAGTTCACGACCACTGGGCGTGGAGGCAACGGGGTGGGTTTTATTTAGTAGATAGGTTTCATTGATACACGACCACTGGGCATGGAGATGACGGGGTGGGTTTCCTATGTAGGAAGAGAAGAGGGAGACAGGGGAGGAGGAGGGTTTCATTGAGTAAGGCTGGGCGAGGGGACAGCGGATGAGGGAGAGGGGAGGAGGGGAGCAGGAGTTTCTTTTGTCAGTATCGGGTGAGGGGCCGATGAAAATTGGATAGGCAAGAGGCAGAGTGGGGGAAAAAAAATTTCTTTTAGGGGGCCCTTGGCTGGGGGGGGTATCTCACGCCGGAATTAGCTAGATTATGATTGAGTTTGTAGAAACGGGGCGTCATACCCTCGGGCTAGGAGAATGATAAATAAGGTTACACAATTGCCACACTTGAACTATTTCTAATCTCGGAATATTTTGGGGAACTAAAAGGCGACAAAT
Organism: Choiromyces venosus 120613-1; assembly: GCA_003788595.2. NCBI lineage: Eukaryota > Fungi > Ascomycota > Pezizomycetes > Pezizales > Tuberaceae > Choiromyces > Choiromyces venosus. The sequence goes on from ML120371.1 coordinate 990,061, forward strand.
ACACTCACACCCCGCTATCCTAGATCACACTGAACCGGATACCCCGCTGAACCGGAAAGAATCTTTGACACCCCAATTTTTCACAGAATTTCCCCCATTGAACCGGAAAAGGGGGGGTTTTTGGGAAATCTTACCCTCCTGTCTCTATACTTGTAGAATGTTGGTCTGCTGAACCGGATACTGTGACTCCTGTCAGTAAAGTTAAACTAAAAGAGGAAAAAAAGGCAGGGTCAGGTGTGATACTAGGAAAAGAGGATGAGCAGAAAAGTGCATAAACTTTACTTATAGCTGGATGCCAATGTCATTGCTGTTATGATAGTACGAAGTCTCTATCCATTTGTTTTATGGCCATAATGCCATCTACAAAATCGACCAAGAAGGTTGGATTGGCCGCTTGACAAAAATACGAACTTTGCTGCCTTCATGTACAATATCCTCAAATGAAGTTGGCAGACTTTGTCCTTCTTGATAATTGTCCTCGACGTCCTGCCAGTATGAAAATTTGTTAAGATGAAGCTTCTCACAAGAATGGGAATAAATCTTCTTTACTTTTCTTCAAATAATACGATCTCTCTCTCTATGTTGTCCCGGATACCCTGTTGTCCCGGATGAAATATGTGAAATTTGGCCATCCGGGATAGCGGGGTGCGAGTGTACAGACGAAGGGATGGACAGTCGCACCTCGCTATCCCGGATCGGGCTGAACCGGATACCTCGCTGAACCGTAAAGAATCCCTGGCACCTCTGAATCGTCATAGAATTTCACTCGTTGAACCGGAAAAGGGGAGGTTTCGGATTCGTATGATATTTTTAAAAACCCTCCCTTGGTCCCTATAGAAAGTTGGCCTGCTGAACCGGATGCTGCGGTGAATGACAGAGAAGCTATACCAAAAGAGGCAAGAAGGCGGCGCCAGAAATGTAGAATGGGAAAAAGAGAAAACCCACTTGAGGGGAGAGAGTGTTCTAGTGGATAGGAAGGGAGATAGACGGAGGTGCAATATATTGAGACAAATAGTGATGAACAAGAGGATGAGGAACAAGCTACATGTGTGCCTACTGAATGGGCGACAAGAGGTGTCAATACTGCATATGAATATTTGTTGAGATAAAGCTTCATAAGAGAATGGGAATAAACCTTTTTTTCATTTTTTTTCATTTTCTTGAAATAAAGCCCTCTTTTCGCTGTTCCGGATACCCCGTTGCCCCGGATACCCCGTTGCCCCGGATGGAATCCATGAAATCTGGCCATCCGGGATAGCGAGCGAGACTAGATGCTAAACGGACGGGATGTAAATTAAAAATAATAATAACATTGTTACAGGTCGGTCTGCTATGAGTGGCCACTGTACTCGTAGCTAAAACGCACTGCCATAGTCTGACTTACTAGTACCACTAACATCTTCTGAACTATGATAGGTCGATTTCCTCAAAATCCCAGAAAGCATTCTTGGAAACCTTTTCAAGTCCAGTATCTTGCTTACTACAAGTACCTGACATCTAACCCACTCCACCTAACCGATGAGCCAAGGGGGGGGGGGGGGGAGGTGCGAGGGAATCCTTCACTCAAACTTATATCGCACGGTATGATTCCCGCGGCTGTAGAAATATCACAAAACTTTACACCCCCCCCTCTATCAATCGATCAATCAATCAATCAATCTACATAAAGTAATTCCAACTCCAAGATCCCCGTCTAAGCACACAAACAAGTCCCCCATACCCCCTCCTTAACTCTGAAGGAAAAGAGACAGAGAAACAAGAGGATCACACCCTTCTGCGCATTTAGTGGTAGGTAGGTCAAGCCAAGCACATTTAATTTTGTTTATCCGAGATGCAAACAATATCATATATTCCCAAGTCGCGTTTCACATTATTATCGTAGACTAGTTGAAAAGAAGAGAGAGATCGGTGAGTTTTCCACACAGCATTAAAGTCGCCACAAAAAACTACGGTAAATTCTAGACCCCCCCCCATCATAGGCTATCACTTACCATAGCATGGCAACGGTCAGTGTAGTTTCGTTAAGCGCCAAGTCCATGGAAACCTACCTATCATATCATACGTACAACTAGTGGGTAGAAGATCTTGGCACCCCCCCCATTTTACAACCAAAAATATCGTACTTTATGGGCATTTATCAGGCCCTTTTGATGCAAATAAAAAATATGTTGACAACCAAATTGGAGCACGGAGTCCATGGGAGTTTGTCTTGTAAAACATTTTTTTTGTATTTAAAAAAAAAATGTTTAAGAATGGTGGAGGTACTGTATGTTTTGTTGTCATTGGGTGGATGGTATCATACTTTTTAATTTTGTATGAGAAGCTCCATACAAAAAAGATACATTTGTGTGTGATGTTAGCTGTGGAATTATCTGCGGCAAACTTTTTGACCAATGCAGCCTAAGAGCAACAAAAAAAAAAGCTACACAATTAAATTTGATGGAAAATAAATTTCCCGCTATCAGTAAGAATTACCCCTATTGTTTTCTCCATAAAACATGCTCATTGAGTTCATAAAAGTGGGATACTTTTGGTGTAAAATGGGGGGAGGGGGGGGGGTGCCAAGATCTTCTACCCACTGCCGGTTAGTTGTACATCCGCTGGAAGCGCACTTTTTAAGCTTCGCCAAGCGGTGGATGCATTTCTACTTTTTTCTTTTCTAAAGTTCGATACTGGAAGACTTTGTTTTGCTTTTTGAGATGCGGCGTCTTGTCGGTCTCTAGAGCGGTGAATGAGAAACAGTGAGGGTGAGAGATGGTGGGGGGGTGGAGCATGGGTATTTTTGTTTTTATTTTTTTCCCTTGATATTTTCCCCCTCGAAAGAAATTTTTTTTTTTTTTCCCATACGTAGGTTTCCTCATCGCGGGAAATTCCATGATAGTTGATTTACCTAGCGGTTGCACTGTACCGTATGTCCTCGAGTATCATACATGTGACGGTAGTTTTAACTGAGAAATGTGCCATTTCACAAGTTCCAAGCTGCACGACAAGTTCCTACTCCCTCTTTTTTACCCTTTTTTCCAATTTTATATGAAGCCATCGCCGATCTCCCGCACACCATTATGCAGAATTGGACCGGGAGCATCGGGCCTCTGCAGAAACTAGATTAAGGTCACGTTCGGGTGTCCGTATGGATTAGGACGACAATCCCTCATAATAAATAATATTCACAGTACAACCACACTAATTAAGAATGAGATTTTTTTAAAACAAAAGAACAAGAGGCACATCATTCGAATGCCACATAGAGTATGGTATAGTCGTACATTATTATTTGTATACACTGTTAAGCATGTCTAGACTTTCAAACGTTGAACATAAAAAAATGAAACCTCCTCTACAATCTCTTCAACCCTACGAGATCATCCATGACATATCTGTACACACCAGGGAGACTCCATCTACTTCCTTCACTTCCCTGCCCCCCAGCAACTACCGCTTTTGGTCCACTCACAAGCGAGCCTGCCAGTCCACTAAACCAGCCCTCGTTCTTCGCAAATTCCACAGGTTTCGGTACAATGATTTTGGCCCCAGGCATGTGCTCCGAGTAGACATTACCTCCTTCACCGCTGCCCAAGGGTGGCTCTTCAAAACCTGTGGGCAGCCTCCTCAAAGGCCGCGGTGAAGTCAAAGCCTGGGAGTTGCTTCGTCTATGTGGTGTGGGGGGAGGATCAATATCCATTTGAGAAGATGTATAGGGTAAGGGATTGTCAATGATCGGATCCTCGGTCCAGAAGGTAATAATGATTGTCCTTCCACCAATCACCAATTCACCCTTTGCCGACCCTGCAACAGCACGCTCAGCAGCTTCACGTTCGCCAAAAGTGATTCTGACCCAATGCCCAGGGCCTCCATCTGCACCTGCAAGAGGTTGTGCCATCCGCAATGTTTTCGCGTCCAACTGATCACGTGAAACAATGTCGGGATCGTGAAACTTGCTCTCGTTTTCTGGAAGTCCGGAATATGGTTCTAATATAACGCCATAATATCGACGTAACGAACGAATAAGGTCCGGAAACCTATCTTCGGAAAAGTTTGCGACACGAACTTGGGTTGGAGTAAATGTTGCATCGGCAGGCTTTGACTCTAACGGAGCAGGATCAAAAGGCATAGAGTCGTATATAGAAAGCAAAGGAGGCGCATTTGTATCGGCAGCATGAAGAGGCTGATCATCTGTCATGGATGACGAACGGTTGCGTGTTCGACTTATTCTAATCGGTAAGCTTAGATTAAAAACATGAGAAGCAGAGCTAACTTACGGACGAGATCCGAAGGTATTCCTCGGCCAATGACCACTGGGGGAGCCCGGGGGCGATGATGATAGTGTCTTTTTGAGTCTATGGATTATGTCAGTGCTGGAGCTTGGAACATGTCGGTCGTTGGTATCATACGTTGACTTTCTCCTTCCTTCCAAGGGTTCATTAAGACCACCATGCGCATCGGCCTCAAGCTGTGCAGATGACCATTAGTTTGATAAAAAGATATAGAAACAAAGAAGGAAACACACCAATGAGGCTCTTGCATCAGTCACGGGCTGGAGGGTGGAAACCTTATGGATATATGAAGAGGCAGCGGTCGGTACATTCGGGTTTTGCCGTACTGTAGAAAATGGCGCTGGCTGGTTTGCAAATGATGGATAATCCTGGGGAGCCGAAATCCCTTGTTTTTTATGCCATTCTGTGAACTTCTTCTCTTTGGTGAAATCTGGGACTGAGACTGAGGCGTCGAACACAGAATTTGCGAATGTTGAGCTATTGTTGGTGGTGGTTGTTGTATTAAAAAAGGGGTTAAAGTTGGAATAGTCCATGCTGGTTATATCTATGAGAGATGTGGTGATGATGTGTAGGAACCGTGCAGTATGTGGCGATGGTAACTGTAAAGTTGATTGAAGAAGTCGAGGGAGTTGAGGAAGACGTGTTGTTCGTGTTTGGCGCTAGTCGCGTAAGGCTTGGCAATAGGGTAACCTCTTCAGAGTGGGAAAAGCATGATAAAGGTTCAGTCACGTGCTCCAAACCAATAGAATACTCGCGCGACTTCAACTCATCCGTGCGAGTACCGTACACTCAAGTCGCCGGATTGAAGATGCCCCCGTTTTGTTGGTGACGCACCAAAAAAATGCATCTTCAATACGGCGACATGTGTATATTGACCGATGGTTTAGAGTTAGGGCCAAGACAAAGGGTTTTCCAAGGGTGTGGTGGGCAAAAGGAAGAAATAATTCAAATTTTATGCGCAGTTTTTTTTTGTGGTCTCTTCTAGATTTTACAGGAGATAGAATACATCGCGCTGGGGCCTGCATGAAAGTGTGGGGCATCATTGAATCCTAAAGTTAAGGCAACTACCGGTACTAATACGAGAGTGGGCATTGGTATGATACGGTAAAACTATGCCGAATCCTCGAACTTAGAGGCGCGGATTTTCAACAAAGCTAAAAGCGAAAGGAAGTGGTAGTACATATGGACGGGAGTGGGCATCATTGTAAAGGTATTGTAATAAATGGAAGGGAGATGGTGTTTAGGTGATTGGTATGTTATAATTTCTCGCAGCTGCCCGAGTAGCAAAGTGATGTGAGTTATTCTGAGCGTATTCCTATGGGAAAGCAGAGCCATCAAAGTACTGGAGTGCTTGCGGAATCTGGTTTGGTTCACTCATTGCAGGATAAGAATAAGGATAAAGGAGATGCTTTTGATTGCTTTTGATTTTAGGTCATTTTCCTGTTCCCCGAAAGTTTAGAATTACCGCAAAAGCTCTTTTCTGGAGCTACTGCGGGCAATGTTTCAAATAGTGGGTGAAACGAGTGGAAAGATTAATGAAGCATATTATACTTCCGGGATAGTATTTTTGGCTGATTGAGGAAAACCAAATTGGCCTAGGTAGGTACTTAGGTATCGATAGTATGTAGTATGGGGATATATGATTTGCCACCTTTGACCTTTGATGTGATGGTAAAGCATGAGATCATGGAAAATTCCCTGCACAAAGAATATCAGAGTCAATATTTTCTAAAGAAGAGAAGTTGTTATAGACTACTAAATTTCTGATAGTCTAACGTCTAACGAACTGGTCACTACTGACGGGATGGAACAAGGATGATTGAAAATTTAAAACGCCCTGTGGTAGAGGTATTGGACATTAGGAGAGTTGGAGCCATGATAACTATGATTCGAATTGTTAGAGATACTTTTTCGGGTAGTGCTTTTAGATGAATCTCAACTCTATTAAGAGTCCCTATTAAGCAACTCGCCCACCTTGATCTTGGGGTGAGATGGGTTCGAGAAATATATATTCTCGAACTCCTATCTCGTTCTTAAGAAAACATGCTATATGCTACGCAGGTTATTTTCTTGGGGGCGAGTGATCATATGAGAGGGTTAGCTTTACGCTGTGAATTGGGGGGAAACTCAAGTGTGATTTTCTTTGGTTATTTAAATTAGGTCAAGACCTTAGGATGCGCAATACCTACTATTATCTACATATCATATCTAGGATCTCAAGCGCACTCCCAGAAGCGACAAACTTCCTGCAAAGCGGCAATGAAGCCTGTATATTACTGTAGTTTAATTAAACGTGGCCTATCGTGCGACATTTGTGTTGGAGCAGGGAAAAGATGGCTCAATTGAATGGCTATGTTAAAGGAAGTTCGTGAGAATTCGGCGGCTAGCGAAAGATGTATCTCGAATATGGAGATGTCCGAACACAGCGGGTGCAATTGGAGTCTGAAACTGAAGACTTCTCAACTTGCCGTTGGCTACACGTCATGGGTGATAATGATCCAGCCCGGTCTGAGATGGCGAGGCGCTAAGCAAGGACTCGAATATGTGTTGATTCTGTTGGGCGAGTGAGGTTACATGAAGATGTAAGGACAATGAGGTTTATGTCAGATGAACTCGACTATGGCCCGCTGCTCAGATAGGACTTTGCAAATTGACGAACACCTCAGAGTGAGCTTAAACAAGATGAGAGTAGCCTGTTACAGGAATAGTAACAGGCACAGGAACCTCAGTCAACCGGATTGTGATTGACAACCCTACAGATGGCTGCATAAAAGAAGGCACAAAATCCTATCCCTTGCAGTAGTCTTGTAAGTCCTTAGTGCCGATGTTGGAAGGTACTTGAAGTTAAACCATGTGCGAGTGTCATGGTATGACTGAGCACCAGGGAGATTATGGTGGAACATGCTGGGGCATGATAGTGGCATTGACAGAAAGCTATCGTGAGTGGGAGTGTTTGTTTTCCGTTTCCTTTGTGTTGGTGGATTTCGTAGAAAGTCCTCCAAGTTATTTTCAGTTATTTTGTTTTGTTTTGGAATTTTGTGGAAAATGATGGACAACTTGAGACGTTTGTATTTTTGTTTCTTTGATATAATTACTCCTGTCTTTTCGGGATATCCTTTAGGCTTCTTGAGTAAAAAACTAAGTTACAAGCAACGATGATTATTTTTATTTTACCTCTTTTTTCATCAGATCATTGTACTGAGTCCACGTTCGTCCACTGTGCGTGCCATATAACAACAATACTTAGTGATTCTGAGACTTAATGGAATTATTTGGGTTAGTCTACTAGAGGTATAAGTTAAATGCTGAAGGTGTATCCCGTAAAGGACTGAATTATATAGCTGTTGATTCGGGAAGGCAGGAGTTTCTACTAATAATATAACTTGTTTTTGAGATTTATTCATCTGTTGGGGAAGCTCTTTTAAGACATAAGCCGTTGCTGCTAGCTTGAACCCCTTTTAAGTGCTTAACTCAAAGAAATTGTGTTGATATCTGAGACTTTAGCTTCATCTTGGCGAGTCCTTAAGTTCCCCCAGGTTTCATGAATGCGCACGAAAACAAAATTTGGTGTATCCCGTAGCGGTGGTGTTTGGTAGTGTTTGGTGGTGTTAGAACTGGAAGGCCAAAGCTGAATCAACCCTGAAAAAATCAATGATCACATATGGGAAGCAGAGCATTTTTACAGTTATCTCTCTTCACCATTCTGTATCCGGATATCCTAAGAAATAAGATGATCTCGGGAGCTAGATGTTGCCATTCGTTTTAGTATGCGGTTTCTGCTGTAATAGATGCTGATATGCTAATATTATATTTGTCATAGAACAGTTTATCCTTACTCCTTACCGTGGGTTTGGGCATTTCTTTGTTAATGAGAGGTCATATACGACGAGTTCCAGCAGTTCTCAAGAGCTTAGTTTCTATTGTTTTACACCGAGAAGTGTTAAGACCTCAAGCCTTGGTCAAGTTCTTAGGGTGAGGCCTAATGGTTCATTCAGGAGCTCTCGTAGGTTAGTGTAATAATAATATTATGATGACATTGTGCACAGTGAAGTATGATAAATTTGTGTGGCTTAACTAGAGGCAGATACTGGGGTGTTATGAGAACTTTGTGGAAGCGAGTGTATATACTTTCTTGCTAGACGTCAAATAAGTCACAATTGCAATCGTCCCATTTTATATTAAAGGTGAGCATTTTGTGGCAGTTATTGGAGATTGGTGATATAGTGTACTCGGGGGTACATGAAAGTGATTAACATTTTGGGACGCAGTGTGGCACAAAGTGGCAGGACTGGTTAGGTAGAGTGACAGGAGACAATAGAGGATTGCTTATTCCCTGCAATATTTAAGTAAACTATGCAACCATGAAAACTGAGAGATCCTACAAATAAGAAACCTTCATAGCTACATGTAGCTAGTAGCAGGTTACTCCTCCATTTGCTGCAATAACTGCTCTCAAATGATCAGGCATAGATTTGATCAACTCATCTAGCCTTTCCGAACCAACCTGATCTCATGCCTCCTTCACAGCATTCTTCAAAATATTCAAATCAGCAATCCTACCATACCTCTTGCCTAAATAAGACTCTATCTCTCACCATAAAGATTCGATAGGATTGAGATCTGGTAACTGTGGGCACCATGGGAGAACCTCAACCTCATTTTTCAACTACTATTTAATAGCACATTTTTGATGCCTGGAAGCACTATCTTCTACCACCTGTGTCCAACCATACCCTTTATAGATTTTGTGCCAGAATGGGATTAGATATGGATCGAGTATCTGAAGTATATAAACCTCTGAGTTTACCATAACTTTTCCCTCCATAAAGACTATATCACTTTTCATGTACCCACAGAAAGCACTCGAAGTTATTACCATAGTTGATCCTGACTTTGATCTCTTATCCAAGCAGTCAGGATAATATTCCTCTGCAGCATTTCTAATAACTATTGGATGACTGCCAAAACCAGCTATAGAAAAATACAATTCATTATACCAAACTGTTCTTACCCAGTCATCATAGTTACAACCTAGCCTTTCCTGACACCACTTTACTTGCTTGAGTTGATTTTCAACTCTAATACCTCACTTGTGACATGGAATATGCTTATGATACCCCCATAATGTGAGGATATCCTGAATATGACTAGGGTGACATGAGAGACCAAGGTTGTCTCTAATTTCCACTCATAACATTCACCATGTATTGTGATCATAGATAGTGTACTCAATAATTTTCTGAATATCTTCTTCCTGAAAATCAGGAGGATGCCCAGTACACTTATGCTTGAAAGGTGATCCTTGGATCTTTGTCTGCAAATAGATCACCCAGCAGGTATTCCATGCAATCCCTACCTCTTTTGTAGTATCTTTCCATGGTATAGGGGTACCTTTTTCTGTTAAGTGATCATGGAGAGTCACTATGCAAAGATGTTCATCTTGGGTAGTTTCTTTTTGATAAATATTGCAATAGTAATTGCTGCATGTTCCACAGGTTTTCATAGTTATGTTGTTTACTCAAATGTTGCGAGGAACAAGCGATCCTCTATTGTCTCCTATCACTCTACCTAACCAGTCCTGCCACTTTGTGCCACACTGTGCCACAAAATGTTAATCACTTTCATGCACCCCTGAGTACTGTAGAAATGCTCTTTGCAGACCATCTACTTTTGAGTACAATAGTAGAACTCAAAATAAACCACTAAGGGTACTTAGAGCTAATGCATTCAATCAATGAACCTCCTAATAAAAGCAGCCAACTTAGAGCCTCATCATAGAATTCCTTTTACTTCCTATTGCCAAGCAAGGCGCTGTAATGATTGATTCTCAGAATACTGAGGCTCATTGGCGAGTGACTAGTTGTGATAAAGGTGATAGCCACGTAAGCGGGACGCCACCGGAGGCTTAGTAATCAGATCCACAGCATTCTAAAGGAATTTTTTACACCAACGCCCACCTCCTTCCTTCTCTTTCCTCTTCTCCGCACACTGACCGTTTCTCTTTTGCTCCACCCCAACGTCTACCCTAAGAAAATCCGAAGAAAAAAATTTGCCCCGCGTTTGAAGAGTCTCACTTTTCCATCCCCTCCACCCTCAAACAGGTGTTCATCAACTCTGTTCGCTTACCCCCTTCCTTTGACTCGTCAGGAACGTTCTTATCCCCACGAACAACCGGAGATTAATAACAAAGCCGTCGTTGTTCATGAATCTTTCCCCCACCAAAAATTCACCATCGATTCGTTCTCGGCTTATACGGCCTTTGAAAAAGACCAGGCGGGCTTCTAACATACGCTCTATCACTTAAAAATCTGTCAAGGAAAACTTTTCCACTTGCTTCTTGTCGCCAAATAGAAGGAAATCCTCTCTAAGACCTAATCTATCGGATCCGGTCTAGTTCATGCTGTTTTTTCTCGCCGCTCTTGCTTTAGAATCATCAACCGCTACGCAATCTTCGTCCAAACAATAAGCCCTGACAAACCGCAATCATGGCTACTATCAATATCCGCCGCGATATTACCGATCCCTTCTACCGTTATAAGATGGAACGTCTTCAGTCCAAGATTGAAGGGAAGGGTAATGGTATCAAATCGGTCATCGTCAACCTTAGCAGTGTTGCTCATTCCTTGAGCCGTGATCCTGCATGTAAGTTCTACTATTAGATTCTCTCAATACATCACTACCATTCATTAGTGGACATGGAAGTTCGGTAGTTTACTAATAGTGGCTGTATAGATGTTGTCAAGTTTTTCGGGTTCGAGCTAGGCGCCCAGGTCACTGCCAACCCTACTGATGATCGATATATCATCAATGGTGCTCATGATGCAGGCAAACTTCAGGACTATCTTGATACTTTTATCTCTAAGTTTGTGCTCTGCAAGAAATGCGAGAACCCTGAAACCGATTTGATTGTTCAGAAAGACGGGACTATTCTTCGTAATTGCAAAGCCTGCGGTCAACGCACTGATGTTGATCCTCGTCACAAACTATCCTCTTTCATTACCAAGAACCCGCCGAAGAGGGAAAAGAAGGCTAAGGGCACCAAAAAAAACGGCAAGAAAAACGGTGATGCCGAGAATGGCAACTCGCCTAAGGACAGTGGCTCTGAGGATATGAACGAAGTCGATGGTGGTTCGGACGACGAGCTCACCCGCCGTATCCAAGCCGAAGCTAAAGAACTTTCTACAAATGGTGCTGGCGTTGAGGTTAAGGATGACGACTGGGCGGTTGACATGTCAGAGGAAGCCATCAAAGCCCGTGCCCAAAACCTTCCTGAAGATTTGAAGCGCTCTTTGGTCATCGAGGGCGACGACGATGAAGCTGCCGGTAGTGATAATCCTTTTGATCAGCTCGGATCTTGGATTGTGGCACAAAAGGCCGAAAATGATGGTGAAGTGGACGATATTGAGATTTATAAGAAGGCTCAAGCACTTGGCATTGAGTTGAACTATCGTACTCTCCAAGTACTTGCCCAAACTCTCTTCGACGAAAATATCATCAAGAAAAACCAGGTCAAGGTTCATGCTGGTCTTCTCAAGAAGGTTTGTGCCCCCACGCTCATACATTTCAAATCGTTTAGCTTACAACTGTTTAGATGATTACTTCAGAACGCCATGAAAAAGCATTCTTGGGAGGAACGGAGCGTTTTGTGGGCAATGACCATCCCAAACTCATTTCAGCTATCCCTACTATTCTTATGGCATACTACGAAAACGATCTTGCCTCAGAAGACACTATCACCAAATGGGGTAGTAGGGCCAGCCAGAAGTACGTTGATGTTCCGACCAGCAAGAAAGTTCGCAAGGCAGCAGCGCCATTCCTCACTTGGCTTCAAGAGGCAGATGAAGACGGTAGCGACGACGATGATGAGGATGATGAGTAGGAGCGCGGTCTACGAATCACACAAGTATCGACCATGTCGGTACTTAGAGCTGACGACAAGTTTGCATGCTATGACTGTTTTGAACCTCAATGCTATTTTTTTTGTTTGAAACGTCTTGACGATCGCCATTTCTTTTCTTGTTTTCTTTCTTACCAACAGCATATCAATGTTGTGAGTGTTATTTTACGTGTTTTGAAATACAAAGTTATGTAGCAAAAGCAAAATTGCAAGTGGAAGCGCCAAGCTCTAATCCACTTTCGCTATTCTGGAATTATCGCTGCTAAAATGGTACTTTTAAAATGACTGTTCCGTGATTTCATCAATGGGCATTTTGAGGTCTTTAGAGTTTCTCAGGCTAAATTGGACTGAATGATCAACGAATCCTTATCAATCTTTCTGTGGAAAAGCATTATAGCTCTCCGTAACCGCTGTTACAGCACTGCATTTCAGATCACTGGCATAATAAGTGAGATTCCGGATTATTACACCGAGTGATCAACTATGAGTACATTTCAAGGAATACCATCTGAGTCATATCAACACAATACACAAAATGGTTTTGTGATACTTTTGCAATATCCTATCTGCTTGCCAGTTTTAATTTACTGGTAGTTTTAAAGACAATCTTGACTATTTTCTTGGGAGTAATGAGCGCAGCTAACAAACTGCCAGGGGGTTCAAAATCCCCGCCGAAAGACCGGTAAATAATGTATAATGCTTTTCCCCTTCTATAAAAAGGAGGCCTATCACATCTACCCTCCTTATCTGGTACGCACAACACCTGAAAATGAAAAGATCCTAGCTTGGCGAATCCTAAATTGCGAACAATGTGGTTACCGTATGTAATTTATTTATTGGCATATTATGTCAAGAACTTCGAAGCCACCCCCTTCCCTTATTCACATTATGTAAAATAGTATGACCATCAGATCTGCCAGATAGACTATTCCAACAAAAAGCTCTTACTCAGTCACCGCTGGACCATAGATATTCTCCTCTCCTCTCCTCACATAAAGAATGCCAATCGCAGTTAGTGCCAGCATCACCGCCCCTACGCTAAAAGCCATGTTCAAGGTTCGCTCTTTCAATAACGTCCACCCGCCCTCCTCCTTTTTCTTTGCCTGCTTACGAACCAGCTCCCTCTCCTCTTTAACCTCATTCAGAATCTTGATCAGAGTCATGTCGGCAATCCAAGGGGTATACTCCACCCATGCCAGCATTCCATCTGCGCCGAAGCGTAACGCAGGTTTATGATCCGGGTCTTCCGATTGGTCTACGCATCTAACGCCGGAGTCCCAACAACTGAGGCAGATATCGACGTTTCCGTTGTCGCAAATGGTGCAGTCTTATATTACTATTAACCACTGGCCCCAAGAAGAGATGCATAACTTACGGTAAAAGTAACAGTCCGCCAGAACAACACCGCATGCGTCACAATATATCACTGGTATTGAGTTACGGCCTGCTGGCAGCCCACAGTCGAGGATGTGTGGATGCTCGCTGTGAACACCTATATCTTCGAGGTGGTCGACGATCAGCATGCGCACATCTGGCTTTAGCGCTACATCGAGCGGAAACAGGCCATATCGGTCCTTCACTCGCACGTTCGCGTTGTATTCGATAAGTGTCTTCACGACATTGACGTCGCCACCAGCGCATCCGTAGTGGAGCGGGACTCGACCCACACTATCAACTGCATCCGGGTTGGCGCCCTCTTGGAGAAGATTTTTCAAAGTTTCATGATGGCCCATGATTGCGGCGATTGCAAGGTCTGTGAATGAAGTGTTTTTGGCACTGGCTTCGCGGAGAACTTTTACAGCCTCCGAGCGTCCGCGCGCCGCTGCGATATAGGACGGAGCTCGGCCCCGAGCGTCGAGGCCGTCGATATCGTGACCTTTTGCAATAAGAACTTTGAGAACTGGCACGACGCCTTCGCCGGCCATAACTTGGACTGCCAGGTTTTTGCCTGAGTATTCTGGTGTTGAATCGAACTTTGTCAAGTTGGCTGTCATGCACCAGAAGTCCACATGCTCGAGAGAGCTTGCAAATTTGCAGACCAAATCGATTAAATCTTCGTCAACCTGAGCTTCGGCCACCTTTCGGAGATGGTAGTTCCAGTGGGAGGTAGCGTATCGGAGAAAATCGTATTTTCCGACGACCATCTCAACCGCTCCGCGAAACGCCAGTACATTCTTATTTTTGAATTTTCCGTTTGGAAACACGAGCGTACTTTTCCCAAAGTTCGAGAACATCAGAAGCGTCAGACATAGCGCCCCAATGTTTGCATGCCCAAGGGTCATGCTCGGTATATTCAGGAGAGGCTTTTGCCCCATTCCAAGCCCAGGGGCATAGGCTATATTCACAGCTCCCGCATTAGTATTTGACTGACCTATATCTTCGGCTTGTTGGTCTGTATCATTAACATCTTCAAGAGCTCGTTTCCGATATACAAGAATATAATCTTTGACCGATTGATGTATGAGACGAACCACCTTCGCCGGAGGTGGCGGTGACACAAAATGGAGGATCCCATCATCATCCAACTTGGGCACTAAAACGACTTCCTCGTGGTCTATTTCGGGGCCCTCTGCTATTTCGAGAAATGGAATCCGTTGTACCTCATATTCGATATTGCGTATTACTTCTAGTTCTTCGAATGATTTGACCCCAAGTTCCAGCTCAATTGCGATGCAAAGCTCGTCCAACGTCAACTCCCGGGCTGCATGCGCAACCCATGAAAGTATCCTAAGAATAAGAGATGATTCTTCCTCGGAGAGGGGCCCTAAAAGCTGGAGGAGAATTTTGTCGTAGAGTGGGCAGAGCCCAGAAGGCAACGAGCGGATAACTTGATGGAGCTTTGCCGTCTTCACGCCCCTAATCTTCCCCATCTCATTAATAGCTAAAGTAACCCATAAGAACATTCCCTGTGCCCTTTCTACAAGCTCCTTTCTTAGATCAGTCTCCTCGGTGTCGTTCAGTCCAAGCTTACGTCGTATTTCTCCTAGATGTTCTTTTGCTACATTGTTGATATCCTGTTGAGTGAGCTCCGGGGAAAGTTGAATACAAATCGGGGAGTGCTTCGAGATAGCGTAACGCAAGTCCTCTTCGGGCCTGCTGGTCACAAACAGCTTCAATTGTGTGTGTGATCCTTCTGTTTTCATAAGAGGTTCCAATTTCGAGAGAAGTCTCAATGCAGACTCTTCTTCGCACTCATCCATAGCATCGATAAGACAAAACACTGTCTCAATCTCATGTGTTATTTTAACTATCGTAGAGAACACTTCCAACAATGTTTCGAAAGTCCAATCAATGTCACCAGTTGACAGATCTTTACTTTGCAGAGCCGGGCATTTCTCTATCAGGGCTGTCGCCACCGGCTTTCTCTTAAGCAGAAATTGATATATAAACGCTTTGAGGATGAGGGTCGCAGATTCTTCGGGCCGCTTGCGATTGTTGCAAAGATGATAAAGCACTATTGTTTTTGAATCTGGATTGTCGTCGTCTGCGAGCAGGGTATGCAAAACATGCCCTGCTAGGACAGACTTTCCTGTCCCCGGACCGCCAGAGATGTGTAGAATTGACGAGTGGGGCGTAGATTTCCAGTCCTTGTAGTGCTCATTCGTGAAAATCCATTGACAGGTGCTCTCAGATGCGGTCTTAACGGACAAACGATCATCCTCGTAATCTGGAGTACCTATGGATTTCAGGAAGTCTGCATGTGGAGTCCAGTTAGAAGATCCAGCCACACACAGTTACCGGACAACATCCCCCTTTACTTACTATTAGAATCAACAGTATTCTTGGCATCTAAAATAATTTGGAGAATGTTAGCAAGCGGCTGGTTCGAGATTTCGCCGAACTTCATACCTCTGAGCTTCCCCATAGCATGGGTATCTGGATTCCATATTGACTGTATTTTCCCCAGGTCTGCATTTGCTAGGTCATACATGGGTTTGGTAGGCTTGATGTTCGGAGCTGTTTTCTGTGCATTACTGGATTTATTCATAACACTTGTCACAGTTTGCTCGATAGTTTCTGACAATATATCGGAAAAGCTCTTTTTATTCGGTGCACCCTGCTCGAAACTCGTCGGAAGGGTACGGGTACGAGTGACCGAATACCCAAGGGCATTCTCTACACCATGCCCAGAAACAGAGGCACTGAAGTTGAGGCTAGCTGTAGTGATGGTTGTACTCCTCTTCAGTGTCTTGATCTGTTGGAGCTGGACACTCATGGATTGATAATGTTCGTTTGTCTTCCTAAAGTTTGAGGTAAGCAATCAAGGCGAAATTGTGGATTTCGTTAGATCGAACCTAGCAACAGTTGTCACTAATGAAACAATAAGTGTTGTCTTGAACCCTTCCAGTTTTGCCATTGTCTCCTTCAGTTGTGTTTCTTTGATCAATGTCTGGAATCTAACCCACGGCTTTCTATGGCCATCTCCATCAACCTGCTGCAGGGGCTTCAATAACTTGTGCAATGTGTCCAACACCTTCACGCAGTTCTGAATGGCCAGGGTGGTCGGTTCGACGGTGTTCTTTTTCTTTTTAATAAGTGGTATAATCTCGTCAACCTCTACCAAAACAATAATCAGTGCCTCCAGTTGACTCCTCAAGTCTTCGATCATTTTAGGAGCACCGGAAACCGAATTGACGATGTCAAGAAGACCTAAAGTCGCTTTTATAGCTAAGGCAGCAATGCCTGCTGCCGCTGAGATAGCTCCGAATACCTCCATAGCTTTGGTGAAAAAAAGGTTTGACCGCAAAAAAGCTAGCAGCTATCGTAGGCTCTGGCTGCATTACCCCCTTGTAAGGTAATCGAGGATTTCTAAGATACTGCTATACCTGATCTTCAATTTCAAAGGAATTTATCGATTGCGCCCATGATTGCCATGATTGGTGGCTCCCAGCATTTCGTGCGCAGGTTTACAAATAACTTGTCTCAGCAGCAGCAGCAGAGGCCCAAATAACTGTATCATACTCCAGCAGACCCACCACAAATGTGCAAAAGTTCCAAAATGTGCAAAATTTCCAATCACATTTCTTCTCAAGACCGGGTTCAACGATACGACAAAAAATAAAATTCAGCACACCCTCTGAGACCTCCAACCAATCCCACTCTCCCTCCTCTTCGAATATCACACGTGGCGAACCTACAATGAGTACAGACACAACTCTTGGAACTCGATAAGACTGAGGAAAAGCGATCGTCTGTAGTTTGCTGGCAGAGTTTAGGGCTGCCGACGGCAGAATGGCATTTACTGGTATCTCACCTCGTGAATCTGCTTAGCAGTCGGTGAAAAGAGTGAGATCCCAATACCTGTATGATAGAGAGGTGTCTTGTAGGGCCTCAGGCCAACGCTAGTAATGTAGCGTGCCGGTATTTCAGGCCACGTTAAGCACATTCAAATCAGACATTTCTATGGCGCCAGTACTTCTCATTCTTCATGAGCAATCGACACATTTTAGAATTTTTCTAAAGTGCTGATCAGAATGAATTTCCATCGCTCTCGAATAGGACCGCCAAGGGAAACCAGACTAATGCATCAACTACAATACGAGTAGGTACTGACGAAAAAGCACTTACAAATCTCATAGGAATTGTGAAAACTTATATCACAAAGATCGCCAATGCTGCAGCCAAAGACTCTACTCGAGCATCCAATCATACCGTAGAAACTGATGAAATTCGCTATCCCCGGACCAGGATGTGTTAATTCCGGTCCAGTTAGACAGTGGAATTTCACCTGAGCGAGCGTTTCTCATAGGCCGATTTATATCAACAAGCACCAGTCAATCACAATCCATTGTTTACGCCAAAATCTCGGTATCTAACTGGGCCGGAATTATGACATCCTGGTCCGGGGATAGTGAATTTCATCAGTTTCTGCGGTAATCCAACTCGCCTATGAGCCATTCAGCAACGGTGGAGGCTTGGCCAAGAGAGACTGCCCGGTCATGGACTAGCCTCTCAACCTGAGAGCTCACGTTTCACTAACACCAGATGTGATACTGTTGTTATGGCGGCGGGTTGTTGGGTCTTCCCGATAACCTCATGCCAATAACAGGAATGTCAAGAATGAGGAATGGTATGCTAGTGGGAATGCCGTGAATGGAAGGCATGTCCGGAGAGTGGAATGTAGTGATTGGAATGGAATGGATCCAGCAGATCTGAAAGATATTTGCGAGGTTGGGTTTTTTTATAGTATATAGTTGAGATCAGCTCCGATGTAAGGAGAATAGAAGATTAAGTCTTTCAACGGTTAATAACTCTCACTCACTCAAACGCACACAAACTCTTTACAGAATTTACTTTACTAAATACTTCTTCTTACTTCAGATACCAGATAAAACATAGTGAGTGATCCCACATGATCACACACCATGGGCATACCGACATTTTGTAGGTCTTCACGACCATAATTCTCTGATACTATTACCCCACGCCGTAGGTTGCTCGACTTTCACCTAGGCTGTAAGGTCTCTCATTACCATATGTGTAGAGTATGTCTCATTAGATATGAAATGGATCAAGTTAGGGGCGAGGTTCCACGATCGTTGAAGAGACTCTTCAATAGCTGGCCACTGAGCCTCTGCTATTCAGTATTCACATACATTATTAAGTTAATCGATCGATTAGTACTATACAATCCTGCAAGCTCGCTTAAATACTACGAGTACCATTGACTGTATTCAGCGCTTCTAGCATATCACAGAGTGCATCTTGAACTCATTTTTGTGCTCGAGTATTGATTCGTGCATATCGCACTTAGACAGTCTCCCAGGGCATCCGGACAGATGCTGGTTGGTGGGTTTTGTATGAGGAAACGAGCGGCGATCAGCACAGTCGCCACAGTTCACCTATTATAAGTAAACCACTGGAAAGTTTCTTATTTGGGTTCAGCTGTCCGGGTGGCCTGAGAGGCTGTCCACTGGTATGGCGTGTCGTGTGTCGGACACCAAGCCGCCAAGGACAGTTGCCGGAGTAGCAGATCACGTGGATCCAGTTGGTTGTGATAATCATGCACGTCGATTCAAGCTCAAGCTGTCCAACACAACTCTACAGCACCGAAATCCAACACAACTGAAAAGCATCTATGTGCCTTGCAACGTGTAATGTTTATTCCTAGGCAGCTCCAGAAGAAAGCTCTACACCAACAACCGAAGGAATTTACACATCTCGCCCCGTCCGGGAAATATACCAAAGATGATCATATCGACCCAACTTTGGCGAAGGAGGTGGTGATGGCTCTTGAGATATTATTTTCGGATTATGGAATTGAAAATGGCCCCCCCGAATGGTTTTCTGAAAGGATGCGATCTGTGGAAGGGGAAGGCAATTGTAAGAAAGTTGACCCAATTGTTGATTACTTTCTGCTAATTAGATGAGTGTTAGTTATCCATCTATCTGCGTTGTTGGACTGTCCACTGTTGGCTGAGATGAAGCCAAAGCCATTGCAAGTAACCCTTCGAAAGGCTCTCACTCAATATCCTTCGGACTTTTTACAAGTAAGTTTGATTCAAAAGCCATCTATCTTACCAACGCAGCTAACTTTAGCCACAGCTCAGTAAAGACAAATACTATATTCGGCGGCGTCATGAATACCTACCATCTTCGAAATCTACCGCGGGCCCTCGGAAGAATTCAGAGGATTCTACAATTTACATTGTGAGCCTTCCCTCATGACCATCCGACCGTCGATGCATATGCTGATTTTACCCTCTCCTCAAGGAGCCTCATGTTACAGGAATAACTCTAAACCCTGGGAGGGTAGCTAGAATGCTATCCCAATCAGCAATGCCAAGAAAATACTTGCCGGTACAGTTTGTCGAAGCTGGAGATACTGCATGGGCATTCGTGATACTATCCACCGCAGTATCGCATGAAGACGCGGCGAATCAGGAATTGTGGCCAAAAGACTGGATAATCATGACAAAGTGAGTCCACAACTATAAATACCTCATGCAAAAACAAAAAAAAAAAATAGCTAACTTGGGTAAGGCATGAATGGAGGAGGAGAGACGAGGAATACCAACAGCTGCGACGGAAGCGGCCAACCTTTCCCACACGCACAAGGCTAGCAGAACGCCACGACAGGGCATCTGGTTCGTCGGCTCAACAAATGTGGCCTGATCGACCGATTGTCCCAACCGTCCCTGCAGATCCGGCCTTAACCCGGGAAGGCGATCAAGGGATGACTACCGACTATGAACTGGGGCTAATTGTCTATCTAACTAACCTACACCCTCTGGCGACCAAAGAGACCATTACTTCTTTTATCACCCGGCAGGTGGATCGATATAACCGAAAAAAGAGCTCATCTAAAACTAAGGGCAATTTCATTCCAAAAAACGAAGATGGCCCCCCAGTAAATATCAATTATGTTGATTACCAGAAAGGATTGACGACAGCATACTTGCGGCTACGCAAAGCGCAAGACTCGGAGTTGGTGGTATCTGCACTGAAAAAGCGGAAACGTAGGATGCAGGATGGCAGCGACAAAAAAGGAAAGAAAGTCAAAAATGATAGTGGCAGAGATGATTGGGTTAAGGCTACAAACGTGGAGGGGAACGAAGAGAAAATTTATTGGGAAAAGGTTCTTGTTGCTAAATGGAAGGGGAAAGGAAAAAACAAGCGGAAATCGCCGTCACATCCTGTCACTTTGACCGTCCGTCCAACCTGCGAGCTCGAGCATACTGTTACTGGAAAGTCTTCCAAGAAAATCAAATTTTCAGACTAAACTTTATAATGAAACTAAAACTTAATTCCTTTCATCGAGAACACTGTTCATGATTGTGTATAGTACAAAACAATTTACACATCAACCCAGCGCCAACATGATGATCAATTCTCCCAAAAAAAAACCCCTATTATCATATCAAATTTATTTGTTGCCAGTAGCAGAGCCGATGGTGTCCTTCACGCCCTGGGTGGCAGAGTGGACGGTGTCAGTGACTGACTGAGCAACGCCCTTTGACTGGTTTGAGGCATTATCAGCGCCAGAGCGCATGGTGTCGGTGGCCTGCTGGGTGGCTGACTTCTGCGAGCTATATTGAAATAAGTTGTCAGCGAGTGCTGGATGGGGTGGCTTTCCACGATTAAGACTTACTCAGGCTGAACGGCACCAGCAGCTCTGTCGTAAACACCTGAGACGGAATCTCCCATCTTCTGAGTGGTTGGCTTCTGGGACTCTGGGGTCACCTTGTCGCTGAGCTGGTCGGTGACAGGCTTTCTTCCTAAACTGATATTAGAAACTGGCAAAATGTTTTCAAAGGGCCATGAATGCTACTGACCGAGATCAGACATGATATGATTGATTGATTGTTTGGAAAAAGCTTAAAAGATTCGTGAAGATTGTAGTGATTGTTCGAATGGTGGATTGTGTCGATGATGATGAAAAAGTCTGTGGATATGGGGAGATTAAGGGCTCATCTTATAGATTTTTTTTAATTCCTACAGAATGTCCGTTTCCGGGAGCTCTGGTCTACTCGAGCACTGAACAGTACCGGTACTGTACAAAAACACCAATGTCAGTATGTCGTCACAACATCACGAGGCGGTTGTCTTCGCCGTAATACCGAGTGATAGACAGGACAACGGCGTTGAAAACAAGCAAAAGTGGCGGAAGTGACATACCGTACCATCTTAAAAATACGCCCCGGGGCGGGATATCCAGAGTGCGGAGGGGGGCGTATTCGGAGTTGCTATAGCAGTGCAGTTCACGGCTTGAAAAATTCTTGTTTTTTTTTTCCATTTTCGAGGGGGCGTATCTCAAGATGGTCTGTAGATCGACATGATTCTAAGACTGGTTCAATATGGTGCCGGGCACTTGAAATCAGCCAAAAACTAACATGACTATAATTTTCAAAAATTTCCAACCACAACCACATCTTTAGGAAGATATGGCTTCATAGAAGTGCTCAGAAGACACTCCTCTCTAGTTCTATCTTTTCTGATTTTCAATAAAAGCAATATTCGTGGAGATAGTAAAATTTCGAATTACCCATATATGGTGGTTTTAGAGGTTACTTTTGCCAAGCCCACTTCTTTTGTATGTATTATGTAAGCAAAACAAATTACCCATGAGTGCTGATTCCAAGTGCCCGGCACCATACTCGGTTTTGGTCCCAGCCTCTCATTCTTGCGTAGAAAGCCACCTCTACCGGTATCTCGGACGAAGCAAGGCACGTCTTGCGGGGTGCCTGTAGCTTATCACATGCTTGAAAGTGGCGAAACTCTGAGGGGGGGGGAAATGAATGCAAAACACTGTTTTTTCCCCACTGCTTGGACGAATTGCTCCCACTTGTTTGCTGTGTGACGTCAACTTTATTGTAAGCCTTTTTTTTTTTTAAGCATGAATTACCCCGCGACGATCACCCACCTTTATCAGCTGCAGAGCCGCATTCAGAGAAACTCAAGATCTGACGTCACTCAATGCCTTGTTAACAACACGATCTTTGGATAGACTACCGCTTACCGTAACTGCCAAAAAATTCCCAAGTTTTTTTTTTATTTTTATTTTTACTTTTCTTACTCGTGCTTGCTTGCCCTTCTTTTTTTTTTTTTTTTTTTTTTTTTTTCCGCAGGATCCCAGGACGAAAGGTCCAAATCTTGGTAACAAGGACCTTTTAGGGCTTCGGGTTTCTAACAAGGTTTTTTTATTTTTATTTTTTTACCCTTTTGCTTTTCTAAATGGCACAAGATTACTAGGCCATACGTATCACATACTGAATTATGCGCACAGCAAAAGTAACACATGGTACGGTACCGCAACCTCTAACGGTAATAAACCTCGTTCTGTTTTTGCGGGGGGGGTGGGGAATATCAAATCATCTCATCTAACTTACCCGACGGTCCGAACCAAACAAAAGGAAAAGTAAAAAAAAAATAAAAAAAAAATAAAAAAATAAAAAAAAGTTAATAAATCCAACGGTTAATACGGCCCGGGACCATCACATCTTTAAAAAAAAAAGTTGCAGAGCAAGTTCATCCGACTAAATGGGAGCCAATTTGCTTTTTTTTTTCTTTTTCGGTACGGGTAAGGGGGGAAATAATGCAGTATTTAACTTGATAAAGGGTCAATATCTATGAGACGTGTGGAGAAAGCAAAAAGCTCGGGTACCGTAGGCCCTTATTTTTTTCTTTGCGCAAAAGCGAGACTGATGGGGAAAAAAAAAAAAAAAAGGGACGAGAAGGTTTTTGGTCTCCCGGGTTTCCCGAATTCCATTTTAGATTTGGCGTGGCGGTGGATGGAAAGCCACTGGGACCGTGCCCCACCTCCGTTAAATTTTGATATCACCTTTTTTTTTTTTTTTTTTCTTTTAACTGGTTCCCCTCTTTAACTGGTTCGAGCCTTTTTTTTTTTTTTCCCCCCTCAGACTGGTTTGAGATTATTCCTTTTCTCTATTTTAATTATTATTATTATTATTATTATTATTATTATATCAGGTATTGGGGAAGTCTATTCATAATCACTTTTTTTTGCCTTCTCCCCTGCTGTAGCGAACGAGGACGAAACGTCTTCCGTATCGCCGAAATGATTTGCGAAAATTTATTGTACATGACGAACTGGAGGAGTAGACATAAACTTCCTCCTACCATCATCATCCAGTCAGTGGAGGCAAATGCGCACACGCCTGCCAAATAAGTGTTGCAAGCCAGGCCACAATATACACGAGAGCACATTTCCAGGATCACTGTTACTTGTACAGGCAGCAGGACTATAGGGTCAAGTATTTTTAAACCCTTACATGAGAAGAAGAAGGTCTGTGGAGGGTTCTTTTTCTGAGCCTAGGCCCTTAGCTGGAGATACGTGGGGGGCTTCCCAGGAGGAGCACTAATTAATGGGGACGAGTGATATCGAGTGATAGATGCATATCATATAGTTTATTGGGGGGGGGGGTTGTAGTACGGGGAACGCCGAATCCTCTCGCTCTCAACAGTTCTGTTGGAATCCAACTGCTTTAACAAAAAGCAAAGGAATAAAACCACATTTAATATCAAATAGGGGTGGAAATAGTGGATATTTTGCATACATACGTATCCATATTTCACTTTTTTTTTTTTTTTTTTCCCCTTCCATCTTTCCCACCCATCGTCGCTTTTTTTTTTTTTTTTTCCCCTTCCATCTTTCCACACCGCTCATCGTCGCTTTTTTTTATTTTTCTACTTTCTTCCCCCCCTTCCCCCTTCTCCCTTCTTGCTCTCGCAATGTTGTGGGGAATTGAATGCTCTTGACTTTTCTTTTCTTTCCAACCCCCTCCCCCCCAGTCTTTTCTCGCATAAGTTTTGATTAGCAATTCCTAAAACTAATTAATTAGTGGGAGCCCTGATCTCTTTTACTTGTATAATAGAGTGTACTTCAACCCCCTGAAATGGAATGGTCTGGAAATCTCCAAGTAGGAGACTTTGGGGGGGAATCGAACCAAGCGCACGCTTGAATTCTGCCCTTGGTGATCTTGGTGATAGTAACTGGTAAGCCACCTTTGACCGCCACGACTATGGGTGGGATAGGGAAAACATGGATTGCCTGGACAATATTCTAACCACCCTTTCCCTTTTTTCTTTTCTTTTCTTTTCAAACTGCACGTTCAACTAGCTTCTCTTGGCCCAGCATTTGTCAAACAATTGGGGCAGAGGGTTTTAAACTGATATACCGCGCTTTCTTTTCGTCCGCCCATCGTTGTCCATCAGGGGAAAGTAATCCCCGATAGGTGCGGGAATATGTTGAACGTGAGAGGGTGGGTTTGAGAGAGTGAGAGCGAGAAAGAGAGAGAGAGAGTGGTTGTAATTCTAATATTTCGCAATTTTTATTTTTTTTCTTCCAAGTTTCGGGGAAAGGAATAAAATGTTTTTTTTTTTTTCTTGGGGTGCGATCTTCGGTTCCCGCTGCGCTGCGAGACGATGCCGGTAAATACATTGAGGGTTCACAGTTTACGCCGGCAATTGTATTCCACAGTCTTACTTACTCCGGTCTTGGGATGTAATTGTTAAGTAGAAAGGCATCCTTTATCTCGACGGTTGCTTGCACAGAAAAGGCCATAGCAGGAGTAAGGATAAAATATAGAGGAAGAGGAGGAGGAGGAGGAGAAGAAGAAGATTAAGAAAACAACGTGCCTTAACTTAGGCTAGATGCATGCCTCCCTCACATCATTTATCGCTCCGCCCCTTCCAGTTCTGCGAAAATTGAATCTATTTTCTCCATATGACAGAGGGAGGATTGGTTATTCATTTGCTGAATACGCTCGGAACGGCCCTTCAAATAGAAAATAGGAGGGGCGTGGGGTTTTCAATTGGTGGGATTTTCCATGTGTCTTACTTTATATATATTCTGATCTGCTGTATCACCTGTGAAGAAAAATAGAAAAACAAAACCATTCGGATCTCTCCGCGGGGGATGCTGAAAACGAAACAAGACGTTGTGTAAAAAATGTAGTGAAAAATGTAAAACAAAATTCAAAATTATATTGAAAAACTCAATAATGAAATGTCTTTGGATCTCCAATTTGTCCAACTCCCGACATTTTGCCCAGAAAGTGTAGCCTTCATTCCTTTTTCTTCCCGCCTTTTTCTTTTTCTTTCAACATATTTTTTTTCTCCTCTTTTGTTTTTCCTTTTCGTCCCCTCTCAACGGTGATATGTCGGGAGTGAGATACTCGAGTAGTTAACTCTTAACGGTTTGTACACATCAGCTGCGTTGAAACACAATTTTGAGCTACCTGCCTAATATTTTGACAATTTTTATTTATTCCGACTCCCGACTGTTGAAACATTCATCAGCTGGTACTATTGCTGTAACGCCGAAGCCCTACAGACATCAATCATTTCTTTCGGTGATATCTCTGCCGGGCGTGGATGAAAAGGAAAAACAAGCACCATTTTAAGCTTGACTCTGAGGCTTTTCTCCTCGAGCTACGGTACCGCACGGGACCACACCCTATCTGAGTAATCTTTCAGCATATATTCTCCACCATGTCATCTCCAGCCCAAAATGATACCGGTATCTGTGGAAGGGTATTTATATTTACATTCTGATAGCTGGGCAAATCTCCCGAAAAGCTCACCAAGAGCCACCCACAGGCCACGAGGACAGATCTTTTCGACGATAGCAAGGTATGTGCTTGATCAATTGTCTTCGAGTAACCAGTTGCGCATGCTTGGAAAGTGAGACTCGACGCGGACGATGCGTGTTTTGAGAGAGTTGAGGTGAACTTGACTTTCTGTTTGGAAACGTCTGTGTTTAAGATGGTGATCTACAGCAGTAGTGTTCCAGATTTTGAGGCTTTATTTTTGTTGGAGCTTCTTAAATACCGGTACCGTACTGGTATTAGCCCCGTTTTAGTATAGCGTCCGAATTGAACTGTGTAAGCTTGGTCGTTCAAATTTTTATTTTTATTTTCTTTTCAAGCCCCCTCCCTCTAGAAACTGCGGGCAGGCGTCATATGTGAAGTTGATGGTTCTTTTTTCGGTGAGGCGATAGCGTCGGATGTTCGTTGGTTCGCAAGGTGTTAGAAAGGGGTTTTATGGCAATTCGATTATTGGTCGGGGTCTCGATCTGCTTCTAGTATTTACTTTTTGTTGATTTTTTTTCTTTTTGATTTTTTTTCCCTCTGCCTTTCTTTTTTTTTTTTTCCTATTGTCTTTTAACTTTTTTCTTTTCCTTTCTTCCCCTGCTGTATTTCCTTTTTCCCTTCTCGCTTCACTTCATCCCGCTAAGAAAAGCAGGCCTCTTATGGACTTTGGAATGGTGAAACTGCATCCGCCACACCATTGACACGCTGAGGAACCCCGCCAACCGATTCATCGGAATTCGCTTTGGCATGCTTGAGAAGGAAAAACGATTGGAGGTGGGTGTAGAAGGGTAGGTTGTGGTGGCCCTGGAAAGCTAGGCAACACAAAAAGTTAGATGCCCTGACAGTTTCCATAGAGGCTCCGCCTGTCGTTGGTGGCTAACTTAGGCAGTAACCGAAAAGCCAGGAACAAAAAAAAAAAAAAAACACCTTCTAACATGATAGGTGTCGCGTGTACATACATACAAACATCGATGCTTCATGGTGAATTGAGTGAGTACATACGGTAGACATACATACACATACATGTACATGCGTTCATACACACCTACTATACATACATTACATGACAATATACTCGACCAGAATCCATGGATAGACCGGGGGACCAACCATATGGGAACAACGAGAGCCAAGTATCCCACACCATGTGAAGGGACCAGACTGCCGGAGTCATTAGGCACTCCTCATGATAGATAGTCTACCATGAACATGAACGATGGAGTGGGATGAGGAAGGGGACCACCTTCTTTCCCCCCGTTCATAAGCACCATTACCACACCCCCCCCTAATTTGTAGAGGACAGAATTGCCGTGAAACTGCCTGGCTGCAGCCGCGGGGCACCATACCATTCCCCGGTTCCCATTGGCTGCAATGGGCAGGTGTTCGCCACCCAAGCAATGTTGCCCTCGCACAGCCGTCCCACTTACGGAATAGTGCCTGCAGCTAGAACATCGTTGGTCTTCGCGATGCGTCTCTGTTGGCCCTGGAGATGTTATGTATCGCTGTTTATTATTAACTTGACTTGATCGTCATTTATTTTTATTGGATTGTATGGGGGTATTGTTATTGAGCTTATTATATTCTTTTATTCTATGATATTCTCCCTTTTCCCCCTTTGCGCGATTGTGTCGAAAGAAGCATGAATCAGGAGACGAAATAAATTGTCCGTCCGCACGGAGGTCGCAGTCTCGAGAAAACAATATCTTACTACCGGTATTGATGCTGTACCTGTATCTGCAGGAAATGGGAGGGGTATAGGTGAACATGTTGGTGCTAACTTGGTAAGAAGCGATAAAGAAAGGGTGAGGGGGGAAGAAGGGGAAACAGGGTGAAGGTGTGTTACTGTGCTTTAATCGAGATGAAGCGAGTCGAGGGCAGTTAAATATGTGCAGTACTTGTAGCATCAAGTTGTTATAGATAATGAGGTGTAATGAGCTGGTAATAATGAAGCGCTAAGATCGCAAGCATTCAGTAGGGTACCAGAGACATGCTGCTACATAGGTAGGGCTCAAGAGATAGTCAGTCAGATACACATGACAGATGATCACAGATCTATCTAGAGACAGAAAGACAGCAAAGAAAGTAAGAGAAGAGAAAGGAGAAAAAAAAGATAATAGGCCAAGTTGGCAAAAAAGCTCAGGCACCGAAACAGAAACGTAACAGAGACAGGAGCAAGGGCACCGAGCGTCAATTGATCACAATCCGTGATAGAGTAGTTCGCTCTAGTATAGCTCAATCTGCAGTCTATACAGTACTTTTCAACGACTTGCGCCCTCTTTGTTTTTTTTTTCTCACCATCATGGGCAATATTTTTCGTCTAGGCTTCCCCACTCTAGATTTCCGAACAAGAAATTGACGTCTTGTCTTTGGTGGTCGGAATTTTTTTTTCCCTCTTTCTTTTCTCTCTTCCCTACCATGTTCCATGGTTGTTAACTAATTAGCCCCCATTTTTTTTTTCTTTCTTGGATTTGCCGGTGGATTCTAGTCGGTAGTGCTAGTTGCTTGGGAGACTCTTTCTCTCACTTTCTCTTCTCTTTATTTTACCTTTTTTCTCCCTTAGTCGAAAAGGTGTGCCTGTGTGCGTGTGAACAAGAGAAGAAGAAGAAGAAGAAGAAGAAAAAGAAAAAAAAAGAAAAAAAAGGTCGAACACTATAGCCATCCTCATTGTGCCTAGTCTTTTTTAGAGTTTCTTCGTGTAGGTGCAAAAAGTCGAAGGGTTCAAGTTTCACTACTACTAAAAAGACAACCTTCCAAAGACCAGGACTGTTACCTCAACCAACCCAACCACACTTTTCCCTCAACGTCCACCACACTCATTTTAACATCATTCCTCCGGAGTAGGTAGTGCTACTCTACCATCTCTAAGTAGCAAGAGCCGAGTATTCAAGTCAAGGAATACTCGTCTGGGGCCCACGGGGAATTTGTTATCAGATAGCCGCATCTCGTACTGCTGTTGCTGCACGCACCACCACTCAAAGTCTTAAAAGTAGCTGGGGCGCTGCGGGCAGCACGAACTCTCGCACCCAGACGGAGACGAGGTGAGATCTCTCCTCCAGTTACTACCACGAAAAAGGAGATCGAGACTCACCCCCCAAAGACTCTTTTTCGTCCACACACTCGCTCACCTCTTATTCACCTCTCTCTCTATTCCCCTCCATACAGGCTGGTCTACGCAGCAGACCATTGACTGGGAAAAGGAAAAAAAAAAAAAAAGCCCTTACCAACCCTAACCCAGCCTGTAGTATTTCAACTCTCGAGCTCCCTAAATTTTGGCCCTGGTTTCCTACAGGGCCCGTTCGCCTAAATCACGCTCTCTTACAGAAATAACGAAAATGGCACCGTCCGTGAAACGCTCGCTTTCCACTCCTAATGTGCAGCAGGCTGCTGCTATGTCAGAAAACCCTGGGACGATGCCCTATTCAACTGATAAACGACGCAATAAACTTGGCTACCATCGAACTTCAGTTGCCTGTGGTATGTTCTACGTGTAGGCATGATGGTGTTGATCGTCAGCCCAACTCAATTGCTGATTGTGAACGATTTTCGTTGGTATAGGGCATTGCAGACGTCGAAAAATCCGCTGTTTAATTGCGAAGGACGACTCGGCCGGTCGTTGTTCCAACTGCATTCGTTTGAAAAAGGATTGCAACTTCTTCCCCGTGGAGAGTACGGATCGGCGGCCTAGGTCCTCTTCGAAGCCGGACATCATGAATAATGATGGTGGTTCTGCGGCATCCTCTCCATCTCCGGGATTGGGCCAGGGACAGATACTCGAGAATCCCAACGGGTATCCTGCATCAGTTCCCGTAACCCCCACATACGATCTACCGATGTCGAAATTTGAGGATAATTATCGACCGAACGGAGCTCCTGGTCTCCCACCTCGAATACCAATTTCCCAGTCCGCATCGGTATCCCGTCGTCCTAGTCTTGCTCATCTGAATTCGGGACCTCTAGGGATCAAAGCAGAACAAGCATTTATGAGCCTAAGAGAGGGCGTTCCTCGGACTCCATGGGAGGTGCCCTCTCAACAAGAGATGCCTAATTTGTTCGAACACAGTAGTTTCGAGGACCCGTCAACGACATATTGGCGATTAAATTCGCCTTCAATCGGAGGTCATTACCCGCAGCATTCGCTTCATAGCATGAACAGTATGGCCTCCCTTACTGCACCAGAATCTTTGGATAGCTACGATGGTGGAATATACTCCCAGGGGCCATCTCGAATGGGGTCCATTGATCAGGGTATAGGGGGCGTGTTTGGTTATCCGACTACCCATTCACCAGAGGCGGCGGATTTCGGCGTTGCACCGGATTTGCGTTCGGCAAGTGCTTCCACGGCATCTTTGACAGCATCCATTTCCGAGGCATCACACTACGGCGCTCCAGGAGAACCACCTTATGGACAACATTATAATATGACTCAATGGGTAGACCAGACATCGAACGGAATCCATTTTGACCCGGAGAACACGGTGAAGGAGGAGGAGGATGTGACGATGGATGCTCAATATTTGTACCCGGTGGAGGACGGGTATTCAATGAACGGCGATTTTCCCCAACTTTTATATCCAGGTCAGCACGCAAGGCCCATCGTCAAACCAGATCAAGAATAGGGTCTTGATCACTGTGGGGATAGAGTAATTTGTGGTATCTCGTTTTTGCTGGAGACTACAAAATCGTTATCACATATTGTCACCCCCTGCCTCCATCGCCTTTTCAGGAATGTAAAAAAAAAATTAAACATAATCCGGTATCTTGTCGAATGGGTTTGGAAGTTTCGAGGGATCAGTTGGCATTTTCGCTTGTCATCTACAGCAAAACTTTTTCCTTCCTAAAAAAACATCGGATCTCGTTGGCCAGCGGGGTGTCTACAGGGGAACTGCTTTTTTTGTGGTCTCGTTTTTTTGCTTGCGCATTTCGGGTTTTGGTATACCCTACGCATTGGATTCTCTTTGAAGTCTTTTTCAAACTTGGGATATATCTACTTTACCATTTCCCCATATACCACTATCATGTTATTCGGTCATTGCAGGCAAAAATTTAATGTCCCATATATCCACAAGTTCTCTTCAGTATATTTCATTTAGGAGTCTTGGCTCTTTGTTCGCTTTTGGTTTTTTCTGATTACTCTTGTTTCATTTGTTGGTATAAGGCTCGGTTTAAGGAATGGCGATCAATTATCAACCCTTTTTTTTTTTTTTTCTCCCCTTTTTTTGTCCTGTTCAGAGAAAAAAAAACTCCGCACCGCCGGGGCAGAATATGGAGTGCTGCAATACATGTCAGAAGGGTACAGTTCATGGATTTCAATTTTCTTCGATTTTATTTCACATTCATTTTGTATGATAAGGCTAGAATTGGCGTTCTCGTTTCCTTTTCGTGAAATTTATTATTTCTTTTTCCTGCCCTTTTTCTTTTTCCCAACACCCTCAATTTTCCCTATTCGTCTCTTGTCAGATATCCTTGGGCCCGAGGTCACGAGCCCGATAACCTTCATCCTCCCTTTTTTATTAAGGGGGGGGGAGGAGGCCGGGATGAAAAGTTTCAATTTCTCTGCACAAAATATTGTACTTAAGAGCAGGCGCTGGGATTTGGATCTATTTGAGGAATTTGTTGTACTGTACCTATGGTATTTCAGGGCCTGAAACCAGAGGGGAAACATATCAGATAGGAAAGAAATACGGTAACAATTTCTACCGAATCATTGTGCACCGCTGTCACTCCATTAAACAATAACGAATCGGTTCAGCTAAAACCCTTGACGTGAAGCAAGCAGATAAAAGAGCACAAGGGCTATAAATGATTACCAACACGAGAGACTGGCCAGGTAAGAGACGGAATAGAATCTCTCGATCTCTGTTGCCTTGTGTCGTCGTGGGGCCTGTGACCACAGAGTTTTCCCCCAGCAATTGTCATTGATGCAGTTAAGAAACGTTGCTCAATATGGCATCTACAATGCCTCTCTTTCCTTGCGCGCGAAGGGGGGGGGCAAGGGTCATTCCCCAGAAAGGTACCCTACCGCACCTTATCTTTCCCCGGGCTCTCCAGATTCAGAAATAGAAAGATGTCCCTCAAAGATATGATTCGCAAATGTCAGCTGCGATAGGGAGAAGAACGCTTGCCAACGGTTTTCAGCCCTTTCAGAGATACTGACACCGTGACGCGATACAACACAACGCATATCTGTGCGCATGATAGGAAAAATTCTCCATTCACGATTAAATCTCTCTTTGGAAAGAGAGGTGCTATCTCGGTCTTGCCCGTCGGCGATAGACAGGAGACAAGGGCTCGATTCTTCCGTATTTTTGTGTTCCTTTCTTCTTCTTTCACAAATTGATTGATTGATTTTTTTTTTTAAGAGAAAGAACTTATTTTTTGCAGTTGTTTTTCTCTCATTCTTCCTTTTCCTTCCCTTTTCCATCCCTTTTCATGGATCCTAACGATGTGAAACTCTTTTTCCTTTTCTTTACTACTTTCGCGTACCGGTACTAAATACTGTACGTTTACTGGTTGCTGTGCCGGTAATCTTCCTTTTTCATTCTTTTTTTTTTTTTTTTTTTCTTTTCATTTTTTAGACCCGATATCGATCTCTTGCACCTCTGTTTTTGCCTATCATCGCATAATTGCCCTTCACACTTGCGAATCCTTCTCACCGACGGGGGCACGATTCTTAGCGATGATACAACTACCCCCCCCCCCGATATCTCTCTTTTCAGGTTTGCCTTGTTTCGTGCCTCTTATAAGCTTCTCCTGCCCCCTTCGATCATTGCTTCCTCTACCCGTCGTCTAGATTTCCACTCGAACCAATCCGATTCCACGTTTATGTGCGGTACGGTACCTCGTCGTGTGCATCCTGCCGAACCCACAGCTTCTTTTTATGCTTATTTTGGTGCCTGCAGCAACCCTTAACTCCCCGTGCTTCACGAATCAACACCAGATCTTATGACCAACGATTTTCGCCGCCAGGGAACCCTCACGCCATCCGTCTAAAGCTCGCCCATAACAAGTCAACGCTTTATATGCCCCATACTTCCCCGGACGCGGTATTGTCTTCAACCTTTGAACCCTCATTCTAGCTACTTTACGGTGGTGCCTATTTTGTGGCTTTACGCGAATCCGTCTTCCGGACCTGAAGCCCGGAAAAATAGTTCACCCGAGTTTCCCCGCCTTGTTCAGGACGAGGACGGTGTCTTTCTTTTGAAAAACATTGGAAAATTCCCTTGGGCCAATTGATCGTTGTCGTCAGCATTCCTCTACGAAGACCGGCTTTTCGGAGGAAACAGCTAGAGTGCCACCATGTACTGTCACTCCGAACCATAACACTTGCCTTCTTTCCTCTTTCGCTCTGTCTTGATCTCTCCAATTGCAGAATCCACATCCGGAGGAGGTGAGCTATGGTTCAATTACCTCTCCGTGTTTTTCCGACTCAATTGCGAACCAACATCACAACGGGTTAAGAATTGAACCACTTGGCTCGGACATGCCTGAAATTTTCTATCATCGACTATTATAGGTTGCATGACACTAGCTCGCGACAGAGCATTTTGGCCGCAACCTAGGGCATCAATACCGTACTTTAGTCGCTCGCGAGATGGGCACCACTGAATTTCTGGTGGGGCGGTGTTTCCTAGAGTCCGTTTGCAGTAGGACACATCTCATGTGAGGAGTTGTCACAGAAAATTTCAGGTATGAGAAAAAAGAGAGGAAGCAGAGCTCAGTAGTTGGGTTACTGCTTTCTTTTCTGCACGAAACGTCACCTGCAGAAATAATAATGTTACAGGGCTGTTCTTAACCAAACGGAAATTTACCCATCTTACCTACTTCTTTCGAACATACAATGCCGTATTTTAGATATGATATTTCGCTCCTTCCTACTAATGCCCGCCGAAATGCTCAAGTCTACACAACTTTGTTCCATCATTGTTAATCATTGTCGGTTTTGTGATTTCATTTTTGGTGTTTTCACGGCAAGCGCGAAACAACTCCTCTCTTCTTGGCGCTCAGCCAAAGCGTGATTGAGGGTGTCCCCCCACGCTATCCCAGACAAGCACTCTGACGACAGGGACGCAGTCGATTTTCAACAAGGGACGGTTAAAATAGCCCCCCTCCACATTGGGAGAAAAATAATGTGGCAAATCATGAAATTGCATTTAAGGATTACGGACGTGGGGGGTTTAACTAAACTGTGAGCGTTCCGCGCAACGGAGACACAGAGACGTGGAGGCGCAAGTCAAGTAAAGAAAAAAAACAAAAGCGAGAGAACTGGTCAGAATAATGCTGGGAATAGGACGCATCGAAGACGGAGGGCACCGACCGATGATCATCCATCTAAACGAACGGTACGAACATTGCTTTTCGGCGATTCTGTGTCTCTCGGGGAACCTTGAATGATGTTGGAAAGTAGGATTTTTTTGTACTACATGTCGCTAAGCAGAAATCCAGGACGAACCCGGTAGTGAGGGTGATGATGAGGGTGATGATGTTGATGATGAACCTGATTTTTCACGGCGTTACGGTCATGGGAGCCTGTTTATGTCAATGATTTTCTGTCTGTCTGTCACAACGAAGGAAGGTCATTTTCGGAGTTCGGATCAGGCGTGGCGTCGTCATTGCGAGCCACATTTTTTTCTGTTGCAGACGGGCTGCAGCCTACAAGTACTGGAGCATACGGTAGTCAGGGCACTTGCTGGCTCGCTCGTTGCGACAATTCTTTTTTCTCCATGCGCGGCCGCTCCGACGGTCAGAACTCCGATACTCCATATTCTTGTCTAGTGCGAATAACATACGAGCTCAATACTCCCTGCGAGTAAAAAAATAAAGAGAAAAAAAAAAAAAAAAGGAAATGAGAAAAGGGGGGAGGAGGTGGAGGGTGGAGGTGGTGGTAGAGGAAGGGAAGGTGTATGATAATTGTTGTTGAACTGTGCAGAGATGCAGAATGTAGCAGGCGTTTTCCAATTCGACTGAGAAAGGACACAGCACAGCACTTGCCGGGTTATTTTGGAGAGGAGGGGGGGGGTAAATACCGTAAGTGTGTCCGTTGTGTCCGCAGTGACACTGGACCACTGGAGAGCTTTGAGCAGTGGCTTTCGGATTTTTACCACGGGCTTGCAGATATGTGTGGCTAGCCGTCTGTCGGGTAGTGGTATCGCTTCTAGGTGTAGCAGTCCGTTCACAGGCAGAGTTGTCGATAATTAGCTTTTTTATTTTATTTTTT
Source organism: Choiromyces venosus 120613-1 (assembly GCA_003788595.2). Lineage (NCBI taxonomy): Eukaryota > Fungi > Ascomycota > Pezizomycetes > Pezizales > Tuberaceae > Choiromyces > Choiromyces venosus. The sequence continues at coordinate 1,025,500 of ML120371.1, forward strand.
AATTCACTATTTTATTATGGAAATTTTGCGTGCCTCTCTTTCCACTTCGCTCTAAATTTCTCTTTTTTTTTTTCCTTTTCCCCCTCTTCCTTTTTTTTTTTGGCTTGTGATCGCACGCCAACAGTACTGTACCCACACCTGGACAACTACTGAATTGCTAGTGTGCCCGTCGTCGTCGACCTTTGACTGTTTCTGCTGTTCATCAACCCCAAAATTTCACGATTATTTCTTTCTTACTCTCCCCTCATCCTACACTCAACGGAAATAAAGGTTAAATTCTGCCCCACTGTACAAGCTCGACTCAAGAGTTTTGAAATTCAGGTCTTGACTTTTTGGACCGGAACATTTGAGGGAGGTGGTAGGTTCCGCTGTTCCCAAGGGTACAATTTGCGGTAAAACCGTCGCCGGTGAGACAAGCGGGGGTTGTCCGTGAGAGTCTCCCCCTTCCGCACCCAAAGAGATTCGTCACAGGTCTAAGGCGAGTCCAACTTCAACCTCAGTCCAGTTTGTCAACTCCCCCCTCTATTAGAGATATTGTTTCCTCCTTCCGGCTTTCTGGGTAGCCTTTCCATGTCCTGCAAGCCTCGAAACCATTCTGCATTCTGCTACTTTGGAATATTTCTTTCAGGCCTTCTTTGCCCTTGCAATTCAATAATCCCACCCCTCCCTCTTTCCTTTCTCTCACCATCCCGGTCGGTGCGTTCCTGCCCGCCTGGTTATTGCTGAAGAAGGGGTCCTCTTTTGTTTTTTCCCTTTCGTTTGGTTGTTTTTGAATTTTATTTTTTTTAATATCGTTGCCTTGCAAATCCAGTCTTATAGTCTATTCCAACCATACTTACTCTTTTAAGGCTTTCTGTGGCCAGAATTCTACCTCCCAAAAATTGCATGTGTGTGCGTATGGTGACCCCCGCACTCTGCTCCCCTGCGACTTGGTCATCTATTTACGGTCGCTTATCTCGCGAAAGTAACAGAGCTGCAACCGACGGACAAGCAATAAAGAAACAGGTACCATAGGCAGCGTGTTCTCGACCCATTAACCTTTTATCCCTTCAGCAACAGTCCTTTAATACGGTAATTGACGTTAGGTTCGGCAGGAGTGTAAAATAAATAAAAATCTATTGAGAAAAAGAAGCCGCAGGAAGGCGGTGCGCTTTGGGATCAGAACCGCCGCCGCGGGGGTCTGATATTGGCACCACCCTCACACACCTTACTCTTCACTCTACTTTGCAACCCTCCCTCCAATCCATACACACACCACTCTCTCTTTTTTGCTCGGCTGCTAGGTTCTCTATTGATTGCTTCGGTTGCGCACAGTCGTCTCGGTGCATCTTGCGACGGCCAGACTTGCATCTTTTAGAAGTGCGCAAGATTCATACCTTGACCTCTCTCTCTTCTCTCCAAACAGATCGCGGTAGTAAGGTGGGAAGAGGTGAACAGACGCAGACAGGGTACTCAGGACTCTTCTTCTTTATTCGTCCCCTACACCACACACAGAGTTCCCCACCACCACACCTTAACTGCGGCCATCCCGCGAAACTTCTCCAGCGGTCAGCGTCGGGTTTTCTGTTTCGTGAAACCGCCTGCGTCACATATTGTTGCCTTTCCATCTTCCTATTTCCACAACCACTCCCTTTTCACCTGCCCCTCCTACCACAAGGAAAAAAGGAAAGTAAAAAAAAAAAGAAAAGAAAAAAAAACAAAGCAACTTTCTGGGGCTGCCCCATCTCTTTGCGTGTTCCGTGGGTGAATATGGCTTTCAATGAACGTGGGGGAGTGGGCGTGAGTGCCGCTGGTGAGCGCTTGTTGCATTCGAATTCACACCAGGTTGGTTTTGCTGCTTCGGCCGCCAGTTCTACAGCTTCTCCGCATTCTCGCCGACAACAATCAATACCTTCTCCACAAAACCTCACAGATTCCACATCAAAAACGGTTTCGTCTCAGGAAACGTCTGGCGACAATACAGCAGTCAATCTGGACCTTTCTACAGCGCAGTCTTTTGCTCGGAAGGAGCTTCTCAGCGGCTCCTTCGAGCACCTCGGCGGTGTCCACAAGGTACCCGAAGAGTCTCCGGAGGATATGCAAAAAAAGGATCCCCTGGCAACTCAAGTATGGAAATTGTATAGCAAACAAAAGAACGTACTCCCAAACGCGGAGCGTATGGAAAATTTGACCTGGAGAATGATGGCAATGACATTACGAAAGGAACAAATGCAGGCCCGGTAAGTTTTTGGTCGTCACGGATTATGTTTCACTGCATTGCATCATTGAAGTCAAGTCTGATGTGGTCAAAGCAGGGCGGCGAAAGACGCATCATACGGCAAAATGGGGGGAATATCTGCCGTAGCTCGTTCAACAAATAGCAAACCTGCATCATCCGCCAGTGCACAATATAGTACCCTATCGGAGTCCGACTCCATGTTTATGGAGGATCTTACCTTTACCTCACCTTCATCTATGGTTGGCTCCCCCGGAGCAGTATCGAGTTGTGGGATCGCACGCTCTCCGAGTAGTGACAACCTTCTCGCTTCATCTCATGCTACGGCTTCTGCGATCCCAATAAAAGGAAGCCGTGAGAAGGAACTGATGATTAACGCCCACCTGCCTCCAGCCTCGGCTCCCCAACGTCACTTTGATACTAACCGTGGAGAATTTGACTATGTTCAACGCAGGGTACGAAAAACCAGTGTGGATGAACGTCGGGTAAGGAGGTTACCCTTGAAGAGTATATAAAGGCACTGACTGACTGAACTTTTCTTTCTTCCCGTAGCCACCAAAACGGCCCGCTGACTTCTCCCCACATGTTCCACCTGTCACCGGTATCATGATCCCTAACGATCCTGACCCGGACACTGAGCTTGGGGATTATCGTCTGGATCATGACAGCCATTCATTTTCCCTTTCTCAATCCCAGTCGCATCCGTTTTCACTCGACACCTCTGTCGATTCTAATGAGTACCTAACCTCTGCTGGGCCGTACCAGAACAACTTTACGTTCTCTCCGGTGCATTCACCGCTTCTTACAACCGGCCCTTTCTCGTCAAGTATGTACAATAATACACCGATTGGATCCTCTGTAACTTCGAATGATTTTTATTCACCACCGGCCTCAGCCAATCAATCAGTTGTATCTACCCCACATCCCCTCACCGAGAACCACAGCAACAATTTCTTTGACCAAATTAACCTGGAAAGTCGGGCACAAGGTCGACCCATACCTAATTTCGGGCACAGCTCTCGCAATAGCACTTTACCAAACAGCCTTGCTTCCAGCGATTACTATTATCACGATCCTATTCTTAGTGCCAACCCTTCGGCTCCACACTCAGGGTTCCCGTCACCTAGAGGATATGGTGGGTTTCAACATGTGAACCCATCGCAGGTTTTGAGGGCAGATTTCAGCCTCGCGAAGTCTCCCGGATCCACTGGAGCGAGAAATGAGAATGTTTTTTCTTTTGGGGCTGATTCAGACTATGAGGACGAGAGTAACGAGTTTGACCGGATGCAAATTCAGACAGATTTAGGTTCTATGGACGATCACTCCATGGATATGCACTCGGGTATGCAACCGTTCGGAGGAGAATGGGGGCGAAACGGTGCCTCAGGGCAAAATCCTCAGTACGCCAATGGGCGATTCCCTGGGGGACAGAAGACCGTAAGGATTGGAGGAACTGAGACTGCTCCTTCCCCCCAGGAATGGAGTGTCAGTAGTAGTGGGAATCATAGCCGGTCGCATTCAATCACCGCTTCAGTAAGCGACATGCGGAACCGGGTGCAGGATCCGAATGGAGCCCGAAGACAGAAGATCGCTCGCACGAGTTCGACACCGAACGCCCCTCAATTGGCTTTATCATCCATGAACCAAAGAGCCCAATCTAGCCCGAATACACCGCCAGAGTCTGGATTTAGTTCCACGGAGCCGTCCCGGCCTGTGACGCCAGATGGCCAAAAAAACGGAGCCACAGGTGGTGGTAGTGCAAATGCTTTGCCGACTACTTGTACAAATTGTTTCACTCAAACCACACCTTTGTGGAGGAGGAATCCTGAGGGACACCCACTTTGTAATGCGTGTGGGTTATTCCTCAAGTTACACGGTGTGGTGCGCCCGCTATCTCTGAAGACAGATGTTATCAAAAAGCGCAATCGCGGCAGCGGCAGCTCGTTACCTGTAGGGGGAAGTGCATCGACTCGGTCTTCGAAGAAGACTGGACGAAAAAACTCTCTGGTACAGACCCCGGTGACAACACCCATTTCAACCCAATCTAAGAGTCTTGCTGGGTCTGAATCACCTCCATCTGGGTTATCCAATGGTTCCAACGTTAGCACTCCAACGAATATTCAAACGACGGGCACTTCGCAAGGTAGTAAATCAAGTGTTATACCGATCGCAGCGGCGCCTCCTAAGAACAGTTTACAAAGTACAGCTTCACGGCCACTTGCCGCGGCACCCAAGCGACAACGAAGGGATTCTAAGATTCATAACCAATTTCAAGGTAATGAAGATGGTGATGCAATGGATGAATCACCCAATGGCAGTAAGAAGAAGGACAAGTCAATACCACCGAGCTTGCAGTCAACCTCCTCAATTCTCCACAACACAACTCACCATACCCCAATAGCTCCTGCGGTCATTACCCCAACTACCAACGGTTCAGGCACCCAAGAATGGGAGTGGCTCACGATGTCTCTTTAATCTGACGATTTTCATGATTAGTTTCTTATATACTGTACGGGTGTTTTTCCAATTTCTTTTGTGCGGCGTAGAGGACGCTACAGGTCGGGAGATTTTCTTTCGGTTGGGTTTTCACTCCCTGAGTTTGGCGAAGAACGGGGCTGGATTCCGGGTTATCTTTGTATCACTGTAGTTAATTATGCTTGTTTGGAGTAGTTGGCCTGTTGGGATGTGTGGTGTTTCGTGGAAGTTTTGAGTGTATATTTATTTTCTTCCTTCGTACTTGGCCTGAGTGCGTTGCTTCCGCTTTGTTCCTTTGTCCTTTGGCTCGTCTGGGTTGTTTTCTCATGACAAGGGCGGTTTCTATATATTTCATGAGGCTTTACTTCTTCGTTGTCCCGGTTTCATCTGTTCTCTCCTTAAATAGAAGGGTGGTATTTTTTGGGGATTCTTCTCGGGAGGGAAGATATGTTGTTTCTGGTCTTCTCTCGTACAGGTTGACCTCTATTTAGTAGTATTACTGGAGGGAATGCCATGATTTTATGAATCTGATATATTTCTTGTTTATCTGTTTCATTCTTTTACTTTTTATTGTTACTTTCAATTCCCAACCCGTATGATCTACGTTTCGCTCATTAAATTACTATATCACTGATGTGGGCTGCCTCCAATGTCCTTTTGCATTATTTTTTCTTTTTTTTTTTCTTCTTTTGCTTTCCCAGGAACCCACGTGTAAGTGATATTGGTATGATAGGAGCAGGCAGTAACAACAGCATTAGAAAGAAAGAAAGAAAAGAAAAAAAAACACTCATTCCATTCATTCGTTCATTCATCAACAAGCCTTACGTCCATTTCTCCGAATAAAAAAAATAATAATAATAAATAAATAAATAAAAGTAAAAGAGAATGCTCAAAATAGGTGTACCTATACAAGAACGGCCCCTCCCTCCCTCCCTTCCCTTCCCTTCCCTCCCCTTCCCTTCCCTCATCATTCAGTCATAATTACCATCACTCCCCACCAACATTAGGATCAAAAGGTTCACCGAGCACCTTCCCTGCACCCATCAATCTAAAAAAACCCCACCCCCACCACCACCACCACCACCACCCACGACGGTCAGTCCATTTGAACGCATAGCATATAGCAATGGCATGAACATGAAAAAGGGAGGGAGGGAGGGAGGGGACTAACAAAGCCCCATTAAGTCCTCCAAGAGCCTTTATATTCTCCGCCTGCACCGCGGTGACGCGCGTGATGTCCTGAAGGTCCGCGAGGTGAGCTTGTAGCTGTGCCAACTGCGAGTTTAGGTGGGAGAGTTGTCGTGCTTTTGCGCTCGAGGGTGCTAGTGATGGGCGGACGTTCCTTGGTGGTGGTGGTGGTGGTGGTGGTGGCATATTTTTGTTGCGTTTTGCGGGTTGGTTCGACGCGTTCGAGTCAGTAAATAGCTGTTTTGGGGAGTGGTGGAAAACCGGAGCAACCGGTGGGTTTAGTTTGGTGTTTGGGGGGTTGTTTTTTTTTAATTTTTAATTTTGGTTGTTGGGGAGGGGAGGGGAGGGGAGGGTGAGGGGATGGAGTGAGTGGTGGTGGCTTTGATACGACGTACTCGTAACTTGTTGCTGCACGATGTGATTATGTATATGTGTACCGTTTCTGTTTATGTATGCACGGTACGGTAGGTTACGGTATTATGTTGTGTTATTATTTTTTATTGTTTTTAATTTTTGAACCCCCCACCCCTTTCTCCTTTCCTTACATACTTTTTCCTTTTCTCCCCCCCTTCGTATAGGGCAGGGATGGTTGGCTTGTCGGTCAGTCGGTCGGTCAGTGGGGGAGAGGTTAGAAAAAGTCGTTGGTGAGGGGAGCTGGGAGGGACGCAAATAAAAAGAATGGGAAGGAAAAAGGGGGGGGGGGTCGTAAGGTATATTGGTAAGGAAGGGAGAGGAGAATAGAGAGAGAGACAGAGAGAGAGACACTGAGGAGGAGGGGTGTCTCGATTTTTTTTGTGTCGTAAAGTTGTCATTGTAGTGGTGGGGTGGGGGAATGTCGGGATGGACAAGCTCTGTTTGGAATACTGCTGATGAGTTGCAGAACAGGTCCGAATCGAAGCTTTCGAACTTGCCGGGCAAACCCCACCTTGGCTTGGTTCGGCCGGGTAATCTACACTCATAACATCCACCCCTACCCCTACCCTGGCTATATACTTTTTTGACTTTTACATCCCTCCTCCCTTACTCCTGCACATCGACCACTTATTATGAGACGGTTGGCAAAAAGGTGTGGAAGCAAGCAAGCAAAGAAGGGAAAACCCCTATTGTGGTAATCCATGTTTTTTTTGTTTTGCCCGGGTGGCAGATACTCATAAGACATCACTCGGTGGATCACTCATTTCATTTTCATTTTCTTTTCATTTTCCTCACTTTTTGCAAATTGAAATCTATCCTTTTAAGAATGAAAGACGTCACACGTGCCGTTCGGATAAACCTCCCCCTCCCCCCTTCCGCACACTTCCCTGTCATGGATTGATACCAAGCGCACGAGCCGGGGTTAATGAATTTTCCGCAGGTTGATACTAGTACTTGGACAGTACATGATTTTATTTTATTTTTTGAGGTGGGCGGTATCTGGGGTTGATCTGTTCATGATAATAACACACTTCCTATCCCTACGTGTATCAAAGTGAATACCGGTACATGCAACACATGGGAAATAACAATAGGGTAATATCCAATATTTTTATTATTTTCATTTTAAGAGTGGAGGACAATCTTTTCCTTTCTTCCTTTCTTTCTTCCTTTTTCATCCTTATGATATTTACGAAAAAAAAAAAACCAAAAACTACCGAACACAAGCTGGCCGGTTTTGCTGAATATGTGTTCGCTTTTGTATGCAGGCGTCTCGGACGGGGGGGAAGGTCTAATTCTGAGGCTGGAAGTGAGCGCCGGTATACGTGCAGGTTCTATCATTTGCTTCTGCAATTCTGCAATGCTGTGGATATTAATATAATACAATACAACATGTATTACGGTACGGTACGTTTTCCATGTCGGGTTACGTCGGACAAGACGGTCTAAACGAGATAGGTGCTTTTGCTGCAATGAAGGTTCGAGACGGGAGCAAACATGTTCAATTAAATGCTTGATGTTTGACATCTATTATGCTCGTCCACACCTCTTCTTTTTTTTCTTTCTTGCCAACCCCCGCTCTTCCTCCTGAGAGACATTGCGGAGCTGTGCCTGAAGAAACCTGGGCGGAGTAAGCGGAGGTGCAAACCAGCCAATCTTTGCCAGTGTTTGGGATGGCGAACATCTTGAACAGATGATGCAGCAGGTGGCAGGAGGTAGCCAAGTAGGCAGGCAGTACGAGTGCAACATTACCAGCACCGAGAGTCTAAGATTACTCCAGCAAAGACAATACGGTACGGCGCTCGCTGGTGGAGTGCGCCGTGTAAGTTTTGGACCTCGGATTAACCTAGCTGGCACACAAGAACACGTGCATGCTCGCACAAGTGCGACCTGGCCAGTGGTGGCGTCAACTTCCACCACGAGTTGGAAATATTGCACTTTGGACTTTCGTTTGTCTTGGTAATCGGTTGTGTTTATTTTCGCTCATCCAGGGATGCTGTTGTGCGATCTTCGTGAAGGGAAGGAAGGAGCGGAGGATGCCGTATTTTTGTCTCTCTAGCTGCCGTAAGTAGAGGTCCTTTTGGCAGCTGTCTAGTGGTGATGTTTTGTCTGTAGTCGGGCTACGATGGATGGATCGTTTGTGGAATGCACCTCTAGGCGGGAAGGGGAAGTGGATGATGGTACAAGTGGCCCCTAGGGGTTAGCGTAGGGGGTTCGCAGGATTGGATCCCGAAAACAAGCGAGATGGATGGGATGCGGTTGGTGATAGGTGCTTGACTGGTAATAGTTAGGCTTGTTAATGCTTTGTGGTGCACGACGGATTCTTGGAGATGCAGTGGATTGGATTGGAATTTGCATTAGTGCAGCCAGCGAGTGAGAAAATGTGAGTCCAAAGTTCTGGGGCATGTGAGAGGCACGCTGAACAAAGTGAAATTATTTCTTGGGCTGACGAGCCCGTTTTGGGCTCTGGCGCTACGCATGGAATGTTTGTTGTCCACGTGGGTGTCCCAAGTTTGAAGATGTTTCGAACACAGAACAAAGTTATTTCTGTAGGAAGCCCCCCTTGCAAACGCCTCTTATATGTTGTGGTTAAATGAGGCTTTGGTCCGATGTTGGCCTACCCCTGCAGCCTCGATAAAGAAAAAGGATCTGCATTGGTCCATGATCATAGACTATCATTCTTTGCACCTGCTGTGCACCATATTCCGATATCCTTGTCAATAACAACAGCAAAAAAGACATTCTTCAACAACTGGTAATACCATGCCCCTAGCACAATTCAGCGAATTCTTATTTTGGCGTGTGATAACTAAAGAAAAAGCATTGAAGGTATGATTGTAAACCAAACAAACCGATGAGGGGGTTGGTGGATCGAGTAAGCACGTTGCGCACGTGTTGATGATTTCCAGCCATCGGTAACTAATTGCAAGAGCAAAGGGAAGCCCAAGCTGTATAACGGCCAATTGCCGAGCCAGTCAAATTCAATGTTTCTTATTTTCGGGGAGATGAAAATCCCTGTTTGTTTATTCAAAAAGCCATTTTGATGTCCGTGGGTTGGGCTCTTGTGCCTTCTCAGTGCATACCGGGTTATACAATCTGCATGTTCATTGGGGGGGGACTTTTTACTGTTATGCAGGCCATTTAATATCGTGGATGATAGGCGACGTCTTCCGAAAACGTGTTGGCCACGAGGTCAAGCAGCCGTCTACATGTTGTGTACTGAAGGCTAACTAGGTGAGTTTTTCAAGGTGATACGATATTAACTGCCAGTGTGTACTCCCTCTCCCCTCCTTGTGTTTCCTGCCACGTATTCCAAGAAACAATACATGGCTTACTACCTGGTGATGGTGCAAAGTTTAACTGGCTTTGGTGTTACTGAAAGCTTAACAGCTTCCCTGCCGTAAGCCACAAACCTTTTGGCCTATGGAGCGGGAGTTAATCTGTTTTGATATATCCCTATAGCGTATTTGGTGCATGTGTGTTTGAAGATTTCTAAGCCTTTATACTCGTGATAAATCCGGCATGGTTCTAATTTCCTGGCCCGTCTCTTACCGGGGGCCTCCTCGTTTGATTCTAAATTTAGCGGGTCTAGTTAGAGTTTGGCGGGAAAGACAGTGATATCTCAAAGTTCAGGAAACAGGAACAAGCATTGACATATGAAAAGAAGCGTATAGTGCAAGCCACAACTTGCGCCTGGACAGCTGTGGCTACAGAAGACTGCAGACGGAGAGAATATATGAAGTTGGGCTGAATTGGCCAGTACAGACTGTTGCTGGCTTGAAAATGTGTGAAGTCTTGGGAATCAGACGGAGTGATGGTATTTATCTGGAATTAGCACTATCACTGCATCATGCGTATTTGGGTTTGCTGGAGTTATCGCGAATTATGTTCTAGTATGCTTCGTCACATCCTTGTATATGGAGGAATTTGGTAAGGTTGGCGGCCTTTATAAAGTTATGGATGCTAAAGGTTGAATTATCCCCTGCAGTGTTGATAGTGCCGAATTTACCTACATCCCCCAAGGTTCTGCTAGCAGTATCTTTCTCGGCCAGGAGCTGGAAGTGGCGGTGACGCATCGTCGGCTCCGGTGTGGCGGAACTGTAGTTACGCCTGGTAGACCGCTCGATAGTCTACGACAAAGTAATTCCGCCGCTTTTGTCAGTTCATTTAGTCTTCTTGAGTTGATAACCGCTTTGGTATCCTGCGTACTTCTGATTGTAGCAGCATGCCGTAGAATTCCAGAAATAAGGCACGCGCCTTATTCAAAAGCTGAGTTGGGAAGCCCACCAAAAGTCGCCACACGAGACTAGTATACCTTAGATAATCTGTTGCTTCCCAACTCAACTTTTGAGTAAGGCGCGCGCCTTATTTCTAGGATTCTACGGTATTTGAAGTCCCCGCCATCAGGGAAACTTCCAAACCTGACAATACGATGCTTCCCTTTCTAGTATCGGGTCAACACTAACACTAGTTGCCAAATGTTGGCGGGATATAGGGAAATTTGGCAGTATCAACACTGTAGGGGATAGTCTAACCTCTCTCACTTGTCTAGCCTAGTTGGTAAATTCATGAAGCGTAGGGGTGATTATTCATAGACGATCACTCGTACTCTGAGAGCAGTGAGTTATTGATGTGTGGATTTCTTTATGCTCTCAAAGGCTTCCTCCAGGATGTCTGCCTGTTCCACGCCAGGCCCTATGAGGACTGGTTGTTGATTGACAGTGATTGTTCTTGTTCCTCTTGTACGTTCCTTCGTTGAACTCTGTTTCCAATTCCGTTGTTAAGGGTGCCCGGGAACGCCGGTGGATATGGCAAGCCCGGAATACCCTGATATACATGTTAGCCGGGGCATATATTTCCCAACATTCACTATCTTGTATCGAATAATTCTTGAGCGAATAATCTATCTGTCTGTCTACCAACTATTATGCTTCCTCCCGCTTGAGCTATCAGGCATTTCTACATGAGTCGACTCCCAGTTTCCCTTCTGAGCCTGTCTTCTGTCAGCCTTTGATGCCGCATTTTCCTTGGGCCGCCCGTAAGATATAGTTATTATTATAATGCTTGTTGATTCCGAGCTAAGCTACCTCTGAAAGGACATTTGGCCAATACGACCTGACTTACCAATATAGTTGTCAATGCTCATGCTCAGCCACTAAAATTCGGTTCCGAAGGCAAAGTTTAGTCTTCCCACCATCTCATGGTACAGGATTATCTTCCATTGGGCAACACGCGCTACTTCTGCTTTAAGAATCTTGCATACATATAACCCATTTATAACCAGCTTTGATGAGGAATGAGCTAGTCTCCGGATAACGACATGGGTAGACTTCACAGCAGCCATCCGCTGGGTACATGCGTATTCCAACAAGAAGAAATCCAAAGTTTAGCCTGGTAATTATGGAACCGGGCAGCTCTAAGCGCGGTAGCAGGAATCCAACCGATGTTAGAACCCGTAGGTTTTTACATGGTGGAGATGATATCTAAGTCACGATGCGCATTTGTTGGTTTTTTCCCGGTCATGGTGCAATACTATAGAATCAATTATCAACCTAAGAAAGAGACGCTGTTCTTGCGATGTTTTAGTAGGGAATGAGGAAGTGCACCCGCCACTTTTGTTAGGAGCTTGGTGCTCCGTTAATGTACACAGGGTGCCCTGCTGTGATAGATTGAACCTTGACTTGTGAGAATATGGGTGTATGCAGTTAAGGCAAAGGAGATTTCCAGATAGGGAGCTTGGGGGTTCCTGCATGTTTTTTGAGGGAAATTGGAGGGTTTAAAATGCTTTTTTGTCATGGGATTTGAATCCACTATCTGAAGGTGCAAGATTACAAATTATTTTCTGCTATAGCCATCATTTCCTAAAAAGTCTCCCGTAGAGTGCGTAGTAGCCGCGCTTGCATACATGTGCGTGGTATGTCTATTGTTTGTATCATATATTTGTAGAATTTTAGTGGCTATATGATTGACCAGGAGCTATTTGGAGGTCAGAGGTTTTATATCTTTTTTCTGCTCAATAGCTAAACCCGTATCAGCGCGGAATTGAAGTAACGAATTCTCCCTATTACTTCAGTTGTTCTTGCTATTCCTGCTACTTTAATTCTTCCGGGAATTAGCAAGGGTTGAGATGGAGACGATGACTAACAAAGTGTCCTATCCATGTTCTCTTAGCCGGAAGTTGGACCTCGGAGTTTTGAGGTGCTTTGTTTGATCGGGTGGTGCTAGAACGAGTATGTAAGCATCCAAGCGAATAGACGAACTACTCTTCTGTAGGGGACTATGCCCAAATATGGGTGACCGGTGAACTAAGGTTTACCCATCCTCGTCTTGAGTCAGGTACTATTGCCGAATCTATCCTGACGCTTGTATTTGGCACTGACTTCTTTCATCCCTACGTGATGGATTCGTAAGTAGGCTGTTAGCACATCGTCATGTTCGGAGACTTGATCGATTTTCCGTATTACGGCTAATCCATCTTCTCCCTGCACCATCTCATCTCTCATCCTGCTCTTTAAACACCAAGGCGTTAGGATTATGTCATTTACAGGTGAGATACTGTGAGGCAAAGAAGGATGCTGACAAGTTGGTGGAGAACAAATATTTCCCAAATGGTATCTGCAGCCCCTTCTTGAGTACTTGGAGATGAGCACTTGGTAGGTTACTTTGGAAAGAGAAGATACATAGCTAAACACCATTTGGGATCACTAAGCTAACATAGAACCCAGATTTCGAGAAGTCGAGGTAGATTCCTGACATCATTTACGAGGTGGATTGTTTCATTCATTGCTCTAGATAAACGATGGCCTATTAGGTAACAAGGGGCTGTTTGGCATATCGACCTTTGAAGTCACTTTAAAATGCAGTTTTGAGCCCAAGATGCATTTTGTGGTGCTCCAACCATTTTGCGAGCTTTTCGAAATGCACTTCTGAAGATACATTTTGTAGTGGCTGTCTACAAAAGGCAACCTGTTAAACAGCCCTTATGTTGTTTGCTCTCGCGTTTGTCTCCAGAAGAATTATGTTAAGGATTGATTTCTTGTTGGCTGTATAATCGTAAGGACGCTGGGGAGCCAAAACGCTATTAGGGGGCTGACGAATGAAACCCGTTGTGCTTCTAAAGACTACCGCGTGATAGCGATGGTAGGTTGGGAGAGAGTATTACATATGGGCCCTACTTTTTCAATTCTGTGTATTTTTTGGCCTGTGTTCTCAGAAGGAATACCTACGAAAAGGCTGCCAGGCTAAGATACATTACGAATTGGGCTGAAATGGCTATCATAAGTTTCACTACGTCCTCTACATGCTACAACATGCAAGGGATCCTCATATCACCTTATGAGCGAACTCTAAAAAAAAAAAAGGGAGGAACTTCGAAGAAATTCAGGGCGAGTCGGGGGGGTTTATATGTTTCCAGCAACACATGTCCTCCAGGCTTCCGCTAGCAAACAGTTCACGATGATGTGTTCATAGTTTATATTTGGCTAGCTTCCTACCGGGCCGAGTGTTCACCGTTTAGTCTGGGGATCGTGACTTCGTTGATATATGTTTAAACAGCTATGTCCTGCTGTGCCACATCCTTTGCGTTGGAACAAGTGGGCTGAAAGTTATTGTTTGCTCTCCCGACCGATTGGGAGGGTGGTCGAGTGAGCATTCATGAGCCGAATTCAGAGAGCTCAAGATAAGGGGCCTGTAGTATTAATGAGCGTGGAGCTATATCAGCGTACCTATTCAGCAATCTGTGCTATAGAGAAGATTTACAATAGTCTTAAGATTTTCCTGTTCCACCTCAACTAAATAAGATCAAAAAACGTCTTACACCGGAAATTCAAAGCCTCCGGTGGGAGGCCACTCCCTCCTTGTGTAAATTTTCCCAATCCTAACCAGAAGTGAGACTTAGCCTAATAATTGTTACAAGAAATGTGGAGAGCACAGGCATAACCTTAGTATGGTAGCCCTCATTCGACATGAGTACGGAAGATAAGACCAGAGAGTTATGTAAGACCAGAGAGATCACACACTAAAGTCATAAAGGGGACTTGGCTTGAGTTTCCCGATTAAATACGATATAAACTTCTACTGTAACTGGAAGTGAAGAGCAGCCCGGGGCGAGGAAGCGCCTAGGGCATGTTTGGGCACGGAAACGCGTCGTCAGGAAGTGTTTGCGATGAAAACCGGCAAGGCATGTGCTATTGGAAAAACATATAAACTCTCCCGACTCGCCCTTGACTTCTTCGAAGTTGGCCCCTTTTTTTTTTTAGTCCGTCCATGGCTCGGTGGTCCTGCAAGTTAGCCGTACGGCGGAGCCTAGCCACGCAGGTTTGCACCCAAGCCGTTCTATATACATGCTTGTTCTCTACAACCTAGCCTAGCTAGTATCAAAACCTCTGAGGCTCTAGAGATCTACTAACGCTATTCCATGGACTAGCACGCCTACGAGTAGATTCTATAAACTACCTTGAGCATTGCGCCACGGAACTCCTAAGGAAGTGGAAAAATTGAGGGATGCAAGGGCTGACAGCAAAACCCATGACTCCTCATACAAATCACACTCTCCCTATTCTCCTAAAGCTCACCAAGAAATTTCCATCCCACAAAAATGAAGCCAGGCTATTTTGTATGTGAAAGATACATTGCAACAGACCTCACTGACTTTGAATGCACCTCGCCCTATACATGATGGCGAATTGATAAAGCACAAGCAGAAATCACAAGTGGTGGTGAACGATTGTACCGAGTGTGTGTAAGGTGTTCGTTAATGCGTTGTTCTATAAGAGAGAGAGATCTATGGTATATAGCTTAAATACAAGTGGTGGTGGGTTACTTGTGTAGGCCCACCAACGTCACAGACAATAGACCTAACAGTCCTTAAAGGGCAAATAGCTAAACTACTTGCCAAGCTAATACCACAACCTAATAACTATGGTGGGATTACTCCATCAATACAGATGGCAGGTAAAAAATAGGGAAAGAATATATAGAGTAGTTCAGAGACCCCAGCACCTTGAAGTTAATGTCACGGTAATCCATTGAGATCAGGAGCCCCCCCCCCCCCAAAAAAAAAACCCCCCAATTTCGGTGTGTTTTGCCCTACGTTCGGTGAATTTCCCCCAAACATATCGCACATCAACATCGAGTGACACCCCATGCAAAACCCCTTTAGCTCTCACATCACATGACCGGGCGCGAAAAGAAAAAAAAAAAAAAAAAAAAAAAAATTCCCCCACCACACACACACACACACCCCCCCCACCATAAAACGGCCAGGCACCAAAAACACCGAAAGAAAAACTCCCCTTCTTTTTTTTTTTTTCCTTCTTTTTCGAAACCCCGCTATGTGAAATGCTCGACCGCTTCGCATCATATGCAGCGCGTCTCTGCCTCACAGCAGAAGGAATCGCTCGCCGAGGCGCGAGCATCGACCGGCAGAGAAGGGTTGTTCAATCGGTTTGGCCGAAGGCGTTTTGCTACCCGATTGGCTCGTATCCCACCAAGACCAGTTTGAAGAATAGGTATATATAAGCCTCTTTTCCCTGGCTTTTCCCTGACACACACGCCGCGCGCGCGAGCGAGCGCACGATGGGGGGCTAACGATGGAATGGGTAGTGATGTCGACCTTCTCGTCTCCATCCCCGGACAAAGCGAGGAGCGAAAAAGCCTGATTCGGGCGGCTACCGCTATGAAGGAAGCCGTCATCGGGAAGTGTATCGCGAAGCCGTACAATTGCACGGTTATAGAGGGGGCTAGGGTTCCCATATTGACGTACATGGACGAGAACGAGGTGCCGCCGCTCAAGTTTGATATATCGTTTCAGAAGGAGAACGCGGTTAGGAATACGAGCTACTTGATTGAGAAGTTTGATGAGAGGCCATTTATGAGGGATCTTGTCATTGTTATAAAGCATTGGTATGGGTATTCTTTTTTTTTTTTTTTTTAAATTTCCATGGTATGGGGTGGAATGGGTTGGATGTGAGTGACTTACTAGTACTTGGAGGATCTAGGCTGCGGGAAAAGCAATTGAATGAGGTTTACAGAGGCGGTTTGGGGTCTTATGCTGTGGCTTTGACGGTTATTGGGTTTTTTAATGTATTATTATACGGCCCCCTTTTGAGTTTGGGTGGCTGATTTCGGGAGCTGACTTGAGTGGCCATGTTAGGTGCAACGGAGGAAATTGGACGAGAAACAGTATCACGCCTTCATTACCGGTTCTACGTATGACATGTTTGTGGAGTATCTTGAATTCTGGACAAAATGGAAATACAAAGAATACACCATGATACCGGATCCCGGAGAAATATTGACAAAGGTACCACTCTACCCGCCATTGCGCCTCGGAATCACTGTTACCGTTACTGATCCTGTTCACAGAAGAAACGCGGGAAAAAAGGTTTAGGATTCATGCTCCGAATAATGGACCCCACCGACCCAGAAAACGATGTTGGTAGGGCATCCCACAAGGTGTCCAGGGTCTTCACCGCAATGGTGAAGTTGAAGGGGAAGATACGGCGTTTCGGGCCGGACATGAATATGGGGCAGCTTGACTACTTTCTCAGCGCTACTCCAGCGGAAAGGAAATTGTTCCTGAAGGAGAAGGCTGACCAGGATCGCAACAACATGAAGCTGCACCTGAAGCTGCAAATGAGGATCAGGAAGGCGGAGAATAAAACAAGCAAAGCGGCGCAGAGGTCACTAACAATGATGTTAGAGAAGCAGGAAGAGTTCCTCGCCAGGAGACCAACTTTTGCCGCTCAAGTGGCTAAGGCAGAGCATCTCCTTAAAGATTCTGACAGCCCTGAGCAAGATCTTGTCTCCGAACGCGGTTTGAACCACGATATGCCCACGATCGTCCCGGACAAGGAAGAGATGCAGCCACAGGCCGCCCCAGAATTCGACGCTGCGACACTAGAAAATAGCGAAGAGCTTGTCCTCTTGGATGATGATGAGGAGGAGGTAAAATCTCCCGAGCAGGAAAAAATGGAAAGAGAAGCAAAGCATGCAGCCACTATAGCGAAGAAACGGGAGAAGAGGCAGAAGTTATTTCAAAGGCGGAGGGAGAGGAAGGAGAAAACGAAGGAGATGAAAGTGCAGAAAAGGATAAAAGAAGCCGAGAAGAAGGAGCTGAAGAAGCAGGAGGAATCGGCTAAGATGGCACTTAAAGCTGGTAAGAAGGCGAAGACGAGGGAAAAGGAGGCTCGCAATGGATGGGAATTGGAACTTTATAGATAACTCGGGTTGAGCTCGATGGCGGACGGGTATAATTGAACGGTGGTAGTTAAAGGGTCTTGTGTACAAAATTGTAACAAAAGTTTCTCATAATCAGAGTTTTGTAAGGCGCTAAGCAAGTTACTGCTTTTCTTTAGATAGTTTTGTGGTAAATTTTTTTTACCAGACCGGAGCACATACACGCACACAAACGCTCTATCTCAAAACCCACAGATAGAAACCCAATATCATATTACACTCACACAATCACACATAATCGCACTATACCACACGCTCATAAGAGTTCCCATGATATAAAAGCCTGCGGATTCCCATTTTTTTGGTTACTTACAAATCCAACTCCCCCAATGCTCGCCCCGCTCAAGCAATTGCAATAAAATGTATAAGCTCCCACCCCACCCACTCACCACCTCTCCTCCATCCATCCACCCCTCCATCACTTCCTCTTAGCAAGAACACCCTGCTGGACCTCAATCTTCTCCTCCAACCGCCTAACATAAGCTTCCACTCTCTGAATCGAAGTCCTCAAAGCCTACATATATATATATACACTC
Source organism: Choiromyces venosus 120613-1 (assembly GCA_003788595.2). Lineage (NCBI taxonomy): Eukaryota > Fungi > Ascomycota > Pezizomycetes > Pezizales > Tuberaceae > Choiromyces > Choiromyces venosus. The sequence continues at coordinate 1,043,566 of ML120371.1, forward strand.
CCACATTAGCCCCCCCCACCACGAGCACCAAGAAACAGGAAAGGGAAGCAAAAAGCAAAAAGCAAACCTCAACATCCTCAGTCAAAAGCTCATTGGAAACTTTATACTCCTCAAGCAAGTAAAGGTAAGCCGCGCCGCCAGAAACCGTGGATCCGAGGAGGAACCCGAATAACCTGAATAATAATAATCCATTCATTTGCCTAAATTAGTCTTCAAAATTGCCCCCCCCCCCCCCCCCCAATGCAATAAAACAGGCATGGTATTAAACAAATAAAAATAAAAATAAAAATTTTTTTTTTTTAAAATTGGCAAGGTACGTACCCTCCTCTGAAAGCCCCGATAGGCCTCTTTTTGGGAATTGCGGTGGGAGCAGCGGCGGTGGTGGTGGTTGTCGCGGCTTGGCGGTAAACGCTTGAGGTGGTGAGTGTGCGGAGGTGCGGGGTGTGGAGTAGGAGGTTGCGGGATGTTTGGGATAACATGGCTGTCCTATGTTTTTTATTTTTTATTTTTTGATATGCTGGTGGTGGTGGTGGTGCGGGCCCGTGGATGGATGAGTGGTTGGTTTGTAGTGGTGGTGGTGGTGGTGGTGGTATGTAGCGGTGGGGTGAGAGGCGAAACTGAGGGTGATTGATCTGATTAGATTCTTCCTCTTTGGCTAATTTTTGTTTGGTGGAGGTGGTTGTTGGGTCAGGGAACGTTCGGGAAAAAAAAGATTTGGCTTGGGCTTGGTTGTGTTGGTTGGTTGGGTGTTTGGGTGGGCGGTTGCTTGTCAGAACCTTAACCGGTTTGTCTTAGCCGGAGTGGGATGGATGGAGGCGTCTCTCTCAGCATGTGTGCTGGTTGGAATACGGTACTTTGTGAGAAAGGAAAAGGAAGGTGGTGTGATAAGGTGTGATGGAAACTTTTTTTTTTTTCTTTTCAAATTCAATTTTTCTATTCAATCCTTTTCCAATTTTTTTCCTTGTCGATTTGTTTATGCTACATATCCTACTGGATGGAAATTGAATTAGGATAAGAGGAAGGAAGCTTACTATCGGGATCCAGACGTACTACGAAAACGTCGGATAATTATTATCTCGACCAACTTACAGATACCATACTACTGTAGGCAAGCAGCACTCCTACCCGTGGAAATCGTTTTGCTTTGTTTACTAGATTATGGGATCGGCGGTGCGAGCTTTTTTTTTTTTTTTTTCCGAACAAATGGCGAATCAATTGTTGACTTCTCTCTTCCGACCTTGCAGTAGTAAATTGCTTTGTAGCGTAGACCTTACAGCATCACAGGAGAGGAGAGATGAAAAATTTTCGAACCCCCCTCTTTTTACAAGTATCATTCCGATACCGATGCCACTATCAAAATTACCCCTCAATCAGTTTACCGCTCCCACGGCCTACGGTACTACACACATCCTACGTTGTTGTACCGGTAGAACCAAATATGCATCATCGGCTGACAGGTTCTGCACAGTTCCTGCACGGGTGGAGTGCGACACCTAACTCGAGTACCGGTGCGATAGCTTCTTAGGTTGGACAATTCCCGCAGAGCCTCAGCTGTAGATCACACTAATTGAACCGCAATTCCCATATTTGGTAATACGTACCGTACATGCGTCTATAAGATAGCACCCACCGGTACTGTAAGTTACCCATGCTGCGCCAACTTTTATTATTTCTAATCCCAATCCCACAAATGCCTGTCCAATATACTTCTTTAAAAACATTTCTCGAGAGGGGGAAAAGGGGGAAAAAAAATGAAATAAATAAAGCATCCAATAAGTCGTCCAATTCCCCCCACCCACCCTCGCCGACGTGTTTTGTTTTGTTGGTTAGCTGGCAGAGTATATAGCGTGGCAGCAGGATTTATACGTCTTTATCCTTCCCGGCATACAAATGTCCAATAATTGGCTGCTCTACAGGGAGGCTCGAGAGAGAGCAGTGGCCCACTTCTGGTTCTGTGGTGGCACTCGACATCGTTGGTACGGCGCCCCACATTAGTGGTTCGTATAATGCGTCGATATCGTCCTCTGGTGGGTGATATGCTGCTGCGATCGCAGCGGAGGAACTGGCCGCGAGCGGCATGCGAAGGGGATATTTCTTCAAGCCCACGGCGAATAGGACTATTAGGTGGATGAGTCCGCTGGCCATTAGTAACGTTATTCCTACCACCTACAGTACTTGCTTGATTAGCTACGTCTCATTGAGAGAATTTGAGGGGTGATCGAAAGAGAACGTACAGGGTATCCTACTGTGGAGATGACTTTAAAGGACTTGCCGAGTGGATTGAAGATTTCAAACTTGGCTAAGAAAATCCCCTGTGATGCGCAAAGATGAGTTACGGACTTTGGTGCCATTAGTGGTAGGGAGTATCGGTAGGGTAGTTGGAGCCAGTATGTTGACCGTTGTTTGCCTGTTGGCTGTGATACACGGAGTGGTTTACGCCTTATGGCAAAGTCCATCCATTCTTTGGCCATAAACATACTGGTAAATATGCCATTGTAACTGATAGATGTCAGCCGACGGTTTTTTTTTATAGAGATTCGCGGGGAACATGCGTGAGGTATAAGAAAGATAGCGCCACTTGCGGGGAATTGGCTAAGAATATGGGAATTAGAAGTCCTCCATCCCTGGAACTAAGGACTGACGAAGTGGTTTGTGCTCCAAACCCACGTTTCACCCTATATGATGGTTAGCCAGATGGACCAAATGATGAGCGAGGATACCAACAGCGACTTGATGTCGGTTCCCATGCCATTCCTTTCATCTTTCGTGTATCCAGTCCCAATGAAAATTGCCGATAGGGATATAATACCCACCCAGGTCCCCACAGTGATGAACCACCTCCGCTTGGACGGTGCATGCCACCACCTCCATTGCTTCACTGCGTACGGCTTTGGCGCCGGCTGAAGTTCCCACGATGACTCTGCCATCGTCTTGTCAGCCAGGCATCTTCTTGAGGTGGTAATGTCTGGCTCTTTTAGAAAAGACTCAATAGCATCCCCCATGAATACAAGTAGCACGGTCTTTATCCTGAAGGCAGCCAGCGCCATACTGATAGCCTTGAGAAGATTCGCGATGATGACAACAGTGAGGATGCCGACGCTGAACTGGAGCCTGCACTCCCCCCGAGTCCCTTGCCCCCTGCATTCGGTGATAGTGTGTCCTCGAACCACCCAATCACCATCCGGAATATCCTTCACCCCATTGCCATCTCCCATCTCGCAGCTCTTCGGGAAAGCGTAGTTAGTTTTGTTCCAGTTATCAATATCTATCAATGAACTTTCATTCTGGCACATCCAGAAGTGCTTGTGCTCCAGTGAATTGTACATGATCATCGACATGAGAGAAGAGTTTCCCTTGGGCTTTGTTGAAGAGACCAACACTAAATTTTGCATGTCGCCTAGAAGAGCTTGCGAGTACTTGGCCCTACATTCCTTTGTATCCATTTTATGCCATATTCCGCCCTCCTCACTCATGTTCTGAGCTACTTCCCGCATCTACTCAAAATTATAATCTGGCATCCAACCATCCTGCATCTCTGCCATGATTTTCTCAGCCACGGAATCTGAGCTGTTTGTGGTGTTATAAAAATACCCTTCGATCTGAATATTGCCAGTGAGGATGCTCTCAGTTCCATAAGTATAATGGCCGACATAGCGTTCACCCGGCTTGTTCGGGTTCCAGAATGTGTAATTGAAGCCTTCCACAAACGGCTCTACGATGACAGAACCCATTATGCCGGCCTGAAGACCACTTATTACATGGCCAGTCTGGTTATATGAGGTTCCGTTAAAAAATTCCGGTGTGACAATCCCTACATAATAGTTGTTTAATGACAGTGTAGAAAAAATGGCAGAGTTGAAGCTGATCGGAGAGAACACATTAATAAGCGTCCATAGTCCAGAAAAAAAATGATACACTCACAGCAGATGCATGGGAATGCTCGTAAATCCCAGAGTCCACCAGACCCATACTCTTATCCTCTCCATCCGGTGCAAATGGCCTACTGCCCTGTTGAAATTTTAGCACCCGCGTTTGCCATAATTCAAAGAATCGTACTATACCTCAGATTCCTAAAACTAGGTATCCCAATGTCCAACCAGTCCCTTGCAGCCCGTGTCAGTGCATTGCGCTAAAAAAAAAGAGCAACAAATCTTAGATCAAGCGGTACACTGACTTCGTTTCGTGTGCTGCATCAATCTCCTTCCTTGTGGGCGCACTCAACACTTGCTGTGTGTAATGACTACCAGATAGTAATATCGAAGAGACAAAATTGATAGCCACATGCGCCCAGAAACTAATCTTCTTCATATCGTCACAATCCCCCAAGTACAATGTCCCCAATCCAGCATTCTCAGGGGGGTATACAACAATGCAATAAATCGTGACCCCGGGGGTAAAAAGGAATGCTGTAGCCGCAATGCTAGCACGAAACCGAGGTATACAGAACCGCCGCCACAAGACCCTTCAATATCGAAAATCTAGAACTCGGAGTAGATAACCTAGAGCGGGTAGTCGATAACTTCTGACTCGGATAGAGCGAGCTGGATGGAGGTGATTGTGCCTCAAAATCATCTGAATCACTCCCACCATCTTCCCTCAATCTAAAATGCCATCATCAATTAGTGCCTATCAGTTGGCATTAGTACAGGCACAATATACTCACCCCTTCTTTTGCGTCTTGAGAAACACCTTCGACTCATCATCATCTCTCCAACTCCGACTCCCGCCTGCATCGCCTCTACCATCAGCGGGAACCTTCTGGTATAGCTCGATACTAGCGTTTGACCCACGCCGTTTGCTCTCTTGACGGCCCTGAAACATAATCGAAAATTTCTCGAGAGTTCCTGAGGACTCTCGGAGAAAGTGAGAGGAAGAAAAACCCTAGCATATGTACTGTACAGTACTTCCCCTAGAAATAGCTCCTACTCACAGAGGTGGCTTAAAGTCTTGGCAGTTCCGGCCACTTTGATTGGAATGTTGCTGAGAAAAGGTGCACTTTGGTGATGTTAGGTGATTTCACGGCTGAAGCGCAGCGGAAGAGGAAAGCTGGAGGCGCTTTTGCCCAATCACAATAAGGGGACCCTATTGTCCCCCCGCCCCAGCGAGGTTTTCCGATCGAAATCCTAACAGCTGCATCGCAAAAGTACCCTAATCAGTGAAAACCCTACTTACCGAGATCGCATCCTGTGCCTAAAGTACAAAATACAGTATACCAGATGTACCGATATCTATCTCTGCCTCAGTGCCCCCTAACTTTTGTGTAGTATCTAGAGTTAACTACTTGTAAGCCATATGGCCGGTATGATATCAGTGCGTGTGGAGATAGCAGGGCATAGTACGGTAGGTACTTGTACAATTACCGAAACTGCGGAGCCAAAGGATATTAAAAAATCCGGCGCGCTAGCCGAAATCCGATCACGATCCAACAGCTGCCTAGTGAGAGCGCGCGGGAGTATCAGAGAAGGGAGGGTCACGCTTAAGCAAGAAGCTTCACCGGACACATCCCAAAGATTTTAAGCGACTAGGAAACACATCAGACAACAGCTCATATTGAAGATCCCAAGCGAGTGATTTATTGTGATTATATACTATTGTTCCAAACCCTAGTACCGTATGTTACAAGACCCTGTCTCTTTCAAACAGTTTTTCTCCTTTGAGTTTACCTATTATAAGATATTGGGCACTATTTCCTCGGTCGCAGGATGTGGTGTTCTATATGAAGAGGAATAAGTTATTCTTGGTCTTTGTTCCTTCCATAACTCGAAGAGAGGGTGCCATAAGCTTGCTTGTACAAAACAAGTCAACAAACTGCAACCTCCGCACATGAAAGAATCGGGAGGAAATCAGAAATTTTTTAGTAGGCCCATAAATATACGCTAAATTTGTCAAGGCCTGCAGAACACGAGGAAGCCCTAAAAGCTACCTAGAGTGTGTGAAGATAGCCTATTTGAAAGAAAAAAAACACACCAATTTACAAAGGCAGAGGCATGAGCAGGAACAAACTACCAAGGTGCCTTGACGTGCTATCATAGCATGATCCTCTGAGGGAAATTGAATTCGACCATAAAATGGGTTCCGGTGAACTGATAGCACTCGGGCCGATGATACAAGAGATCGGGACCACCGCTATGCTCTCGGTACTGCACACCCCCGGCCCCTGGTCAATCAACACTAATACGGAGCACCTCTCTACCAGCCAATGCTCTCTCTCTCTCTAACGCATACAGTAGCACACTCATATGGTGCCAGGTTTCTCTCTGCAATGCGGAAGCTATCGTTTATTCGCATAAATAATGCTCAACAGCCAGCCGGGGACCATGAATAACAGCTCGGGCGGATACTAGCATATCAATCTTCAGCAAATCAAAGGATATCCTTTTGCCGCCAAGATACGGCGTAGTCTGCATCTACTGAATTCTTTCAACCTGCAAGAGGACGAAGGTCTCAAGTATACTCAAATTCCCGACATTAACAGCGTGAGGTAGACAAAGCCCTGGGGGAGAGCCTTAAGTTTGTGTTGGCGGCCGTACCTTAGCAGACAGGCTTTTCTGAATCTTGAGGGGCTCAAAAAAAAAAAAAAAAAAAGAGGGAGTCCATACCCTCGTCAGACATATCTTGGAAAGATACTATCGGGTTAAATTTCGTGATTGATACAATGACGAAATCTCTGATTTTTTTTTCACGTCCAGGTATGCATCTATGATCCGGACATAGATTCCGCACTCCCTTAGCTGGATGAAAGGCTAGCCCTACCCATCCAACCACGTCGCCCCCGAACTGATAACGGAACCGCATCCGATGAAAAAAATCCGCCTTACAACGCAGCCTGGAATGGTAGACCAACTCTATATCAAAAATCATCGAGCGTCATGAATTCGAAAAGTTTTTTCCTAAGGTAACACAAAAGTTAGAAATCGCATCTCAAAGTCAGAGAATACAAAGAAGCTGGAAGAAGCTCTTAAATAAATGATATGATACAGCTCCATTCGATTTACTCCGTCGCAATCATCGGAATTAAGAATTAAGAATCAAAATGGGTTTGTAAGCGTTTTCGCCCAGGAGGTTCCTTGCGAGGGGGGAATTTCGGGATACGGGCCAACGGGAGATACTTGCAGGGCTGCAGACTGCATGGTATGCATGAATTAGCCGTGTCGGAGGAAGTCATGGCTCTGCGGTCCGACTCACATGTGCGTTTATGACGCTTTAACTAAGCTCTAGAGAACTTGAGGTAAAATTCTTGCGCGCACAGCTGAGTGTACTGTCAGCGCTGAAGCGCAACAATAGAGTAACCATGGGATTTTTTTTCCTCCATAAGATAAACGGAAAGAGGGAGGGGAGGGACAAGAAAACTGCAGTGGTGTATGTCAGCAAGTTCCTGGAGGTCAGCGGGCGCAGTATTTTTCAGCATGGGACAGTTCGAAAGTGGTGGTGGACCAAAAACTCATATTTCGTGCATCCGATGTGTTGTGTCAATCTTGCTCTGCCTGATTCCCCCGAGTGTCGATTGATCTACAGTACCGAGTTCAGGCTGAGATTAAATGAAAAGAAGAAGAAAGTCACCCCGGACATTCATTTCATGAATCATTCATGAATCAATTGCCACCTGCTAATCTCTCGATACATACCGTACTACTTATACCTTGCCGCCGGAACATGTCAACCCTGATCTATGTTAGTTTGCGGCATTGATCTCAATACAGTGGAGTTGTTTCCTTACTAATCACAAACAATTGTTCTCTTCCTTCGCCAATTGACTTGACGGAATAGGTTACTCCTCTCCTTCTAAACTAAATATGATAGCTCCGGGATGATAACGTTAGCCAGGGCGCCGGCGAGCCAATTCAACCCTTCCATTTCGTTCCTACCGGAACAACGTAAGCTTGTCGGTGCTAAACCCCGACAATTGGGAATAATTATCAAAAATAGTATGATATCATATCATACTAGGAGTTGGAAAAAAAGTCTGGCAAACTCTCGGCAGCAAAATAGGTGAAAAACGGCCAAGGGTTCGCCAGACTTACCCTAGGATCTCGAACAGGGCCATAAAGTCTAGAGAAAATCGCTTAAAGGGTAGAGCTATCATACGAGGAATTCGCGGGAGCTCTAATTAGTGGAGTGACGAACTTTGTATGATACCGGTATTTCTTTGGTATCATAAATAACCACGCACCGGGCGTGGGGGAGGTATGGGGGGCATGCATAATGTGGCTAGCGAACCACATTTGCGCTTTCTCCCTTCCGTCAATTTTAACCCACGGATTTGATCTTTATAATTCATGATATGATAGCTTGTCAATTGAGTTGAGAGCTCTCCGGGGAATCTGAAAATCAATCTTGATCAAAAGGCCCAAAGAATCTATTGTTTTACCGATTTATCCACCTCCATCCCTCGGAAGTGTGGAGTACTATAGCTTAAAGGTGGTGGTGACGGTGGTGACGATGGTGTAAGGTATGTACAGTACCGGTACTGTTGTGCTTTGATCTACGGGAGCTGCGGGACTACAGTACAACGGGCAAGGAACGGACATTCTCTCCCACGTTATTTACTCGGTTGACACTCCACCATCATTGCGAGATGCAAGGCGAGAGAGATCTCCTGTTCGAGCTTGCTAAAGAAAAAAAAAAAAGACACCCCTGAGGAACCCGGTTGACCACAAAGGAATGGATTGCACTATTCGCAATTCATCCTTTGCTCGGTGATAACAGTAGCGTGTATCAATTGCTGAAGCCCAAACGTCACCTAGCAGATGCGAGTTGTGAGGTATTAGCTCTGTGCGAAGCTCCCATCCAACAGAATAAACAATCATATTCCCACAAAAAAGACCCACCAACAAGAATTATAATACCAACGGCCAGCTATCATGACGTCCCTGCTGCAAGAACAGAAACATCGTGAGATGCCCTTGGCAGGAAGTGCAAGGACAGCTCAACCCCTCCATTAATTGTCCCTTTTTTCCTTCCCCGCGTTCGCCAGCAAAACCTTTTTTTATTGAATTGTGAATTTCCTTCTGAACTTTTTTTTTTTTTTTTTCCTTCTTCCTTTCGCTTTTGCTATTCCCCCCGACCTTTCAATAATAGAAATATTCGCGCTGGCTGCTCCTGTATACTCCTACGTGGCAGCCGTCCTCCGATCCAGGTTTTTAAAGGTTTGGGGGGAGGAAAGGGGCAGCGGTTGCAGTTTGGGGCGCCTTTTACTTCTTTCTCAGGCTGCGTGTAAACGCTGGTTGTTGCACAGGTTAACACAAAAAGTAGGATGCCTTATTTCGACAAAGAAGGCCATCTGAAACCCGAATTACGAAAAATTGTTTCTGTTTCTCCTACATTACAATTATTGCAAAAATACTGTGATACTTTCTTGTAGGTGCATGATATTGCCATCATTCGAGAAAATTACCTTTTTCCCAGAACAACGCACCGTTGACTACGGTACGGTAGGAGCCAGCCCCGTTAAAGGGTCCTTCTGTTCATGTCAGCCTCGAATCAGGACGGACAAGCTATCCCAAGACAGTGAAGGTTCACGTGCGCATAATTGATTATTGAACTCGAAGCTGATTTCTCTCCATTTCTCACTCACTTGTGCAAGGAAAACATGACGTGCGCCTGACAATTGGTCTCCTCCCTCCCTCCCTCTCTCTCTCTCTCTTTCATAGCAGTTCTTACGGGAAGTAGGTCCGTTGGTTGTGAGTTATTGGCCAAGTCAAAAAATACATACAGTACCGGTACTTTTTTTATTTTTTTATTTTTTCCACTTTTTCCGCTTTCCTAGCTCTTGCTCCCACTCTTACTCTTTTTTTCTCTTTAATGACAGTGGGTCAAAGGATGCCTTTAAGGCTTGCACGAAAGGGACAACCCCAAGTGTGAGTTCAGCCTAGAAATATATATGAACTTGCAGCTACAGCTTTATTATCCATATTTCACATCCCTAAAAGCTTCGTTCCTACATTATCTAGACTTGGACGGCTTCCCCGGTAACTATAATACGGTACATCTACCGCCCATCTGTACCATTAGTCTAGTTGATAGTGCGGCCCCAGACCGAGAACCGGTGGGAAATTATACTGCAAAGAATGAACTTGGACGTACGAGGAATAATTCGTTTGCGAACTTTGCTAGACTATCAATCATAACACACTGGTTCTATGGGCGGGGGTCATTGAATTGAGTGTGGCACGAGGTCAGGCAAGCTCTGCCCGTCAATCCACCGCCCCAGCAAGCTCTTTCTTTCTGTCAGTGTCAGTCTCCGTCACTCCAAGGTTCCTCTTCCTTTCAAACTTCATACTCGGAAATTAGCCCTCTACTCCTCTCTTCTTGATCTCTCGCTTTTCTCTGGCTTTCAACTCGGACACCGAACTTGTATCGCAGAATTATCCTACACTCGATGATCCAGGACTCTGAGCAGTTGCACCTTTTTTTCTTCTCAAAGCGATAAGCACCCTACATCCCTGCGCCGCCTTGGGGTTGTGCAGATCAAGACAGACTGTAACCCATAATACTATAACCTCCCCCGCGGCCATAGAGGACCCTGAGTAAACCCTCTTTGAACGAACAGAGTCCATTTAACGAGCCCTTTCGGATTTGAACTATTTTTCCGTCGATTTTTTGAACTTTTCAAAGGAGAAGAAATAGAAAGTCACAAAAAAAAAAAACCCTTATTAAACTCACCCAATTTACGCTCGCTAAAAAGTACTTTCCATTGTGCTTGGTGTGTTGCCATTGTTTCTTAGTCGGTAACAATTGAAGTTTTTGGCCGTCGCGGGCGGGCAGTCACCACCGTCAGCAGCAGTAGCAGCAACTCCAGGTACATACAATTTGGCCTTCAACAATCTTCCACCCCACCACAACCACAACCACCACCTCGCACGCACTACTTTTCCCACCCACTCCCACTTCTTCCTCTCTTAACAACATCCACCCCTCTTCCCCCTCTACCTTAACTCGCTACCTTTGGCATTAATTTCTCCCTACTTCTACTTCTACTACTACTACTACCACCACTACTACTACTCTTACACCTTTAACTATCTTCCACATAAATTCTTTCGCTTCTAAACTACCGAAATATTACGGCGGCATTTCTCCTCCTTTGTCCTTTCTCGCGCGCACAGTCAGCTGTGCCTCGCTCTCCAACTTGATTAAAGTTGGACGGGTTATACAGTTCCATCGAGACTTCAACTACAATCTCACGAGAAGCCTGGCCATGCTTCAAGAACAGTCCCGCAAGAGGTGGAAGGCAGAGCTGTCTAGCAGCAACAAGGCCCGCCATGCCCGCAAAACTAGCTTCAGATTGAACCCGACATTTGTTAGCAAGGGCTCTAACCAGCTCTCGTTACTCGGACGCCGTAAAGCTACAAATGGAGCCGCTATCGAAGCTTCTGCCACAGTAACTTTGTTTCCCACCTCTGCGAACACTATCGATTTGTTGACTCCGGCCCTTGCCGGCCTCATCACTCCTCCCAAGACAACTTCTGTTCCCCACAGTACTGCGGATTCGGCCTATTACAGCGCTCCCAACACTGTATCGAAGAGCGTATCTCCTGCACATCACATGCCTCCCGGCACCATCGATCCGGTGGTACTTAAGAACGCGCAGGAATCTCCTACACCCGATTACTCCATGGCCGACTATAACTTCAAGATGCACGGTAGCACAGACAACCAATTCTACAAGAAGTTCATCAAGAAGAAGTTCGCTCACCCTGTGTCAGCAAAAAACGATCTCAAGCCTATTATGCGTCAAGTTCTTCAGAAGCCAGAAGATCGCCCCATGGTCGCCAAGAATTATCTCATGATCAACCTCCGCGCCGGCACCATTCGCGGCGAGTCCAGGCGGATTAGGAAGCCTGTTAGGAAGTCAGGCGAGCGAAGATGTGATGGTCCTCATGAGGAGATGACCTGGTACTTCGGGGAGAAGCTTGGATACAACTAAAGGAAGAAGAAAATCCCAGAATTTTCGATAATTTAAGTTGTCAGCACATCTCGGCCCCACATACTCACCCACTCACGACACAACTTTTGCCTTCTTGATCACTATTCACAACTAAAAAAAAATTCGAAACCCTCGAATATCACTCTCACGACGAACACCAATCTCCTTTGTTTTTGTTTTTTTTCTCAACTCTTCATCATCTCGGGCGGGCTTTTATCGGAGTTCATCTGGCGGGTTTGCGTATTTTTGATATCTCTCGACGGGATGACAGATACGAAGTAAGGGTAATGACGGATGGGGGCAGGGCGGTATCAGAATTAGGGGTGATTTTTCTTTCGGCGCGATTGCAAAAAACGTATTCTTTCTTTCTCTCTCTAATCATGTCGTTTCTCTATTTCTGGGTCTTAGTATGGTAGTCTCCTTTTTCTTTTTCTTTTTTTTTTTCTTTACTTCTACAAAGTCTTAAGGACATAACTTACCATCTTCTCCTCTTCTTGTCCAAAGGTCTTATCTTTTTTCTTTTCTTTTTTTATTACTCACTCTATTATTCTCCTTTGTTGGGTCTGTTTCTGGAGTACACTTTCCACGGCGCTGTATGGCTTTTAGATCTTAGAAAGGGCAACGGGTACGGTTTTACTTGGGGGTTCTTCTACGGTCTTGTGTTTATCTTTTATATTTTTTTCGCCCTTTTTTGCTTTCACTGGAGTTTTACGTCTTTCTGGTTGCTCTTTTCTGTAAACACCATCACTTCTTTTTAACGAATTTGTAATTTGATACGGATATTATTATTATCTCTCTCTTTTCTCCTTTCTCCTTCCTTCCTTCCTTGTTTCCTCGTCGGACTACTGTATTGTACATATGTACCACAGTTCGGAATGGGGGGAGGGGTATCACGCGCCGCCTGCGGTTGCGGCTCGGGTGTTCATTTCTCACTTTCTCCCCACACACCACCGCCACAACCCCCCGTTATTTCTTTTTCTAATTTCACTTTCCATTACTTTGTGTATATATACTTAGTTACCGCCGTACTTTACATACAAGACTTTGTTCAGTCTACAACATATCGTGTCACATCATGACTTTCATTTTTTTTTTTTGACAGGGGTGAATGGTGAAAGGGGTGGGGAAGGGAGGGAGCGACGGTTCGTTATCGGTTCATGATCTTGGTTGTCTACCAATTACTGCGCTGCACTCCACATTTTGGCTTAAACTTGGGGAGATGGTGGTGGTGATATGATATTGGTGGAACAATACCGTAGGTGTCTTTTGTATGGATGGATGCCGATACGATAGCGCGGACCGAGGTCCCTGATATGACGTATTTTTATTTTTATTTTTTTCCCTTTCCCCCTCGCTCTCTCCTCCCCCCTCTCGCTTGGCGCGGAAAAGGGTCAACTGCCAGGTTCCCCACTGCAAAGCTCCGCTTATCGTATCATACACCACCCAAAGTTCGCAATTTACTCTCGGACATTCCGCCCGCGCACGGTGATTTTACCAGCTGAAAAAGAAAAAGAAAAAATATATTAAAAATGGTTAAGAAGGCTTTTGTTCTGGTGGCGGATGGGTCGGAGGAGATCGAGTTTGTCACTGTTTATGATGGTGAGACGGGTTTTGAATATGTTTTTTTGTTTGTTTTCGTTTTGTCTTGGATAATGGGTTAGGCTGACGGCGAAGCGTATTCCGAGTACTCTAGTCTTGGTTCGCGCAGACTTCGAGGTTCAGTCTATCGGGGTGAATGTTTCGGATTCGTTTGCTAGGTATTCTACCGTTCATTGCTCTATGCCTACAATATTCTCGAGATGAGGCTGGTTTGGCGTGGGTGGCACTAACTCGGTACACTAGGCTTTCTCGCGGCGTGAAGATCATCCCAGACATTCAGAATTTGGACCCTGAGGCTCAACTTGTATCTCACCCTCCACCCCAAACTCTAAACTAGAGTGAAGCTAAGACGGTGGCCACAGCCGAACCTCATAGTGTTGCCTGGTGGCGCTCCCGGTGCTAAGGCGTTCGAGGAGAGCAATGCAGTTTCAAAATTTATCAATAGGGCTCATAATGAAGGAGTTTACATTGGTGCTATCTGTGCTGCTACAAAGTGCCTCCCCGCTCTCTCTCTCTCTCTCAGCTTGTTATATACTATCTTAAACAGATCAGTTAACAGTAATTAGAGCACTAGTGAGATTCGGCGCTGAAGGCGGCTGGAAGGCCAAGGTTACCAGCCATCCGAGCGTTCAGGAGGCGGTGGTCAAGGGAGGTTGGGAATACGCTCAGGACAGAGTCGTCATTGATGGGAAAGTTATTACTTCTAGAGGGTTCGTTACATTTTTGTCGAAACTTTAGTCGAGGGATAGAGCTAAACAGTTGAATTCAGACCCGGGACGTCATTGCTGTTCGCTTTGACCCTTGTCGAGACGCTTTGCGGGAGGGAGAAGCGTGAGGTAAGCCTAAGGTGGTTTGTAGATGATACGAAGAGTTGATGCTAATATTGGTATTGGTTTCCAATACAGGAAGTTGAAGGGCCCATGATTACGGCGAGTGAGTTGTGATTTATCGATGTTGCTATTCCACTTGGGTTAGGCCATGCCTTAGGGTGCATGCCTGGTTTTTCCTGTAGTTACGAATAAAACCAAGGATTTAACAAAAGCTATTCCACTTGGGTGAAAGGGGTATTCGAAATGGTGCAATATACCATAGGATGGCAGAAGAAGTCAATTACCCCATAGTTAGGAATTCAATTATTAAACAAGCCCCTGGCGATGAAATTGAAGGAGAAAAAAAGGAGACCGTTACCGTGATCACTCCTTAGGTCACCCATACGTCGTCAAGTGTAAAAAGAACCCCCACAGTTACCCCAATCTCCAAATTTCCCCATTCGGCATAGCATCACAAAAACTCACTCACCAACCCCGCGGACGGAACGGAACTACCCGGCCGATCAATGCGGCTCCAACTGACAGAACCTAATCTCAACCTCACCTCAACAACCTGCGCGAATCTCACCCAGAAAATAACAACAACAATCCTCCTCATCCACCACCACCACCACCACCACCACTCTCCTCCCACAACTATCACTCCTCCTTTCTACCTGATACCACAAGGTAAATTTCACTATAAAAAACAAAAAAAACAATGCAAGCCTGGCACAAAAAGGAAAAAGCCAAACAAGCCAAGAAGGGCAAAGCCGAGAAGCAAAAACTCCGAACGGAGAAGCTCGCGAGACGCAATCCCGACCGAATACAGAAGCAAATCGATGATCTGAAGGCGATAGAAGAGGGCGGGCGTATGAGCGCGGGGGATAGGAAGCAACTAGCCGAGTTGGAGAGGGATTTAGCAGCGGTGAAAAAGGCGAAGGAGGCGCTCGGCGAGAAGGTAACGGAGCGACGCGCCGGAGTTAAGAGGAGTGCTGGGGAGATGGAGAGGAGGAGGAGGGATGAGGTATGACCTATATTTATTTCCTTCCTTTCCCTCCCGGGAGGGAGTTGTGTTGATTTGGTGGATGGTAGAAACGACCCTATCAGCAGCAGCAGCAGCAGCGGGTAGACCCCGACGAAAGTGATTCTGGGGAATCGACGTCCTCCTCTGTTCGCGGGATTGCTATGCCTTCCGGCACCCCGCCTCCCTTGGCGAAAGCGTGGCCGCGAGGTCCCAGGGCTGCGCATGAATTGCCGGAGAGGCCGGCTCCTGCTCCTGTGCAAACTACGTATGCTGCTGCGCCGATACTCAGGGATTTGAGGAAGGAGGCTGCGGTGTTTGTCCCTGCGGCGGTGAAGAGGAAGATGCTTGTTGAGAAAGCTACGCGGGAGGAGGAGGAGGAGGGAGGGGACGGGGGTAGTGATAGAGGTGAAGTGGAGGGAGAGGAAGGGTTTGCGAGAAGGAAGATCAACGCCGCGCCTGATGTAGATGTGGAGTTTTCAAAGTTTCGGGCGGAGATGGAGGAGGTTGATGATGAGGAGGCGTGATCAGGACTTGGTTTTGTCGTGAGCAAGGGGTTTGTACATTAGAGTGTGTATTTAGTTTGGCCGTGAGGGTGATGATTAATTAGGTTTTGTACGAAATATGGAGATGTTCTACAAGAGTTTGGATATACCTTTATGAGCAGTATTTGAATATGGGGACTAATAGCAATAACGATAGACTGAGTTAACTCCCAAGCCACAAACCGATCACGCATAGGCCATTATGGAGCAACTCTTGTTAATCTAACAGCTATACATCCCTTCTGCATACATATCATCATATCGCCGATAGATCACACAGAATATCTCTCGATCTCTGATTACGACTTCTATTCTATACACGAGGCACAAACTCAACTCCCTCCTTGCCTCAAGTGCACGGAATACACCACTCCACCAAGCATTCACTACCACACAATCACACGCACGCTCTACTATCTCCGTTCATATCAGAGCACCACCGCCCGCCATCCACAACATAACCTTATCCATCCACCTATAAAACGCCACCTAATAATCGTTGTAGCACATCGTCAATATAGGAGAAGATCGAACCGACCTCGCCGAAAGTGATTTTCAACGGTGATCTACCGGCGCTCTGGGAAAACAGTAGCATGCGATCGCGATTAGGTAGGTTGGGTGTGGAGCACCCGTGATCCCCGACAGGACGGGTTTCTCCGGCTTCTTGTTGATATACTGTAAGTAGAGGTTATGAGGGCGAGACGAGTTAATTATAATCATTGGAGTGTAGTATACGGTATTGTAATGGTGTACATGGTGCATGCACTGCTCTGTCCGGAAGTATAATTGAAATGTTTTAATGAACATGCGGACCTAAGATACGGTAATCGAAAAAAAAAAAGAAAAAAAATTTCCCTCTCTTTCGAATATATCCAGAAGTGCAATTCGGAATGCAAAGTTTCCGAGCTCGAAAAGTGACTAAACTTTATCGCCGTCGTTTTGTTTTCGCCATTTCCAGGGCCGCCGTCTTTGTGTCTTTTTATAGGATCTGCAATCAAGTGGCAGAACAAATGTTCTCAACGTGGCATACGCACAACCTGTAATTAATCCCTCTCTCCCCTCACTTAACTGGAGCCAATGTGACCTAATAGGTGGCCCCCAAAGAGCCTCTGGGAAAAGCTATAACCAACCCGAAAGTCCTGCACGGTCCTTGAAAACACAGGGCCATCCAGTAAGATGCCAGGGGGATGGGTGAGGTATGGGGTTTTGTCATCGATAATACCATGTGTCCTCCTGTTAGTAAAACCTAAGCAGCGAGCTCTCCACATAACTCAATTCCAGATAATAGCATAGTGAGGTTCTTCAGTTTTTTCGTTTGTTAGATTATTTAGCTTATCTCCCCCCCGCAAAAATGCAATACTAACAAACACAATTCCGTTCACCAAGGGATAACTTACTAGGGGGGGTTATCTAAACTTCCTCTCCGTTTGTCCACTAGGAGAGCAAAGTAGCGATAGCATCACTGCCGGAAATCCTAGGACTAGGTGTGTTATGTCCAACAGACACCGTTTTTCCGGGCAGCTTCGGTCAAGATCACCCACCTGAGGTAACTCTTCATTGACAAACCGGTATTCCCAGATTTATTTATTTTTTTTCTCCGCTTAAGAGCCATCGCCGTAAACCTGTCCGTTTGCTCGACTTCCGCTTGCCTGGTCAAACCAGTTCGTAAGAGGTAAAGGCTTGTTTGCTTTCTGATGGCATGTTTGTATTGCAATCTGCGAGTGAAGTTAGTAGCTGTATCCATCGCATCAGTTCCCTACCGTGGCCGCCGGTTAGTTGTAATCCGTGGGATAAGACACTTATAAGATGCATTCTGGGCATATTTATCTCTCCAGACAAGTAGGCTGACAACTCCAGTTTGTAAAAGAACTTGGGGGTAGATAACAACTCACGCTGAGAACGAAAAGGCGGTTACTTAGCAGTGTGTATTGACCGACAGTATATCGTAAAGGACACAGCTTAAGGAAAAGAGAGAAAATAATGTATCGGAAGGAGTACTCGATATTCAGGTAGAGGGGTCGTATACTATCTCCCTCCTTCCCTCCCTAATAAATGAAAAATGTGGAAACAATGAAGGAAAAAAATAGAGATAGACATGCATCTTCACTAAATCCTTGTACGGAAAAAAGCTCCAGAACCCTATGCATAATTAGTTCATAAGCCAAGTGAGTAAAGTTAGGGGAAGAGAAGGGTCAAAAATCAGAAATTCCCGAATGGTTTACATGCAGTACATGATTGGCGAACACAACAACCACCCACTTCGAACTCTTCCCCGTGCAGACCGGCAAAGGGAAGGAAAGGAAATCTTCCTGTTTAAATACGAACAACCTAATCGGACATTAGAGTCTACAATAGCGCGAACTCGGACACCAAGCGTGCGAGCACAGCACACTGCTCGAGTACGGTGACAGCAGGCAGTGGCACCTGGAATATCTGTCCAATCCCGTTTTTTCCAGCTAAATTATCGGTTTCATCGCTCTGCCACTACTGCCACTTCTGCAAGGGCACCCGAAGCCAAGATTCTGCAGTGTAAGATGCGAGAGTATTGCACGGTGGGTGCATTCCACGGAAGATGGATCCACAGATTATCACTCGATAGGGGCGGGCGTTATCGTGCTATGCACTAGTGCTGTTATGGTTAAAGAGTCGGAATAAGAGAGTTTGGATTATGGATGCAGTGCGCAATTACAGCAGGGTATGACTAGTATTTATTATCTATCTTTGCGCGAGTGTTGAGACATTCTTCGGGGTTTGTAGGAGGGGAAGAGCGGAACGAGTGATATGATATGCTCTATTAGTATCGGGTCTCAATATCTGGGGCACAAGATACTCGTAGGATTTTCGACATCCCGTACAAAACACGGGGGGGGGCAATTGAAATCAAAAGAGGCGGCATGCCAACGGAGTGATTTCCAAATCCTGCGAAAAGCACACCTGCAACTGCAAGGTAAGGTAAGGTAAGTAAAACCACATGCCATCCAGTGATCCTTCCACAAGGGTTGGTGTGGTGTGGTGGAGGGAAAATACAATTCAACAACAAACGAATAAATGAACAATCGAGCGGGAGGAAATCCCATTTATCAGCAAAACGCCAGCAAGCAAAACACACTCCAACCGCAGATTCCGGAATACACTTCGATCATGGCGAGTCGGAGTAAGCCCAGCCCAACCCGTCTTGACTCTTGACAGTGCCGCGAAATCTCGCCACACTAGCATAATTGGTCCCCATTCCTATTCCCGACCTCATGCTCGGGCTCTGGAGGAATTGAACATGAAAAGCCAGGCTTTTAGTGAGTTGTCAATCAATAACAAAACGAGACAAAGGCAAGACAATACGAGTACATGGGGTAACCAAAAGTCGGGCGCACCCCATATACGGTAACTATGGTTCTCCCCCATACAAACGCGTTTTGTGGCTTTTTTTTGTAAGGACAACAAAAGTCGGGCGCACCCCCAGAATAGGAAATAAACCCAGACATTTCGTGGCACCGCGCCCGACTTACCCTTGAGCCCGAGTACAAGGCAAACAGGATGGCCGGCGAAAATAGAAAAAAGCAAGCAATGCTGTCGCTACGATACCGGTACTGCAGAACCAATAAAACGGCCGTGCAACATTAACGCACGGTAGGTCAGCCACCAACAGGGGGATGCGGTACCATACTCCATCATAAACGAACTGAAAGGAAAAGAAGAAAAAATGCACGATTGTCGGTGTCACCCGTCAATTTTCGCTTATTCCTCCCTTCACGTACGTTTCGACTTGCGGCTATCGTGTTTCTGAAACAGGAAAATATCCGAGTCGCGCGGGTCCATTATTGTCCCAAATATTTTTATATGTTGGGTTAAAAACAGAGGAATAGTGAGAGACTGGCGCTCGTGGAAGCATCATACACCGACATCTCCGGAATTCGAGCTATCATCATTATGGATCAATAATGGGGGGCGCGCGGGAAAACGCGGTATATTTTTCTCCCATTCAAATAAAACACTGTCTTCGATTTGTGGATGTAGTGATCCGTGAAGCGTGGTACCGTTGCAATACCGGACTCGTAGTAGAAGCTGTTGCCCTAAGGTGGTAAAATTTAGGGGAGCCCGCTGGGGGGACCAGAGGTTGATTATCTATTTTTTTATAGGAACTTTTGGTGGACTGGTATAGGTAACCCTAGGTGATTCTAGCCGGAGTGATGACCGGAACGTAAATCTACCGATCTATTCATGCCCGCGAAAGAAAATCAAAAAGGAAACCTCCGCCCCTTTCGCTCTAATATCAGAGTGCTCTGCCGTTGGTATCTTCCGAACGGAACCGCTTAACGCAGGACCAAGACATATTTACAAGTAATGTAAAAATATTATGCCAATGGTCTCCGGTTTGAAATTTGATATTATCCTATTGTAGCGTCGGATAATCTTGGTCCACGCTCCCCTAGAATATCGTGGCACTCGAATTAGAAGCCTTGGATACGGTAGGAGCGGTGTGATACCGTGAAGCTGGGAACTTTCAAGCACAATGCCGTCGAGGGTGGTATCAGAGGAGAATCAGCGGTAACTCACAGAAAAATTCGGTACCCCCCTGGGCTTAGCTGTTGGTTGGAATTCCGTTACACCTATGATATTTGGATTAATAAGTACCGAAGCATTTCCCGGTAGACCTATCGATGTATCGTGTACCGGCAGCGTATTGTACATGTAGAGAGTAAGAGTAATAAAATTGGTCATTATGAACAACATACTGTAGTTGAAATGCAGTGTAGTGTTTGACCGGTACTGTACAGTACCTATCCCTTGGTCTGTATTCAGGACCTCACCCAACAGCTGATTACAGCGATAGTGTCGCCACTTAAGGAAAAGATCGATTAACTCCTGGGGGTCACAAATTCTATTGGGTAGGTCACTACCAAATGACCAAAACCATACCTTTAGAAGTATAGCTTCTGATGATCAGATAAGAAATTAGGCGCTAAAAGGTCCTGAAATTCGGGAACGAACGAAGGGATCATATTTGTATTCGTTGATGTACACTCCCGTTCGCAAAGTCTTTGCGGAAAGAGAGGTACTGTGGCAATGTCTTGGTGGCAACGAAAGTACCAGTACAAGGCTATGCCAAACATTTATGTGACAGAGATATATGAGCCTTACCTGGTCCCATTTCTTCTCCCCCTTGACATACCGATTGAGCAGATTCAAGTTATGGATGACAATGTTGAGTACCACTGGGCTGGCCCAAACCGGATCATTACTTCAAGTTCAGCTTTTGGAATTTCCAAATACCCTTTGCCAGCAAATTCTCTGGATCTTAATCCTATTGAGAATACTTGGCACATTCTCAAGTCATGCCTTGGGAAGCACTTTACAAGTGAGCATCATCCTCATAGTGAGGATGAGCTTTGGGAGGTACTTAGTAAAGAATGGGAGGAAATTGATCAGAGTACTCTAGATCGACTTATAGATAGTATGCCAGAGTGGTTGGCAGATGTGATTAAGGCACAGGGGGTCATATTAAGTATAGCTGCAAAATTTACATGTATTTCTCATATAGTAGACCTCCAGCAAGTGACAAGCGATGAGGGTGTTATTGTTGAATCTAAAATCCAGACCTCGAATACCAGGCAAAACCTTGTACTAGTACTTTCGTTGCCGCCAAGACATTGCCACAGTACTGTATTCACTAGCAAGAGCCCCCTCCAGACCTGGAGGCTCGTATTATAGGGGTGGTCTAGGGCCATTGGTACCTTAGAACTAAATAAGAATGCTGGTGGGGATGTAGTCTAACTTGCCAGTTTACCTAGACAGAGTTACGGTATAAATATATAATCTGTGATTATTATAGATCAAGCATTACAGAAATACAGCATTCCAATTGAATAACAACAACAGACTAAAAGTGAACCTTAACCCACCCCTCCCTCTGATCCCAATTGCCCAGATCAGCCCCCTCATTAATAACAATTTCCTGTTCAATCCACCTCCTGGTCATCTCTTGACAGTTTGTGCCATCATTACATCCTCCTCCAAACCAAATCTCTGTAACTCTGCGATTAGTACTCCTGCCACGAAAGGCCTTTACCAACCCTTTGACCAAAGAAACCCCATTGCAGGAGTCAAAGTGTGTAGTCCCAGGCGTAAAGCTTGGATCATAGACTGCAAGCACCCCATTTTTGTAAAAGATAACATATGTATGCCAACTGACACTATCTTGGGATTGTTGTTCAATTGCATTACCTAATGCATTTGTGAAAACAGCAAGAATGCCACAACTTCGGATCATTGGTAGAAAGCCACCAATAGTAAGTCCCTGCACCCAGTCCTCAATCAGAGCATTACCTTCATCTGGTGTTAAAACCCCATTGAGAATGGCAGTAGCTACTTCATTTCTGGCAGTCTGTACCAACAATCGTTTTGACTCTGAACTCCCAAACATAGTCAGTTTTGGACAGATAATGAGTTTTTGCTCAAAGGTGAGTGACACTTCTTTTAGGAATTGTAGAAAGTGCATCCATTGTTGGGTAGTCGTGTGAATATGAAAAGACATTTTCATATCAGGATGTATTGATAATTGGATAGAGGAGCAGAGATGGAAGGTAGAGAAAATATTATGGAAGAAAAGGAAGGCAGTATGGAGGCAATTTGCCTGTCAGATAAAAGGAGAGCAGAATATTGCTAGTAACTTGAAAAACATTTGTGTGAACTATGGAGTTAAATTTCTCAAAGACTTTTTGTGTTTATGATCTTGAATAACTACAATACAATTTTACATCAATTTCGATAATTACGTCTCACCAGATCTCAGAGATTCGCTAACCGTATTGAATGTTCTGATATAATGTTTTGGCAATAATAATTACACGTATTATATTTTTGATAACTGTTTAGCATGATGTACATGAGAATTGGTACTGCCAATGTATTATAGCCGATAGTTCCTACCAGTAAAGTTATAATGTTACCTCTAGGCTGGGAATGAGTATTATAAGAATTAAAAGAGTAATTATACTGGCTTGTACAGTCAGAAAAGGCCAGAAATTAAATCTAATCTCTATCTAGTTCTTCTCTATACCACGATGGAACAAAATTGTGTGAGCAACCCTTTAATGTCTGAAAAGGTTGACTTGAAGAAAGATCTTTATCACGGATATTATATATAAGGATCATGTTTCCAAAGACAGCAACAGTTATAGTACAGAATTGTAGTGACAGATAAGGCCAGTAATTTGAGATCATATGCATTTAGTTTATCTCTAGATTGATGAAGCCAAATTTTGTAAGCAGCTCTCCACAAACACACAGAATCATCTTCTTAAGTAGGAACTCCAATAGTTTGTTATACAGTCTATTATACTGAATATATTTAACCATGGCTACTTACTGGCAGGTTACATCATAATCTGATAGAAACACACACATGTGACTTGTCTTGACAAAGTAATATATAAAGATTGTATTACTGTTCTCAAGAGAACTGGCAAGGGACCATGAGGGTGAGTATTATTGAGGTCTATTTTGTGTTCTAATATTCTGATTTGATCTTGAAGCACTTTTGTCAAGAGAGCCTGAGTACAATATTTATTATATAGGTATTACATGATATGAGAGTAATTTCTCCATACGTGATTGAAATTAATTGCAAGAAATCAAATGATCACAGGTTGTAACAAAATCTCAGGATAAACAACATTATCAGTTGTTTCTTGCTGGTGGTTCTCACCAAACAGGAGTGTCAAACCATCCAGAGAAGTAACACAGGATAGTGCAACATAGAGTTGTCCATGTGTAAATGCTGATGTCCTGAGATCTACCCCTACAGTTGAGAGTGACTGACCTTGGGACTTGTTTACAGTCATAGCAAAACAAAGTCTGATAGGAAACTGTTTTCGAGTAAGGATGAATGGAAGATCACCTTCCAAAGTTGTGAGCTTGATGCGAGCTAGAAGCCGAAACTGTCCATTAAATTGTCCTCCAGAAATCTTTGCACCAATGCAGGATCGTCCAAGTTTTGTAACAATCATTCGTATCCCATTGCAAAGCCCTTGACCTGGACTAAGGTTGCGTAAGAGGATAATAGGAGCCCCAATCTTTAGACATAGTTTTGATGGAGGTAGTGAAGCACAGTCCAAACTCTGTAGAAACTCAGCTGGAATATGTTCCGCTCCAGGAAAGGTCTCATCTGTGGCGACTGAATTCATTGCATTAAAGGTATGCATAGTTCCTGAAAGCTGGGCAATCAGGAGATTGTTAAATTCAGTAACTGTGTCATTGCAAAAGGAGAGTATTGCTCGATTATCAAAAGAACTGTAGTTGAGGTGTCCACAGTCAAGGAGAGATTGTGGGAAGACCTGATTGCAAAATTCCTTCAAGGAATGAACCTTTCGAATATAGTTAGGCAGTTGTATGGTTCCATGCATTGTCTGATTATAGGACATAGCAGCCAGGAAATTAACAAACTCTATATTGGCTGGATCTGCAAGAACTCTCATGTTCTTGGTAAGATAAAGTTGTTCAAAGTTGGACCAGAGAAAGGAACGCTGAATAGTAGCATTAACAATTGCTCCACGATTACCATGTCGAATCACTGGTAATATTTGTGCAAAGTCTCCACCAAAAACAATTGGAATATTCCCAAATTGCTCTCCTGCTTTGGCATTGCAAACATCATTCAGTGCTTTGTTTACCGCCTCGAAACAGTACTTGTGCTGCATTGGAACCTCATCCCAAATAATAAGGCTCATCGATCGAAGTAATTGAGCTAGGTCTGAGGTGCTGCTAATGGAGCAGATTGAATCTTCATGGATATTCAAAGGGATCTTGAAGCGAGAATGTGAGGTAAGGCCACCAGGGAGGAGTTGGGCAGCAATTCCAGATGAAGCAACACAAAGTACAATCTTTCCCTGTGAGCGTAAACCGCTACAAAGACAGTGATATAGAAATGTTTTTCCAGTCCCCGCAGGACCTTGAAGAAAGAACTGAGTAGCATTTGGTTGCTCTAGTGATGCCATAATTGTGTTGTAACTCTGCTGCTGTTTTGTATTCAGTCATTGAACTAAGGATTCAGTAACCACGGCCTGGTCTTGAGGATTGTATCTTAACTCTGCCACAATTAGGTTATTTAAAACCTGCTGTTTCCATTTGACAACTGGTAACGGGAGGTTATATTCTTGTAGAGTTCTCTGACCAGCTGCCAGGTATTCAGATATCAGAAAGAGGCCATAATCCAAGTGAACATCTGGTACTCCCTGTGGAATATCAATCCCACTCTGTGCACGGAGTTCCAATTGATGTTCAAGATCATCACAAAGATGCTCACCAAACTTGATCCACAGCCCAAGCGGATCTGAAATCTCCTGATATATAAGAGCAGTAGAAAAGAGAATTCGGAGACTATGTCCAGTAGCAAAGGTGACTGCCTCTCTAAAGCAAGCGATCCATTCCAGGTCATCATCCAAGAGACCAAGTGCAGTACAGGCCTCCTTGAATGTGGGGTATCTATATCCAGCAACTGTTCTGAGATGTTCAAAGGATTTTGCACCAGGAACAATTGTAAGCAATAGTCTCAGATAGTATCTCTCACCTGCAAGGGGGTTGCAGGTATACATCCAACCAATTGCCATACCCTTTTCACGCTTCTTCCACTCCTTTGTTTTGGCTTTAAACACAAAGTTTCCAGGAAACTCCTGATATAAGTACTGATGTCCATCCTCATTTCCAGTGTTGTATTCAAAGAATGCCATTAGAGTTGAACGTGCAATTAATGTTCTCTCCCTTAATTCCTCTCTCTCCATGTCTGACTCAAAGTAAACTGGCTGCTCTCCAGGTAGATGAAGTGCAAGGTGCGTGACTGGTGGCCATTCCTCATGAGTGCCAAACTCAAATAGTCTCCAAACCGCCTCTGTTGGACCAATATATCGTCCTGTGAGATATTGTTTGATCTCATCCTGAATCCCATCAACTTGCAAAGTGGCCTGATCTGATCC
>ML120371.1:1072499-1119486 GCA_003788595.2 Choiromyces venosus 120613-1
GGTGTTTTCGCAAATTGTGCTGGAGAGGAGGATGAATGGTGGTGTAAGTTTGTTCTTTTGTACATAGCATCTTTCAAACCCGAATTCAAGGTGCAAACCACCATTTTACGTTTTGTTAAAACTCAAATTCAAGGTGCAAAGGTCGTACACTTCCGTTTTACATATTTCAGTACATAATAGATAGGAAAGATATGATACCAGCTACAAGATGTGACCTACGATGCAGTGAGACAACGATATCGGACTGCGCAGTGCTCTCATCGCTATGCGATCTTATCCGTTATAACTTATAACGTACTTGACGGCGTACCGAGATATACGGTGTTGCGAAACGCCCCATGATAACATCAGAGAAAATCAAGTTTATTTGTGGTATTGAGATTAATGTTGGCGTGGTTGCTATGGGGGGTCTCGCAACACCGTATCTCGATATGCCGTCAAGTACATTAGTTCCGGCTGGACGTTCCTCAGGGTATTGGAGGGTTAGGGTTAGTAATGTCCTAGGATGGATAGGCAGACGACCCGATTGGCAATTAAACTTCAAGATTTCTCGTGCACTACGAGACCAAGTAAGGGTATTCAAAGTTACTGACCGTAGATTTACGTTGAAAACGGTGTTGAAAACCGGAGTATGCTAGTGGAGGTGGTAGGCTAGAAATAGTTAGCCTACCTTCATATCTATAGTTGAAGGTTCACATTTTGAACAGGAGGCTGGAGGTCCATTTTTGACCTCCAGTTGATGTTGTCTCTGCTCTTCAACAAAAATTACACACCATCTTTGGCTACGGAATCTGTCATCTTTTGACCAACCATACCACACAAACCTTCTCTTCTCTTTTTTTTTTTTTCTTCATTGCTTGTTTCCTCTTTTCTCCCTTTTGTTCAGCTTACCTATTCTTTCCTTATCTCTTGGGCAGTTTGAGACAGTAAAATTTGTGACCAGGCCCACTACATCCAGATCAGTCAACCACTATCTATTTTGGGTTATGAATTTGGGCTTTTCAATGTTCAAGTGATTTAGCATCTTAGTAACCATTAATTGCTAATGAATCACAATACCAGTACTCAAATGCCCACGAAATAGGGTAGTATGCCTGGTTGTAAATTTCACAGTTTTAGACTGCCTAAGGGATATCCTTTTCTTTCCTTATGTTTGGTATCATACCTCAAAGAAAAAAAAGAAAAAAGAACAAAAAAAAGCAAACATGAACCAGGGTTGCAAGAGGTTGCGGGAAAAAGTGAAGTTTACATTCTGGAAAATATACCAAAATTGGCACTTTTCAAGAAATATTTTCACCCTCTTCCTCTCAATCAATAATTCTTAGAATCTTGCAGTTAAGAGACAACTATATCATCTCAAATTTCCATCTTTAAAATTTGAGTGAGTTTGGGGAAAGGTTAAGGGATTGTCAAATTTTAGAAGGCCACAAGGTCACTTGTATTGTGTGTTTCCTATACAAATTAGCTATTTGTGGGGTAGTTCAGACTTCAACTACAACCTCTCAATAATATTCTATGACAGCTATCTGTAAAATTCTGCTAAAAATATATGATGAATTCTAGGTATTTCTTAGTCATATAAAAAAATCTAAATCAAATTCAGCTACATCTTGGTAGTACTACAAAGCTCTCAATTGGGCTATTTTTGGTGTTTCATGGTACTTTGAACTCTGCTTTTGCCCATGACTGAAGATTGTTAGTATATTAGTGGTCTCAGAGCTGAGTTAACCATCAGTTTCTGTCAAATGATCCTATTGGTCCATTTATCCTTAGTGCAACATGTGACAATGATGAAAACCCCCAACTACAAGCCACAGTTATTAACTTTGAATACCTTCAGTAGGGCAAAAGTGGACGTGAGTTTAAGCTCATCGAGGCCAAGTGCTTTGCACTTTTACTCTTAAAAGAGAGCAAGAATAGCTCTATTCCATTAGTCTATCTTGTCGATTGGCACCAAGTCGGGTTAACACGCCGAGTGGATAGGTTGACCATCTGTTAGGATGATTTACTTTCTCGGTGAAGGGGGAAAAGCTGTCCAATCATCACACCAATTCTGCATGCTGAATGAATAAAGATCTGAGCTTAATCACACAGTCGAGTGCCAATTGGTGATTTATTTCTGATATCCCACGGCTATCTCGCTTATCCCCGAGGGATATAAGATCCCTGGTTCAAAAACAGTGACCCAACACAGTATCCTTACTGGTAATTGGTGGAACCGCTTTCCGGCCTTATTTCGGGTTTTCCACAGTTAGAATACATACTTGTACAGTACTATAAACCCCGTGGCAATTAGCCTGTGGACAGCTGTGATACCAGTACCGTACTGCGTTCGTGAATTGAAAGAGCTAGAGCTGGACACTCTGAACGGCCCTATAAACACCGAGTGTTGGACCAGCAAACTATCTTCCCCCGCCACAATTTGAAAGCCCCGATTTGTTAAAATGTGCTGGAGGCCTCTTTTGGAGACAAAAAATGCTTCATAACGATTAGAGAGTTAGGAATGGGAAAAACTCGACAGCATGTCAGACATTTCTGGTTCCTGCAGGACAGAAATCGCGGGACGATCTCAGGATGGCTTATTTACCTTCTAAGCCAATTACCGTAGATTAACCAATCCCAAGTAAGCAAGGAATAGTCGAATTGTCCAGAGTCAGGCTAGGGTATATAGTGCAGTAGTAGAATTCCAATTGTATTAAATAACTTAATTTATCATCCAGGGAATCTTCAATAATGACGTTGGTCTAATTTCTTGAACTTCAGCATTCACATTTTGGCCAGGTGGAGAAAGTGATGACTCGACCGGATGATCTCTCCAGGATCATTTAAAAATAAGTTTTTCAGGATCTCCCGAGAGTTTGTCGGAGTCTGAGGGAACTCTAGCACGGTAGCACCAGAACAATAAACTCGAGGCTTAATAATCTCGCCGAATTTCTTTTCGTATTTCATTGGTCAACGCAAGTTGAGCTGATGAAAGCGCCGATAGGGAATGCGCTTTACTGTTTAAGTGCAAATTACTAGTGGCACATTCCGGCATTCGTGCAGCATGCACTTGACGGTCAGCTGTCTTGGAAAGTCCAGAGTCCTGACGCGCAGATGCATTGCGTCCTATCGGGCACGATTTTCTTAAGGTGGAGATAGTCTAAATACCGTACGGTACGGTACTTAGACGGATGCTAATAATCCCGGGTGTCCGTGGCGAATGTGAACCTGACTGGGATTATATATTTCCTAAAAATAGTTAATAAAGGGGAAAGTTTTTCCTGGGTCGAGGATATGTACTGGGACTTGGACTGTACAATACCATACCGGCACCATGCCTTCGGACAAACTGTTATGTTGACAATTTTCCCTACAGTACTGTGCGGGCCGCCTACTCGCGAGATGTTCCTCTGTTAAACAAACAAATGGGTAAACAGTATGATAACTGGCCTCGATCTAAGTAATACTTGTACAGTAGCAATATATCAGCCATATTCTCGATAACTTACAGCATGTTTGCGTTTGGGACCTCACCTGAAGCCGTAATTCGTGAGTGGTTACGCCCGTTAACTGCCAGATTGGCCATGACTCGTTGGCTAACAGGGATGAGAGATGGTCTCACACCAACGGCCGGAACACCTTCCATTGGATAACCCTGGTTTAGGCGATGATGACACGAGCTTGGCAATGAACAGTAAATTGGAGGACGTGGATGGGGCCTTTTATCCTATCGCGCCTTGGGGGTGGGAGCAAAGCTGAGGATCCCGCGTTGGATCCACGAAAAGACTCCACGGTCGCGTCGACCCCTCAATCTAAATCATTTGTCCATGTTTTCTCGCGGCTGTAGACGATGGTGGATGAAAGTAGAGTACACTCGCACCCCCGCTATCTTAAAAAGTCTCCGGACGCTTTTGCGCCAAGACAGGTAAAAATAAATGCAAAGCGTCCGGAGACTTTTTAAATGGCCAAGTACAGCGGGTGATCCGGGACAACAGGTCGGGTTTTGGTGTAAAAAAATTTAGAATTCACAGATATTCATACGAGACAGCGAGGTATCCGGATTATCGAGATCCGGGACAGCGGGGTGTGAGTGTAGTTGAGACTTTGAGGAGATTTTGTAAAGCTATTCCCTGAAGTCCATTAGCTGCCGCGGTAGTGGAGTCTGGAAGAAGCAAGCGAGAAAAGATGTGATCCCCGTCTTTGGTTTGTGGCTTGCAGAAGTGTTGTAGGGATTCTATGGCTTGTGTTCACATTTGAGATGACGTCTTGCCACCGTCGCTTTGTTAATTTCATGAAAACTTCCTTGTTATTCGTCCAGCACACAGTTCACTTGAACCCTCTACGGGTACGGTATTGATTACTACCCTGCAGCCTGCCGAGTTACTCAAGTAAGTTTCGTTCATTCTTCTATTAATTTTCATTCTCTTTTTTATTTCTATTTTTATTATTTTCTTTACTTACAAGTACAGTAAGTTACAGTAGGGGGGGTGCACAAAGAGGAAGGAAGTTGAGGGAGATTACTGTACCGGTATATGTTGATGAGAAAGGCGGGTCGGAGAGACAAAGCTATCTCTGCGTATCGAACCTTGGTGTCTCTACTAAAAGACCATTGTATGGACATGTGTTTAAATGTGGCTGATCTAGAGCGGGGCCATCGCTGGTTTGCCATCTATAAAGAGACATAGATACGGTAACTCGTCTGCATGTCACTATTTCTCTATAATAGTACCCTACTTTGGCCCCTTTTGTAGCCATAATGTGCGCCGTAATAGACTTGAAGAATAAATCGAAAAGATAGCGTAAAAATTGCAGGAAATACCGGTATCCAAAGTTTGGTTGGCTTTCCTGCCCCCAAATTACTCGAACAATGCTTGACCAAGCAATCCATACTCTAATTGAAAACCCCCCGTCGTTCTAGGGATTAGGTGCAACCCATCGCCCGACGGGCAAGCGCCTACAAGACGAACACCCGTTTAGTTGTTTGTTTTGTTTTGCCGAAGAATTCCTCCAGCCACACAAACGGCCAGATTTCCCCAGGTATCTCCTCCTGGAAGGCATCGTATTAGATGTACAGTTAGCTTCGTAAACACCAGAACTAAGTCAAGCGATTCAGTGAACAGTATGCTATCGTACCGTGCACGTATTTCTTCCCCAGAACCAGTTCTTTTTTGTCGTATAATAATGTGCATATACGGTATCATACAAGTGATAATAACAATAACAAAAAAAAAAAAAAAAAACAAGTACCGGTACCTCAATGGCAGGGTAAAGAGACCTGGTCTGAAGACAGATGTAAGAATAACCTATCCAGAAATCATGAGAAACACCCACCCACACTCTCACACACCACTCAATCTCCGTTCGCCTTCTGTCGAATCAGATTAAGCTTATTGAATGGTTTTACCAATGCCGAATACTCTACTTTACCACTACCAATATGGAAGCTGTGGTATTAACAAGTTATTTATTTTATTAAGAGAAGGATGCAGGCTGGTGGACACTTTAGGGGCTCTACTGAGTGCTTGTAAAGCTTAATCTGGTTGGAAAGTTCCCCATGAGAGAGAGAGTCAGTAAACTTGGCTGGCCCTTTAATTATGTTGTGTAGGATATCAATAGACAAAATTACTAATTTCTCGTTGTTTTCCCTGCATCCCTCTCCTCTTGCGTTGTGAAGTGTATGGATTAAAATACGGTAAATGCAGGCTACCAAGATATCAGGTGTGATTCGAGCTGTGTTAACCGGATTGGTAGAATTCCTATCCATTCACCATCTGAGTTCTGTTTGTGTGTCGCGCTTTTTCCTTTCAACGGCATGGAAGCTGCTACGCCCAGAGAAGGCAAGGTAAGAAAAAGGGAAAAAATAAAATGTGGGAAAAATGTGAAGTGAGTCGCGATCGGGCAGCCGTGTATTATTATTAGTTGGTTTCGCTATTAATTTTTCCTTGATTCTTCCATCGCCTCTTCGTCGTCGTCCTCACTTTTGGGTCGTCGTAGACATCCTCAGATCTTTTTGCGTAGCTTTTCCCTTCTTCCAACACCTCATCGCTGACCTCTTCTTACCTACGCCCTCTACCATACCTACCGTAATCCCCCCCCCCCCCCCCACTCTCATCCCCTCCCTCTCATACTGCTATCTCCATCGAATATCCAGCAATTAAGAGCCGGATCATTCTCTTGAGCAGCAAGATCCTTCATAATTGCTGCATCATTGGGATTGTGGCTTGAGACACTCTCCGGCTTGCCGCTGTTCCGTTTTCATTCTGGCGGCTTATCGACAGTGAAACGACCGAACCAACAGGGCTCTGTCCCTACCTCCGCCCCGTCAAAATTTCCACGCTCGCTCTTTCTCACCCGCTCACCTTCGTTCCCCGGTCTACTTACTTACAGAGAGCTTCTCTTTCCCACATTCTTTCTATTCTCATCACTCACCGCTCCTGCATCGGATTCTCTGTTTATTCTACGCTTTCTGTGCCGTAGCATAGCAATCTGGTTCCCCTGACGAGTCCCGACATTCCTTTAGAACCATAGAAAAGGCAACCCTTCTATTCGGCTGGATTCCTAACGCCTCTAATAAGCATTTCTCCCATTGTCAATCTCTCCTCAGATTCTTTTCCCTCTTTTTCATCAACAACAATACTCATGGCACCTGCCGCGCCTCGGTTGCGAGTACTCTCAGGTGGGTCGCATTTCCCGTTATCGGGAGTAGACTAGATAAGATTTTTTTTTACTAACAAACTATTAGTGGGTTCTAATCCCGTATCTGCATTTCTTTCGTGGAGGTTACAGGCCACGCACGCCTGCGATGTCACACTGGTATGGAAGTCGGGATTTGATTCTGTATCCCAATATGGGATTTCCTTCAAGTTTGTTTGCCTGTGTGAGGAAATTGTTTTGTACGGCTTGCTGACGTTTTCCTAGATCAAACAAATACGGCAACGAGAGGTTTAAACCACATTCTGGTGGGCACAAACATTGAATTCTTCGATTGATAACCGGGTGCTGATTTTTTAAACTAGTTGTCCGGACTCCCGAAGAAGCTGCTGCTACGCCAGCAGGGTTTGACTATGTTATATTGTGTGTAAAGGCATTGCCAGACGTCTATGACCTAGGAAGCATAATCGAATCTGCTGTTACGCCACAAAACACTTGCATAGTTGTCAATACCACATCCTGTTTGGGAGTAGAAGCTTACCTAGAGTCCCGTTATCCTACAAACATCGTGCTATCACTTGTAGCTGGGGCAAATATTAATCAACTTGGCCCGGGCGAGTTTGAGCACACAAATAATTCAGATATCTGGTTAGGTTCGACAAGTCAGAATGCAAGCATTCCAATGAGCGTCCAAATGGATATGGCAGAAGCCCTAGCGTTGACTCTTGCGTCTGGTCAAGTGGAATGCCATGTCTCTACAAATATCAGACAGGAACAGTGGGAAAGAATGATAGGGTAGGCTCTCAGGATATTGTGCCCACTTGCAGAGACATTACTAACAAATAAAAAGGCCAATAGCATTCCAACCACTAAGTGTATTACTGGAAACACCAGTTCACAATCAATTAATAGAGAAAATTGGTGCCAAAAAGCTAATTTCAGATATAATCGATGAACTCATGGAAATTGCGAAAGCACAAAAGTGCTCTTTTCCACAGGATTTTAAACAACGGACAATCGACACTCAATTACAGGCAACGCAGCAATCAATGTTCTATCAAGATTTCGTTGCTCGAAGACCAATGGAAATTGAATCATATCTGGGTTCACCTATCAAATTTGCACAACTGGTCGGCGTGAAGGCTAGTTGTTGTCAATCATTGTATACAATGCTTCACCATGCACAGACAGTTGCCCAATCGAAAGCTCCCGTATCACCATCAGCGTCAATTATCCAACCCGCCCCGAGACAAATGCGCGGTCCTCCAGGGCCTCCACCCGGTCAGCAGCCGAATGGAGCAATGCCGAGCAATCGTCGACCTCTGCCATCTAGAGGTGGTCCTGGGCCTGACCACCATATGGGCGGCAGGCGTGGACCCCCACCTCCTCAGTTCAACGGCCCATTGCCTAATGGCCCATCAAATGGCCTACACCCCAATGGCTACCCCCGAAGAAATGGGTCGTATTCGCCGAGGCCACCCTCTGCAACACCCTCCCGAAGGAACTCTATCGACGGGGAGGTATTGTTAGAGGAGTTTGGGCACATAGCCTTATATGGAGACATGGTGGGCGATGAAATGGGTAATGGATATGCCGGGAGTATTGGAGGAGGAGGGTACAGTGGAGGAGATATTGCTCTTCGAGAACGGGAATTGGCGTTGAGACAGAGAGAATTGGCCTTACGGGAGCAAGAACTTGGGCTTCGGCAGATGGGCAGGCAGGGTCGGAGAAAGAGCCACTCCAAAAGCGTATATGACGATGATGGTGACGACGACGATATGTACGTCGAAGCACCACCACCAATGCCTCCTATTGACCCAGACAATTTTGACATGATGAGCGTTACTTCGCGACGAACTAGAAGACTACCTAGTGCGAGTAATCTCAAAGGACACGATGCGGAAGTTCCTATGCAACCCGGGCGTGTTAGGCATTCGATGGCTCCTCATAGGCCCGGCCCCAGAAGCAGGGCCAGTGCGAGGCTCATGAACGATATTCCTAGCCTGAACGAGCCGATTACGAACAATCCCTTGATTGGCTATTCGTCAGATCGATATGGTCACGTGGATCGGAAAATGTTATCTGATAACTCACGTGCAAATTCCTTGACAACTCAACGCGAAGATTTACGTGATATTCCAGGTTTGAGGGGTGGCCCTTATCCGCCAATGGCCTCACCGCAACAGCCAATCCGCCGAACAAGCATGTCACCTGGCGGGCCGCCTGGGGCACCTAATGGCCATGGCCCTCGGCCTGGATACCCTCAAGACCAGCGAGGTTATAGGGGGCCGCCAAATGGTCACCCCCCGAATGGCTACGGACCTAATGGTTATCAGCAAAATGGTCCTATTCCGAATGGTCCGATGAGGCAGCCTGCTCCAAGATATCCCGAAGGCCAAGGACTGCCGCATCAGGTTGAACAGATCTCTGACGGGGTAAGCCAAATCAATCCGTTAAAAGGTCCGCCAAGTAACCGCGATCGAAGTACGACGGGTAGTGCTAGCGCTAGTGCGAGTAACGACAGCGGCAGCAGTGGCGTTGAACACTCAGCCTCCAGCAGTTCGAGTAGTCTTGAGCGAAGGATAGAAACGGCGGTTCGATAGATTTCCCAGGGATGTGCGGTGAAG
This sequence comes from Choiromyces venosus 120613-1, assembly GCA_003788595.2. Taxonomy (NCBI): domain Eukaryota; kingdom Fungi; phylum Ascomycota; class Pezizomycetes; order Pezizales; family Tuberaceae; genus Choiromyces; species Choiromyces venosus. Next base: position 1,081,760 of record ML120371.1, read on the forward strand.
ATTGGTTTTCATATTCGAAAAAAAAGGTGCAGCACGTTTATGTTCAAAAGTTCGGGTACGGAAAAGAGTCTTTGTGGATTGCGTGTTTTTACCTCTTAGGTTTAGTTTTTTTGTTCTCATTTTCCCCCCCCCCAGCCATGTTTCCTGCCCACCCCTCTTTTTTTCTAATTTGAATCTGTTTCCTGTCTGCGCCTCCTTAGGATTGAGGTTAGGCAATGTGGAAATTGAAAGGCATTAGTGTGGACAGAATCATAACGAACCCGCACCTGCAGTTTTCGTACATAGGTTTTTCAACTTTCTTGTCTACTTTATATCTTCTGGGTCGGGTATAATATCATGGTTTCATTCAGGGTCATATCTTGTGGATCTTATAGTTTTATTTGGCTAAAAGTTTGCTCCTGTTCGCTATGTACCCTTCCCTCAACCCTTTGGGTTCAGCTATTTCCTTTTATCCTTCCTCTCCTTCATTAAGTAACGATGACAAGTATGTATTTGGGTTTCCTTTTCTTTCCTCTTTCTCTTTCTATTTTCTCGCGTGGGGTTCGGTTTTGCGGTTTAATTGGGGGTTTCATGAAAGGAGAACGATAGACAGGTGGGGAGCACATAAAAACGGATGCCTGGTGCAAATCGAAGCCTGTTATGATTCATGTTTGCTTTGTGTTTGGCATCGAGGGTGGCGGCGAAGGGCTGTGGGAAGGGACGTTGGAAGCGCATACACTCATTGGACATTATTTCTTTTTGTTTCCTTACATTCTTCTGTCGATCATCGGTTTTTACAATTGTTTTTTTATTTTATTTCCTTATTGTCCAGGCATACATGCAGTCAGTCTCTTTCCTTTTCTCTTAACTTTTTCTTCCTTTCTGCTCTCTTTTTTTCACTTTTCAAGCACATACTTGGGTTTCACTGTGCCTTATCTATCTATCACCCTCCTACCCTCAAATGGTTTCGTCTAGTATCTATTCTCTTAATACCTTTTTTGTCGATGAAAATCGGCCTTGATATGAATGTGTGGTTTCGAAATGGGGTGGCTCGACTTTCTACATTTTCGTTTTATTTTTTTTCTTTGAAGCCGTTCGAAAAAGTGTTCTTTCTAGTGGTGCTTTCCTTTTTTCGGATTCTCCTGGCTATCTGTCTCCCTGGTCTTGAGAGCTGGGAAATCGCGTTTGTATATATACTGTATCTGCGCGGCTGAGAGAATTTTGGGTGGGAATTATTGTTTTTGCGATCATTATCTGGATGGTTTACTTGTTATACCGAAGTGACTTTTTTTTGATATTAGGCGTATTGGGAACAGTGGTATTTATGATACGTATCCCTAACCAGTAGGCTGTCCTCCCGCATCTTCCTTCTCTTTCCCCTCCCCCGCAACATGGTCTCTCCCCTCCTCGGCCCTCCCAGCTTCATCTCCACCCTTCCCACCCTTTCCTCTCCCCACAGGAAACCTCTTCAAACACCCACACCCCCAACACCTAACAATCAGCACATCTGCCCACGCCTTCCTCCCACCCCTACTCAAATTGTCTACCCTATGCTCACAGCTCACGCCAGGCACAAGCACCGCATTGCAGCGCTTACACCAAGTGCGCTTTATCGATGGGTCGAATCTGATAACGGCTTTTTTCGCAACTGTGCGCGCAGTCGAGACCAGGTTTCTGGAGAGGTTCGGGGAGCCAGAGGTAAGCAAGAGATGCGCAGATTGGTGGAGGTAGTTTAGGCGGGCAAAGAGATGGGGGGGGGGGGGTCGGGGGGGTGGGGGGGGGGGGGGGGGGGGGGGGGGTCGGGGGGTTGGTGCGGTTGTTGTGGTGGTGGCAGAAACGGAGTCGGTAGTTTTTTTGCGGGCCATGGGTTGTATGCACGGTGGAGGAGGAGGAATGCGCTTGGTTAGGTTTGTGATGTTTGTTGTCGATGAGTGAGGTTGGCAATGGCTGAACTGAGACTGAAGATTCACCACGTCGTCACGTGATACCGCCGCTGTCGCTTGCGCTTAATTTGGGGCTCTTCACTTACTAGTAGAACAAAGCCAAAACCAAAACTCGCGTTTCCTTTCTCGCCCTCGTTTGTAAAAAAAAAAAAAAAAAAAGCTTTACCTCCCCTAACTTAACCACGATCTTACCGGCGATAAACGAGACACCTCTATAAATAATATCCTATTCCCCTCCAAACATCCTTTTTGCTTTCCTTCACGAACCCCAAAAATACCCACTCCAGACCGATCAAAACTGCACTCACCCTTCTCTCACGCCCGGCTCACATCCCCTCACTCGAGCCCAGTCCCCCCCCCCCCGGTAACTTGGCGTATCCTACAAATACACACCGAACCACCACGACATTCCGATCGAAGGATAACTTTTTCCCCATCCCCTCCCCCCCGGTCACCCCAGCCTCCGCGATCTATATTAGATTGAAGGCGTTTTTTTTTCCTTCTTTTCTTCTTCACATTTCCCATACCATGGTCGGGGGTTCGTGTTCATCGGTTGGGCTGGCTGTGACATGATTTGGGTTAGTGGAGATCTTCGGTGTGGGGTGGGAAGGGCGTTGTTGCGTCGCAGCCGGTACGGTACAGTAACGTACCTGAGGGCATACCGAAAAATACGGCACAACGAAAAATGAAGGGTTTGGTGGGGATCAGCGGTGGAAGCCTTGCTCTTCACCAAATTTTTCGTTGTGCCGTATTTTTTGGTATGCCCTCAGGTACGTTACTTGCCTGTTTGTTGTCGTTGTTCGGTAGTCTGTTGCGGGGCGGGGGGCTTCGTGCGGGATTGGGATGGTCATGTATTGTCACTCGGATTTTGGAGTATGTAGCTGGCATGGCGGGCGGGATTTGCCTTTCTTTTTCTTTTTCTTTTTTTTTTTTTTTTTGGTGATTGGGATGGCCGGGTGTGGGTTGTGGATTTTTGGTGCTTCTTGGTTGGTTGGCTGGTTAGAGATTACCGTATATAAGGAGGGGGCCTGATATGCAACTGAATACGGGTTGCTGAGCAAGAGTCAGCGTGTTCAGCTCTGCTAATTGGAACTTATGTCAGTTGTCAGAAATTGCACCGCTGTACACAGTAATTTTGAATAAGGCACGGTTTTGCTAGCTTCTTGTATTTTTACCATTGCTTTTCTAATCTATCGTACTGCGCAAGGTTTTATTATTTGCTACTATTGGCTACTGGTAGTGTGGGTAATAGAACTGCCCTGGGATAGATTTCTTGTGACCTATTTTTATTTTTATTTTTATTTTCAAAGTCTTAGTGATAATGGATCCTAATGCTGATATTACTTGTTGGGCGAAGCCCAATCATCTCATGGCTATTGCTTCAAAGATCACACACATATTACGAATGTTAGGTCAGGGTTACAAATAATGATAACATGGCCGAAAAAAAAAGATAAAACGGTTATTTAACAGAATGCCCCTGTGTGGCACCAAATTTAACAGGATACCCTTAAAAAAAAAAAAGTTTGAAGATTTGACATGCAGAGAGGGGTGGCAGACCCCAGTAGCTAGCTACCCCCATATCTTGTATATAGAAATCGACCTTCAAAATACCTATACCCTATGTGTAAGATTATACCAGTAGTTGGAGAATGCAATAGGGGTCCTCAAACCTTGGATGGGTTTTGGATGGGTTTGGAATCAAGTTGATTTTCCATCAACCCAAGAGCCAATAAGACTAGCGATCCTAGCACGATCCTAGTAACAGGTTTGAGGATACTTGATGTGGGATGGATAATAACGGATGGGTTCAGAATCTATAAAAAGTAAGCTAGCATAAATATAATATCATCATGATGTACCCACAGAACAATAATGATGTAAGAAGAAGAAATAATTGTAGAAAACTATAACAAGAAAACTATGATAAAGAATTCTTCAAGAGAACACATGAATATCCATAATATCCATAACTCAATAACCCATATCAATGCCGAAAGTCACAAAATGAAAGAAGTTAATCACAATCCTGGAACGATGGAAATGATTTCAAGAAGAGATTGATGGCAAAAATGATCATCAGCAAAAAAAAATCTTGCATCTGATGCATGGGCATTGCGTCCTGACACAAGCTACATTTCTCATGCACCTGGTATGCCTGGTGCATCCTGAGTTTGGATGTAGCACTACGTTGCACCTGGTGCATCCTGAGTTTGTGTGGGACACTCGGTTGCATCCTGAGTTGGGAAGCTACACTCAGTTGTACCTAGTGCATCCTGAGTTCTGCAGGGATGCTTGCTTGACTCCTGAGTTTGGATTGGACACTCAGTTGCATCCTGAGTTTGGAAGCTACACTCAGTTGTGCCTAATGTATCCTGAGTTCTGAAGGGATGCTCCGTTACCTCCTGAGTTTGGATTAGACACTCAGTTGCATCCTGAGTTCTGCAGGGATGCTCACTTGCCTCCTGAGTTTGGATTAGACATAAGGTTGCAGCCAGCCACATATTAGCCACTGACTGTGAAAGCTAAACCAAATTAGGCACGAAAAAAGGAGAAGACTCAAATAGCATATTATCTTGTCAAATTGGGTAGTGCCGGGGCAAGGTTTGATCACCCAAGCACATAATTAACAATAGATTAACAAAAGTTAAGGCTGCTTAACAGGAGTTAACATGATCTCCTTTGCCCTTTTTTGTTAAATCGTAGGCTCTATGGGGATTAGTTGTCTTGAAATAGAGATTAGAACTCTGTATAGAGATCCTTAATTTGATGAAATAATACAGTACACTGATATCCAAGTCTATTTTATTCTCATAACTCTGAAGTGAGTGAATATAACAGTTGCATTCATTGTAAAAACGAGTGATAGTTGTGATATCTTAGGTAATACAGTTTGTTATGTTTTCATACATGCGTTTTCTGATCATTCTTTTTAGTTACACCTCCCACATCCTTCTGGAATCACTCTCCACCAAGCGACAGGCTGCTATGGAAATAATCTTGACTGGTGAATTTCTGCTAACTTTGAAGACAGATATCTCGATGCCCAGGTATTCGCTCATGCCTGTCAGATGTGTTTCTGAATCCTCTCAATGCCAGCTTTCCAACGGCGCCTCCCCCATCCTCCTGGCATCAGTCCCCGCCGACCTACAGGCTGCTTTAGAAATGGTCTTTACTGGTGAATTTCTGCTAACTTTGAAGACAGATATCTTGATGCCCAGCCATTCGCTCGCACCCATCAGACATGTTCCGGAATCTCCTTGATACCAGCTTTCCAACGGTGGCTCCCCCGGCCTCCTGGCATCAGTCCCCGCCGACCTACAGGCTGCTATGGGAATGGTCTTTACCAGTGAATTTCTGCTAAATTTGAAGACAGATAGCTCGACGCCCAGCCATTCGCTCACGCCTGTCAGATATGTTCTGGAATCCCCTCGATGCCAACTTTCCAACGGCGCCTCCCACGTCCTCCTGGCATCAGTCCCCGCCGCGCTACAGGCTGCTTTGGAAATGGTCTTTACTGGTGAATTCCTGCTAACTTTGAAGACAGATATCTTGACGCCCAGCCATTCGCTCGCACCCATCAGACATGTTCCAGAATCCCCTCGATGCCAGCTTTCCAACGGCGGCTCCCACGGCCTCCTGGCATCAGTTTCCACCAAGCTACAGGCTGTTATGGAACTGGTCTTTACTGGTGAATTTTTGCTAAATCTGAAGACAGATAGCTCGATGCTCAGCCATTCGCTCGCGCCCGTCAGATATGTTCTGGAATTCTCTCGATGCCAGCTTTCCAACGGCGTCTCCCACGTCCTCCTGGCATCAGTCCCCGCCGAGCTACAGGCTACTTTGGAAATGGTCTTTACTGGTAAATTTCTGCTAACCTTGAAGACAGATATCTCGACGCCCAGCCATTCGCCCGTGCCTATCAGACATGTTCCGGAATCCCCTTGATGCCAGCTTCCCAACGGCGGCTCCTACGGCCTCCTTGTATCAGTCCTCACCAAGCTATAGGCTGTTATGAAACTGGTCTTTACTGGTAAACTTTTGCTAACTTTGAAGACAGATAGCTCGATGCGCAGCCATTCGCTTGCACCTGTCAGACATGTTCCGCAATCCCCTTGATGCCAACTTTCCAACAGTATCTTCTACGTCATCCTGGCATCAGTCCCCGCCGAGCTACAGGCTGCTATGGAAATAGTCTTCACTGGTGAATTTCTGCTAACTTTAAAGACAAATATCTCAACACTCAGCCATTTGCTCACGCTCATCAGACATGTTCTGGAATCCCCTCGATGCCAGCTTTCCAACGGCGCCTCCCATATCCTGCTCGCATTAGTTTCTGCCGAGCTACAGGCTGCTATGAAACTGGTCTTTACTGGTAAAGTTTTGCTAACTTTGAAGATAGATATCTCAATGCCCAGCTATTTGCTTGTACCTGTCAGATATGTTCTGGAATCTCCACGATGCCAGCTTTCCAACAGCACCTGCCACAGCCTTTTGGCATCAATCCCCATCAAGCTACAAGCTGTTATGGAACTAGTCTTTACTGGTGAATTTCTGCTAACTTTGAAGACAGATAGCTCGAAGCTCAGCCATTCGCTTGCGCCTGTCAGACATGTTCCAGAATACCCTTGATGCCAGCTTTCTAACGGCGCTTCCCACATCCTCCTGGCATCAGTCCCCGCCGAGCTACAGGCTGCTATGGAAATGGTCTTTACTGGTGAATTTCTGCTAACTTTGAAGACAGATATCTCGACACCCAGCTATTTGCTTGCACCTGTCAGATATGTTCTGGAATCCCCTTGATGCCAGCTTTCCAACGGTAGCTCCCATGGCCTCCTGATATCAGTCCCCGCCGAGCTACTGTTATGGGGTAGTCCAACCATAGATAGGGCCGATAGGTCTAAGCCGTAAGCTTCTTGAAACAAGGTAAGGTAAGATAAAACAAAGGTCGTTAAGGTAGGCTCGTATTTCCCAAAGGTTTGAAAAAAGGAAATAAGTGTAATAAAGTTTTTTCCAAGAGCAAGTTAATAAATATATTAATAAGATCTCTTCTCCATTGCTTGATGTTTCTAATAGCTGGGAGTACCTCGATATTTATATTCTGTGTCTGGGTTATCACGGGCTACAACCAACTCCCATACTATCTAAGTACCTCTGTCAAAAACCTCTTAAATTTCCTAAGTGCGAACGCTTTTGACCCTGAGAATATTTGCCTTGCTTAGCTTTGATCTCTTCAGACTCCTATTGTTTCTGGGGGGTGTGAACACTCCTCCAGTAGGTAGTCTTCGATCTCTCCACTATATGAACTTAATTTGAGTATGCCGCCCTAATGGCAACTATACCAATTGTTCTGCCTCAAAACATAAAGTGATCAGCTTTAATGAATGAGCGCGGCCATTGTGTTGCATATTGATGCATCACAAGGCCCATCGGATATATAGGGTTTTTTGCTCTGGATCGAGCCAATAGCTTATCCAGTGAAAACCTCTCATACCGATTCTCAAGTAGGCCCTCTTGGGGGTACTACTTCTTTCAAAGCAGGAGGCTCGGCCCTATGGCTACCTGTCGGTGCCATAGGCTCATGATATTCGGTCACTAAGATTTCTTCCTCAATCGTCCCATTACCTATCAGCCATAATATTTAACTGCTAATGTACAAGGTAATAGCTTGCTCAAAACTTAACCAAATTCTTCCGAATTACTTCCCATGAGTTGCCCAAGGTGTCCTATCATATATCCTATGGACAGCATCCGGTCGGACGGACGGTGACGACGTATATGGTGTTATGCTGAAGGTGCCATTTATTGTGGCTAAAGTATCGGGACGCAATTCGGCCGTAGTACCGTGATGACGCCTGGTCCCTACATGGGGGCTGCAGGGGTATGGTAGAAATAATCCTGAGTAAAGGCCGGGTAACTTTGGTCCTTTTTTCCATATGCCTAACAGTAGCTCCCCCTCCCAAGACTTTGTCTCGAACGTCTCCTTTCTCCAAAATAAAAAACAAAAATAAAAAAATAAAAAAATAAAAAATAAAACTTCTTTTATGGGAACTCAATATGGTAGGGTAAAAAACTTTCACGCATTTGCTTGGCCACACGAAGAAAACCTTGCCACACTATTCTAATCCTGCCCATCCTGGCATTTCAGGGTTCAACCTATGAAATTCCTCCACTAACTCCTCGGCATGCTCTAGGTGTTCTGGGGGTTCCCAGGTGTTCTCGTCTTCGGAACAACCTTTCCATTTCACGAAATATCTGAGCTCTCGGAGGACTTTATTTCATCCTCTAACTCGTCTTGTATAGGAGATTATTTCACTCCTCACAATTCTTTCCATTTCCCATTCCAAGTCACCTTCAACTTCTTCTGGGTTGCAGGGTGGCTGTGCCCATCCAGGCCGAATAGAGATTCGGTATGGTTCGAGCAGCGCTACATGAAAGACTGGATGGATTTTCCACCAGTCGTGTATTTGGAGTTTGTAGGCTCGTTCACCTTTCTTTTCCAATACTTTAAAAGGCCCATAGAGCTTTGGGCTCAGCTTTTTTGAGGGCCTTTTTGATTGCATATTCTTGCCGTTGAGCATGACTTGATCTCCAACTTTTATGTCTGGTTGCTCCCTGGCCTTTCGATCGTAATACCTCGACATGGCCTCTCATGTGGATTCTAGTGTCTCCTTGGCTTGTTCATGTATATTTTTCATCCAGTGCGCATAAAGGGTAGTGCCTGGATTTTGGGCCTCACATTCACTCATCCATTCTGTTTGTAGATGGAAACCATAGTTCGCAAAGAAGGGGGTCAATTTCTGTGCATTGGTGGTAGAGTTGTTGTAGGCGTATTCTGCCACTGGCAGGAGTTGATACCAATCATCCTGATCATAATTGACAAAGCTTCTTAAGTAACCTTCCAACACTTGGTTGGTTTTTTCAGTTTGCCCATCAGTCTGAGGGTGGTAGGCCGTTGACATTCTTCTTTTAATTCCCAGAGCCTGGCACAATGACTCCCAAAATTCGCCTTGAAACTTTGCATTCATATCGGAAATAATTTCCATGGGTAGCCCATGGAGCTTCCATACTTCTCGAAGGAAAACGTCGGTGACATCCTTTGCGGTCGCATTTTCTTTTAGACCAACAAAATGCGGCATTTTGGTGAACCGATCCACTATGACCATGATCTGGGTGTGTCCTTGCGATTCTGGTAATTGAACAATAAAATCTGTTGAGATAGATGTCCAGGCCGTGTATGGTACTTGTAAGGGTTGAAGTAACCCATACCTTGCATGTTGAGGAGATTTATCGTGTTGACATTCATCGCAGGACCTGACATAGTCATTAAACCATCCTGTTAACCCCTTCCAGTAGAAGTCTCGTGTGACTATTTCTAGGGTTTTTTCCTGGCCAAAGTGTCTGGCAATTTTCGAGTCATGGCATCCATTCATTATCAGGGTTTGGATATCTTCATCTGCTGGGATAAAAAGCTGGTCTTTGTAGTATACCAGCCCATCCTTCAAGTTCCAGAATTTGGGAAAGTTCATGGCATTATTCCTTAGTCTTTCTAACTCCTGCCTTCTCGTGACCCACTCTTCATCTTGTTCGGCTGCTTCTTTGACTTTGGCTACAAAGTCTACATCGAACTTCTTTATTTCTGCTCTCACGATGATTGCATTGGATAACATTACTACTTCTTGTGATAGTTTAGGATTGTGTTCCTCATCGTAATGGTCAAAGTGCTCATTGTTTCTAGAGCTTGCTTGTAGAAAGCATATCGTTGGCTTTGTTCCCAACAGGTCACTGCTTCCAAAGCCCGCATTAGCTTGTTCTGTTATTGCCAAGTCTACCACCTCCAGGAGCTCGGTGTTGTCGATTTTCTCGATTATAATTTGAGCTATCTGATCCTCCTTGGAGATTTTGTAATCCACATCCTTCAGGTTAACCATTAAGACTTTTATTTCGCCAGTAAGGTCAGCATCTATCACCCCGGCGCCTATATGTATGCCATGTCTAAGCGCCAATCCACTTCAGGGTGCAATTCGCCTATATGTTCCTTTAGGAAGCCCTATAGCTATTTCTGTCGCAACCAGGGCCTGTCCTTTCCAGGGGATAGTTAGCATATCCATGCTATACAAGTCATATCCTGCTGCGAGCATTGATCCTCTAGTGGGCATCTTAGCGCTTTCTGCTAGTCTATGGACTCGGATTCCTGGTGGCTTTGAGCTTTCATCCAAGTCTTTTGTTTCTGACATCTGGTCATCCTCTGGCCTGGGATCGAGTTCCATGTCCTTTGTGGGAGTTAATCTTTTGTCCCCAAGGTTTTTCCATACCACAGCGATTTGCAAGAAGTTTTCTGGCTTCAAGATTGACTGTTCACTATGGGTAGCTCCCCCTTCAGGACGGTACTCCGGCCGTCTACTCAATGCATCTGGTTTTCCACCTCGGGTTCGTGGTCGGTAAACAATGTGGAAGTTAAAATCCGCTAACTTTTGGGCCCATCAGATTTGTCTCACACTCCATGCTTTGGTGGTGAGAAAGTACTGTAAATTCGATGGTCCGTGTAAACGGTGATGGGGACCTCAGTTCATGCCAAGTAGTGGTATGATTCTTTAAAGGCTTCCACAATTGCTAACAATTCCTTGTCATGAACATCGTAGTTTCATTCCACAGGGCCGAATTTTCTCAAGTGGAATGCTACCGGGTGTAGTTTCTTTTTTACAAGCTGTGATAGAACACAGCTAAGTGCAAAGTCGCTTGCATCGGTTTCCACTATTGTTTCTTTTATGATGTCAAAATGGCAAAGAATTGGTGCTGTCACAAATTGTTCCTTCAGGAATTCAAAAGCTTCGTCCTGTTCTCTTCCGCAGGCGAAATGTTTGGAATTTCCTTTCAGGAGCTCTGTAATTGGTTTGCAAATTGCCGGGAAATCCTTGATAAATCTTTGGTAAAAATTTGCAAACTCCATGAAGATTTGTATGTCTTTCACCGATTTTGGCTGCTTCCAATTTCGAATAGACTCTACATTTTTCTTGCTCATGGAGACTCCTTTTGTAGTTACCACGTAACCAAGAAATTCCACCATGGTAATGTGAAAGTAAGATTTTGCGATAGAGACTACCAGTTGGTATTCTCTTAGGCATGCTAACACCTTTCGCACTAGCTCTACATGGCTTGCTTCATCCATCGAGTAGATGAAAATGTCATCCATATAGACCACGACCCCATGATCAAGGAATTCTCTTAATATTGTATTCATCATTGCTTGTAAGGTAGCTGGGGCATTAACCAGCCCAAATGGCATAACTTTGTATTCAAAGTACCCGTAGCGAGTCCGGAAAGCTGTCTTCCATTCGTCTCCTTCTTTAATCCTAATTAGATGGAACCCATCTTTTAAGTCTAATTTAGTAAAGATAGTTGAGCTGACGATCCGGTCTCATAACTCCGTCATCAGGGGGAGTGGGTATTTGTTGGATATCGTGACCTTATTGAGGCCTCTATAATCAATGCATAGGCGCCAACCTCCGTTTGGCTTTGGTACAAACAGTATCGGAGCTCCACATAGCGCCATGCTTGGTCTGATCTTTCCCTGTTCTAACATCTCGTTTAGGTATATATGTAGAGCCTCCAATTGGGAGGTGGAAAGCTTGTAAATGGGTCCCCAAGGGGGACTTAGACCCTCCTTGAGGTCAATTACATGATCGAAGGTCCTCCTTTGTGGTAACCTTTCCGCGGCCAAAGGTAGAAAGAGGTCTGTATAATCCAGGTATTCTTCTGGCAACTAGCTGATTACCAGTTCTCTGCTCTCATCAATCGCGCTTACCAGACCAACAACTGTCGTGTCTGGATCGTGTGCTATGTCATCGTCCCATTCAAATTGTTCATCCCAGTCACACCATGTGCCTGGACCACAGTGGTCGTGACATTTCTGGTTTTGAAATTCCCACCTATCTGGATAGATTATGTTAGATATGGGGTGTTCTTTTGACCATCCATAGGATATTATCATCCCCCATCTATTTGTAGGTGCTACTTCACAGGAGACTTCGGTGGTGTGGTGATTCATTCCTATCTCCATTTTTATGGGGGTAGTATATCGTTTGCCACTGGCCTTGGTGATGTCGCCCATGAAGCCTTTAATTGGAACGCAATTTCTTCGAGTTATGCAGGGTACGTCTAATTCTCGTACCAATTTTTCATTTAAGACAAAAACATCCACCCCCAAGTCTAGCAAGACTTGGATGCGGTAGCGTTTTCCTTTGACATGGAGGTGTGCATGACCTTCCAAGTGTTCGTACAGGGTAGGTTGCAGGGCAATAAGTTTGCATCGCTTACCTAATAGCTCTGTTTCGGTATGTTTTCTCTTCGTCATTTCTTACAACCAGAATCTGGTATGGACTTCAATAGGTCCTTTTGTGTTTAATGAGGGTTCGAGAGTTCTTCTTGAGCAAAACCTTTTTCTGGATGAGTATGTTGACCTAGCGTACCTAGGTACTTGAGGTCTTTGGTGCGCTTTGAGTAATATTCGGCACAAAGAGATAATAGTACTATGGTGTACTTTAGTGTATTCCTGGATTTTTATACAGATGTTCCCTGTAGGATGTACAAAAAATGACGGTTCCCTTGGGACAAAGGATAAAAGTTTGTGGTCCCAGGTTAAGGCGTGTACCAAGCGAAGTCGTGCTGGTACTAAGGTATAATCGGTGTAGGCATTAATCATTTTATTCTTGCAGTTTTTGTATAGTCGGGTATGTGGGGTGTAAAGCTTTTTGAGTTTACTATAACGCCCACGTTATTTTGACCAATCAGGTCTCCTCAGGTAAACTGACAAGAAAAGGATATTTTACGGTTATTGGGCAGCCCACTACTAGCGGTCTTTACCCCATGCCGAGGGGTTCTCAAATATAACTTGACCAGTGCTTTTCTCATGGTAAAGCTTGGGTGCGATCTGCCATTGCTATTAGCGTGGGCTAAGATTTAAGTCTGGTGGGGTATGACCCTTCATTGCAAGTTTGTGCCAGACCACAAGTACCCATACGCCATCGCTGTATGGTGCCAATCCCTTGCTTGTCTACTCAACTCCTTTGCCTCCTTAAGCTTATGCACAGACCCGAATCAGTGTCAGGAGTAACCCTTTCAATTAGACGGTGACCAGTCCAATGCTCTTCAGCTGAGAAGAGGGTGCGTAGACCTCGCTGAATTCCCCTCAATTGGATCCCGGGTCAGATAGTTCCCAAAGTTGTGGTGACGGCCTAGTCATTGCCACTTGACTAACCTGTGGCCGCCTCTCTTGAGTGGCCCGGACCTCCAATCGAGTGTTCTGTCTTTTTGGCTGTCTGCGTCGAGTTACAGAACTAACCACGGCTGCTCTTCTACACATGCCCCATTTGTGGTTGGTAAGTCCATAATAGGTGCATGAGCCTGGTGTTTCCTTTCTTTTGTCTACCAGAGTTTGCGGAATTCCCTCATGAGCTTTCTTTAAATCCGTGTGTATCGGCAATGGATTGTTCTCTCCCACATTTGGTTTTTGTGTCTTCCAACCCATTGTGGCTGATTTTGGCGATCGAGGCTTCTTGTTAAACCTGGTATCAGGGCTTTTATTTTCATTGCCACGCTTTCTTTTTGTGGCATTTCCTCACCCCTTTGCCATTGCCTGGGAAAGGTTCTGGCCTTGTAAAAAAGATTCCTCCAGCTTGCCAAAGCCTCTTAGTGCCTTAAGCTAATCTTCATCGGAATCGTATGTCTCTCCCGAGAGCCTTCTCAGGATTTGTTCTGGGAGCTTGTCCTCAACCAGTAGCCTCCATCCAATGCCTGACATTTTGGCTTTGATATTAAGGTTTTTGAGTAGAAGGAGGTATTCTTCAATGTCATTATTGTATGGGATTTTTTTCATGTCCCGTGCTGCCTCTCTTTCCTGCTTGATGCCCGAATATCTGCTAACAATTTCTTGGGTAAACCTGGTCCAAGAGACTAATTCAGGCCGAAATGGAGCGCCCATAGCCCCTGTCATGCTTTTTTGATACCATTCTGTGAAGGGTGCGACCTTTTTTCCCTTTGTTCTTTTTAATGTGTAGACAATTCTATGATGGTCTTCCATCCATTAACTCAGGTTTCTACCAAAATAATCTTCACAGTCTAACACCCATGTATTAATGTCCTCATAGACCTTGGCCTCGAATATGGATGGTGGGTCTGCGTGCCGCTTTCCTCTGGCAATCGCGCTTCCCAGTATGTCTATTAGATTGTGTGGATCTGAGGTATTCCCTTGGAGGGGCCGGCTTTCGGGTCCTGGTATCGGACCTGGGGCTGGACCTTCACCCTTGCTGGAGCTACTGCTGCTGCTGCTGCTGCTGAGGTTAGGGTCCCCACCTCCGGCTCCATGCATCATTGGGGGTCCTTGGCCCCCTCCTCCTACTCCTCCTCCTCCCCCTCCTGCTGCCTCTTGCTGGCCTCAGTCGATTTCCTTTCCTTTCTTTGGCCTTCCCGCTAAGGAGCCGGAGGAGGAAGGTGGAGCAGTTTCTACAGTTGCTTGCCTTGCTGGAATGGATGGGGTGGCTGCTGAGTGAGCTACTTCAGTTAACTGTAGTTGTACCATTTCCATCATTTCTCGCATTCTTTGTTCAGCAGCTCTTCGTTGTTCCCGGTCGATCTTGACTTGGGCTTGGACTTGTTGAATCAACTGTTCCAAATGTTGATCTCTTGTGAGGGATGCCTGTCCTGTCTGGTCAATGTTCTGATATAGTTGAGTACTTATCTCCTGTTGTTGCTCATGTTGAGCATTATGTTTTTGCAACTCTGCTGCTACTTGATCTTGGAAGTGCCTGCGAGATGTCTCTACCTCTTTTGCAAAGGCACTCATTTTTATGTTTATACCGTGTAACTCATTTTCCACTATATTTTCTCCCTGATCAAGCCTAGTGTGGTAGCTTTCAAGCTCATTGGTGTATTGGCGTCCTCGTGCGGACAGCTCATTATAGGCTATATGTTGCTCGTTTATGGATCTTGAAGCATTTCAGTCAACTTGGCTTAGGGATTCCATAATGTGTCTTAAGATAGCCGGAACCTCTGGCTGTCTTGGGGGTTGCATGATCCTTCTCTCGGGATAGCGGTTCTTTTCTCGATCCTTCTCCATGATCTCCTAACTCTTAAGGATCCTGCTGGAGAAGTTCCGCTTGAGAGGTAAGGGGGGTTTTGCGTAGCAGTGGTGGCTAGTATAGACGTCACATCACAGGCTGGGGAAGGGGCTCCTTCTTCCATTTGTATATCGTGCCCTGGCCCTTGAATTGCCAAGGGCATGGGTGAGTCCTGTCTAATGTGATCCATGATCGGTATAGGTATAGGTAGTAGGTAGAGGTAATTGTGTAGGTAGTGAGCCTAGGTAACGTGGAGAGTATTAATATACTGTTATGGGGTAGTCCAACCATAGATAGGGCCGGTAGGTCTAAGCTGTAAGCTTCTTGAAACAAGGTAAGGTAAGATAAAATGAAGGTCGTTAAGGTAGGCTCGTATTTCCCAAAGGGTTGAAAAAAGGAAATAAGTGTAATAAAGCTTTTTCCAAGAGCAAGTTAATAAATATATTAATAAGATCTCTTCTCCGTTGCTTGATGTTTCTAATAGCTGAGAGTACCTCAATATTTATATTCCACATCTGGGTTATCGTGGGCTACAACCAACTCCCATACTATCTAAGTACCTCTGTCAAAAACCTCTTAAATTTCCTAAGTGCGAACGCTTTTGACCCTGAGAATATTTGCCTTGCTTAGCTTTGATCTCTTCAGACTCCTATTGTTTCTGGGGGGTGTGAACGCTCCTCCAGTAGGTAGTCTTCGATCTCTCCACTATATGAACTTAATTTGAGTATGCCACCCTAATGGCAACTATACCAATTGTTCTGCCTCAAAACATAAAGTGATCAGCTTTAATGAATGAGCGCGGCCATTGTGTTGCATATTGATGCATCACAAGGCCCATCGGATATATAGGGTTTTTTGCTCTGGATCGAGCCAATAGCTTATCCAGCGAAAACCTCTCATACCGATTCTCAAGTAGGCTCTCTTGGGGGCACTACTTCTTTCAAAGCAGGAGGCTCGGCCCTATGGCTACCTGTCAGTGCCATAGGCTCACGATATTCGGTCACTAAGATTTCTTCCTCAATCGTCCCATTACCTATCAGCCATAATATTTAACTGCTAATTTACAAGGTAATAGCTTGCTCAAAACTTAACCAAACTCTTCCGAGTCACTTCCCATGAGTCGCCCAAGGTGTCCTCTCATATATCCTACGGACAGCATCCGGTCGGACGGACGGTGACGACGTATATGGTGTTATGCTGAAGGTGCCATTTATTGTGGCTAAAGTATCGGGACGCAATTCGGCCGTAGTACCGTGATGACGCCTGGTCCCTACATGGGGGCTGCAGGGGTATGGTAGAAATAATCCTGAGTAAAGGCCGGGTAACTTTGGTCCTTTTTTCCATATGCCTAACAGCTACAGGCTGCTATGCAAATGGTCTTTACTGGTAAATTTCTATTAACTTTGAAGACAGATATCTCGATGCCCAAACATTCCCTCATGCCTGTCAGACATGTTTCTGAATCCCCTCGATGCCGGCTTTCTAATGGCACCTCCCACAACCTCCTGGCATCAGTCTCTGGGAAGATATAGCCTATTAAGAAACTACTATTTGTATGTTAAAGGAATACTCATGCGAAATCTATCTTGCTCATGTATACTAGTTATAAATTTATATACAATAGATGAAATTGAAATAGTTTTACTAAAAGAAACTTTGTGACCTAAGTCCTACATATGGGTCACACTGCTGGTATGCTAGTGTCAAGAGTTTTGAATTTTAGATGCTCTCCTCAGATATTATTATGATATACTCGCTTAGGACCAGACGGCCTTAGGATGCAACAGTTGAGGACCAGATGTCATCAGGATGCAACTGTGAAGTGCCAGACGTTGTCAGGGTGTACCAGGCGTAGGGGTCTGTGTCCAGATTCTGTCCAGACGCACCTGGCGCATGCCTTAATGTCAGGACGCAATCTCACTTCAATGTCGCATCTGGGTTAACAGTTATCATTATGTGCACCTTGTGCATCAGATGCACAGGATGCACCTGGCGCTAGACATTATTTTTGCTGATGATGGCAAAAGAGTTCAATACATACCAAGTTTGGTATCTGAAAATGACTTGCAAAGAATGGAGACTGAGGATTGGGTGTTGAGATGCGAGGAGATGGAGGATGAGGATGAGCAGGAAGCAGACTATGGCAAAGTAGTTGAGGTTAATAGGATCGCAAACGGTTGGGAACAAGAGTTATTGGATCATGGAGGAGAGGACATAAGAGAGAATAGGGAAACAGACTGGGATACTAAGTGGGATAGAGGTGTATGGGATCAGAGATTAAGAGGAGGTGGTATTGAGAGAGTGAAGGAAGGAGAGATAACAGAGCTACAAGTAGAGTTGGAGGAAATGATTGGGACACTTCGACCAAAATGATACATAGTGAAGAGAAAAAGAATTCGACCGGTTGTTACAATTGATGCTTGGTTCAAGCAAGAACGATTACAGTCGGAACATGCATTTCGTACAACATTTCGTATGGGGAAGTCAGCCTTCTTCCATCTTGTACTTCGAATCCACACACATCCTGTATTTTCCAACAAGTCTTATTATCAACAAACTCCCATTAAACATCAGTTAGCTGTGTTTCTGAGAAGAATAGCAAGCAAAGGGATGGGGGGTTCACATTGGGATTTGGCATTAGAAGTTGGTATTGGGGAGGGAATGATATCACTCTACTGTGATCGAGTATTGACAGCATTACTGTCATTGCGAATGGAATTTATTACCTGGCCAACCGCTGAAGAACGGAGATCATACAGAAAACGAGTATGTGATGCTAGTTTGGGAGTCTTTCCTGGTGTTGTTGGCTTTGTTGATGGTACCTTTATTATCCTTGACTCAGCCCCATTTACTGACTAGTACTCATACTATAACCATAAATTGACATATAGATTGAATGCGATGGTGGTATATAATGATCAGAGATGTATTACATACCTCCATGTGGGTGATACGAGTACCATTCATGATGCCAGAGTTTTTGAGCAGTGTCAGCTCGCTCTACAACCACCTCTCTATTTCAGCAAAAACGAGTATCTGTTAAGGGATTCTGCATATACAACAAATGATTTCATGGTTACACCATACAAGCAACCACGGGCCAAGGGCTCTGGTGAGCAAATGTTTAATGCAACCTTGAGTGCACAGCGTATTGTTATTGAGAATACATTTGGTCTTCTGAAAGCATGGTTTCCTGGTGTCACAAATGTTTCTATTAAGATTTGAGATCAGGTTACACATCGAAGGGTTGTAAATTACTTTGAAGCTGCCTGTATATTACACAACTTTCTAATAGAAGAAGAAGGTGAAGGGAATTGGGAGGACCCAGAAGATATTGAGTATGCTCGACAGCATCAAATGATGGTTGAACAGATCTTACTTGAACAGGAGAAAGAGAGAAGAGAGAGCAAGACGAAGAGAAAAGATGACGATTTAAGAGAAAGCTTATTTACTCATATGGTATGGAATATTGCATGAATATTTACTTGTCAGAAATCTGGTTAGACTACTCATCCTATATTCATCCTAAATTATGGTCATACTTTGCTAATGAATCCAGAATGGCAGAGGAGGATTCAGAATGGCAGAGGAAATCCTGTTATCATGAAAGACTCATAATGAGTAAGACCATCCTATCATTAGTGGAACATTGGCACTACTGGTGTAATATTCAGAACATTGGCTAAATATTAGTATCACTGATAGAACTCTACCATCGATTGGTGAAACAGGACCACTATGCTCGACTATGGATAATAGGAAAAGCTGTCTTATGGGACATGTTGATGGACTTGTATTTGATTGTGTTTGTTTTTGTACTCTAGGAACAGCATTTTGTTGTCAGGAATTCATTGACGAATTTATTGCTAGTTGTGTTTGTAATTACAGGACTATATAGGTGGTCTGAGGAGCCTGAGGAGAAGGAAGGAGGGTGAACAAAACAACAAGAAAAAGAGAGACTGACAGAGCTAAGTTCAAGAGTAAGAAAGAGAACAGAATTCATTAGAGAGCTTCTATTCATTACAAAGAGATTTTCATTTTCTTATTTCACCTTTTTATTTTCCTTCATTACCATTGAGTTTTACCTTGTCTGAAAGATTGCAATCTGGCAACACTTCCTCTCTTTTCTGAGGGCCATAGAGACTTAGTATGGTATTGACAGAACATCGATAGCTACTTCCCACTAGTTTTGAAGTGTAGAGAACATACAAACAGTGATCTCTAGTGGCCAGTTCTTCTAGTTTTGGGTACAGCTAGACCAACCCAGGTTTTTTCAGGGACAGCCTGGCTGGATGGTAGAGAAGTGCCTTTTCGGGGTTGAGGCCTGGCCTGGCCTGAGTATCTGGTAGCTCTGCCTGGGTATCTGGTGGCTCTGTCTTGGATTGCTACAAGATTCAACCGAGCAGTTGCCTGGGTTGCCTAGGTACTACTGGACTTTAGAGGCTGCGAATAATTTTGATTGTACTGACCCAAGCTTTTCAAAACTAGGGTTTGACTGGCCACTTGGGATCACTGTGTACAACTCCAGTATTCTAGTATTCTAGTAGGGAGGTTTGAAGTTCTCAGATCACGGAAGGGACAGGTGTATAAGCCCTAGATACTGCTAGTAATTTTGCAATAAATAAACGTTCTCAGAAAGACTAAAATTATACATTCTGATACTCAAGTCTCTTTTCCAAAAGTTGCATCTACATCATTACCTCTGTATGCCGATTTTCTTCCCGCCTCTCTAATAACTGCCATTGCGCTTCATCCCGCTGGATCTCATACTGCAAATGTTCTTTCTCCAAAGCAAGTCTCTCTCTTTGGACTGATCCAAATAGCTCCTCTTCTGTACTAATCTTTTCCTTCTTTATTGCTTTCTTCCCAGTACCGGTAGTACTCCCCCGTTTTCTAGGATTTTTCGATCCTCCTACTGGTGGATGTTCTGTTTCAGTGGTACCTAAGTTACTCAACTCATCATTGCCCTTATATTCAAGTACTAGGTTTACCATAGTCCACATACCTTCTCATCCTTCTTCAACCATATCCAACAATTGGCTGCTAACCAATTCATCTTCCTCCACCACCAGTGCTGCCACAGTACTATTTCTAGCCTCAAGGTGAAATGACCCTCCACTTTCAGACACATAGAAGGGGGTAAAACATTTATCACATCGTAGGATATCATCAATTCCTTCATAGTACGGACACAGCTTATCGAGCCAATTGGTATGAATGCTTCTCCATAGATCGTAATCATCCCGCTGGCCCTCCCTCGTAGAGTTCAATTTTGCTTGTGCAGTATGGTATTTTTTTTTCATCGCTTCCCACTGACTCTTTCCAGAACTTCCTGACCTCACCCCATGATAAACCTCCTTCGAGATTCGATCTGCTGCTCAATTCTTGTCGGTTTTAAATGCTTCGTAGTTCTGTAAGTTTCGCCCCAACCACTCAAGCAGTTTTTCTCTATCACTTGGACCCCACTGCCCAGGCCCAGGCCCAATTCCAAGTGCATTTCCAGTTGGAACACTCTACAATCCTATATTCTGACTTTGACTGATATTTTCTTGTGCCGATTTCTGCAATAATAGTTAAACATTAGTAAGAGCTTCTGCCTGAGAGAGAGTACCTGGTACCTCCATGATCTCAGCTGACTCGATTTGTTTTGTAGAACTTTGACTTGAGAGTTGACTTGGAGTCTGAGGTTCTGGTATGAGTTGTGTTTGAGACCCTTGCTCGCGAATGACTTGGATGGGATCATTCTGGCCATAGGAAAACATTTTGGCTGGTTTTGATGATAAGAATAAATTTAATCTTGTACAAGGAATACGAAAAAAATGGAAGGAAAGGATATCTGCAGATACTAATTTGACAATTACTAAATATATCAAGATAATTTCAAAGTCATATAAATTACGTATTTTGTGTTCCAATAATGACATCAATTCTTCATAGTTAACCAAAACTAATAATATGAACTCTACTCTCTTGACACTTCACCAGTCCCATCCACTACTTTTGGAAGATGGACAGATGGGTTCAGTTGAGTTCTGGTGAGCCACGGATAGGAATTTTGGCCAATTAGCTTTGATTACAAATTTCCATCCCGAACCCATCCAAAAACCATCTCAGGTTTGAGGACCCCTAATGTACCAAGTTCTGAGACTACTACTACTCGTGCTCCTCCGAGATGCTCTACCTGTCATAAAGTTGGCCATTATGCTTGAACATGCCAACAATCACATACATAGTACTAGTAGCTAGTATTTATACTTTATGTATTAATAACAGAATATATTTACATTCTCCACTCAAATGATTCTGCTCTCTGGCACATCTACATGATATGGTGCAAAATAAACTCAAAAGAGAATATTTGCCAAAAAAAAAATACATACCAGATGGCATTCTATCAAACTTTTTTTTTTTTTTTTGTAAGGGTATCCTGTTAAATTTGGTGCCACACACAGGGGCATTCTGTTCAATAACCGGACACACCAGGTGACATGATTACATAACACGATTACTTAACAAAAGGTTTAGGTATGATACCGTAAAAACCGGTTTTTAATGAGCCGGCCTGGACTAGGACAGTTTTGCAATCGACGAAGTTTTTGGAATTTATGATAGGCCGAATATCTCTTCTTTTTCAAAAATTGCCACAAAAAGCTTGGTTTTTCTTGGTACTGGAGATTCTGAAAAAGTCCTAGTCCAGGCCAGTTCATTAAAAACCAGTTTTTACGGTAGTACATACCTCTTAATTTTTCCGGCGCATTTCCCTCGCCCACTTCACACCTCTCGGAGGCATTCCTTGTTACTGACTTTATGACCTCAGTCCTTTAGGGATCACCATTCTTGTTGTTATCGGCCCGCTTCGATGTACCGGTACTGTACCGTATATAAGAGAGAATTGTCTCAGGACGTCAAGGTTGCCTCTCTAAGTAACGCGTTGTTTTTTTTTCTTTTCTTGCTGTTGTTTTTCTCCCGTCTCCACCTTAATAGGAAAGTCAGACGTCCTGAGACAATTCTCTCTTATTCAAGATAATCCCCCTGCTTGTCCCAATACTTTCACCCCTACCCCGAATACTCGTGCGTGTTAGTTGCCGGGTTATCCGTCAATGATCGGCACACTCCCCCGACGTTGCATGAGATAGGCAACACTGCAATACACCGGCATCAGAAGAAGAAAAAGAAATACCCTTGGTCTGTATTCAGGACCTCACTCTACGGCTGGTTAGGGCGATAGCCTCGCCACTTGCAGAAAATATGGATTAACTCCTCGGGGGCCGCAAATTCTATTGGATAGGTCACAACCAGATTGACCAAAACCATACCTTTAAAAGCCTAGCTGCTGAAGATCAAAGTAGAAATTACGCGCTAAAAAGGTCGTGAAACCCGGGCACGGAACGAAGGGATGGAGCTCAGACTTTTCAATCCTGGCCTGTTTGGTGTATTTTATTTGTTAGTTATCAGAAATAACTGAACACCTCTTGGCAGCAACGGGAAATACTTTTCATTATATATCGGGCGCCTTTTGCAGAGTTTTTTTTTCCCGTTGCTACCTGGAAGTGTTCGGTTATTTTTGATAACTGACAATAAGTTATACAAGGAATGCTGCTAACTGCATGGTTATGGCGAGGGAAATGGTGAAACTTGAAACATTTGGTTTTTACTATTATGGTGTGGATGAAAGCATCGGTGGTTGCTCTGTGGCTTGTCGATTTCAATTGTGGCTTGTGGATTTTCTGCTCGATTTTTATCCACCTCACAGCAAACTAGATGTTTTTTCTTCTGAACCCTAACTTGAACCTGATACGAGTTCAGTGCTCCAAACTGGTTTAATAGGGCTTCGCCCTAATAACGTCTGGGGAGTATCCAAGTTGATAAACGTTTTGGAGGTGATTCTCTTGAGGTATTTTTTTGCAAAGTGTCATATTTTGTGCATGGTTAGAATGCAGAGGAAAAAAAAAAAAGCATTCCATAGTAATCATTGTGATCCGTGCATGAGTGGATGAAGTTTGCTGCTGTCCATTCCAGATACCGGTATGAGGTTCTCCTTGGATATGTGCAACCACGGCGCGAGGTGACTCGTTGCTCGGGCTTGCACAACACAAACAAGTGTTGATCCGTTAATCCCAAGTAAAACCTTCTTCCGTTCAACAGAAGTAACAAAAAAGATCGAGGGAGCAGAACTTAGGAGATCCAGGGAAGATGCTCAGTATATGCTTTAATTCCATTAGAAAACTGAGTTGTATTCCTTGACAGAACACCAGATTTTTTTTTATAATCATTTGAGCATGTAATTCTCCTGAGTCCTCTGTCTTTTGAAAAAGCTCTTAGATCACCTCCGCTGCCCCTGTTGACCACTGGGTGAACAATCCCCGGCTTTCTCAGCCGGAGGAGAGAAGAAACTAGTAATTTCTGTCCCCAGATTCCCACAACTCTTGTCCACCAAATTTCCGGATTTTCACATACCAGGAAGCTCGATATCCGCCAATATATATATACACCCGGCTGGCATCCTTTCATTTGTGTCCTTGTGGGTCTTTTTCAACATCTCCATTCCCGATTTTGCTTCTAATTTCCCTTTCTTTCACCAGCCCATCCCCCTGTATCTTTATATATTCCATTGAGCCAACAGTTAGTTTTTTTTTCTGGGGCCTATGTCAACACCGATATCCCAGTGTGATATCAATAGCTAATAGTTGAGTGAAACCTTCACCATATATTCCAGAAACAGCCACTAGATATCCTGCACCCCCGTACCAAGGCTGCTCTCGTTACTTCACACCACCGACACATGTTAGCAATGGAGATAAACACAGGTCACATATTTTTCCCGCTTCTGAGCGTGTTGGTCCTACCAAAGAACACTGTGTAGACGGTAATAATGGTGATCAAAAAGATGGCTGCCAACATTACTGAAGTAGGCATTGCTTAAGCTATTGATACTAACAATGGATTAGTAGGTATTACTCGTGCTTTGAGCCAGAAAAAGTAAGCGATGGAGAAAGGGAGTGGGGGGATGGAAATGATAATTCGTGAACTTACTGGAGGCACGGCAACAAGGAGCAGTGCTCCGCGCTTTCTAAAGCCTCCGGAAGGTGAATTACCCGCACGTGAGCCTTGCTTAAAGTATAGTTCCAGAAAAGGCTGGTATCTGTGAAGGCGCCAACCATGCCAGTCGTGAGTTATTTATTTTCATATTCCGGTGACTGTTGGTAATATTCGAGAAGCATTATAACGAGCTCTCGAAGATTTGATACTACATGAAGAATTGAAGAGAAAGTAATTAGCAGATAATGAAAGGCGAGAGTATGAGAGAAGGGTTATGTAAAGAGAGAAGAGGGGTGGATAGAAAAGCAAGGAAAGAAGCAAGGAAGGAAGGGTGAACGATTCACATTATTAGGATAGGATTTCTCCCGAAAGCGAAATGCAAAGTTAGTCGACGAAATGAGGCTCCGAAGACCTCAGAATATAACCTGAAAGAAATGTAAGAGCTGGAACCAAGATGCTGATATTTATGGGCTATTTTCAGGTCTGTTCTAGGTGGTTGGGTATGGCGCGGAACTGACAAGCTGAAGGAAACAAGTCCGCATCTTCGCTGTTATGGTGGATTATGGGCGATTCTTTCCCCATAGAGCCTTTTATTGAAAAATGATATAATTGTATATATATTTGAAGTTGTATGATTTTATAGGACTAGTAGAACGTATGACACGTATGGCGGATTACAAGTTCAGTATATTATTGGAAAACAATGACAGCAAAACAAAATACCTTAAAGTTGGCTGAAATTGCTTTAGGTTTGTAAAAGAGATATATACAATAATTATAGTCGGGACCGATAGCCTGCGGCAATGATTTGGTCCCGACATGCCAGGACCTCCCAGGTGTCCTGGCTCAATCTCCTCCTCGGAAGCACTAATGGAATCCTGGAAGGAGGTAGGGTCCCTTCGGGCCTGAACCTTTTTGCTGCAGGATGATTTATTGGGTGTTTTTTTTTCTCTTCAATCTAGGTTTCCTCACCCAATTTTCAACTACCACACTTTATCAGAATTTACCCCCTTTCCCACTGGTCTTCAAGCTTTGCCCAAGCCGCCCGGCGCTCGGGTGATTAGAAGGTCCTGCCAAAATGCATTCTTTTATACCTGTTGGCTGTGCTTGTGTGCTATTCCCCCCTATCTTCCTCTCTCCTTCCTTCCCCTCCACTGGCCACGTCAATTTGGGAATGGCTCGAGGGGGGTAGGTGGTTGTTTTATCTCCTAGCACCCTCTAATTTAATTCTAAAAGCTAGTTTGTGGTGTTTTGTGCCTGCCTGCAAGAGGGGCGAATGATATTATAAGGTGTTGTAATTGGCCACGCACAACCATGTTTGATAAAATCGATCATTAGAACGAAGACGAGAACTCTGCAGGGTCGCATAGGCGAGGTCGAGACTGGAGGGTATAGAAAGAGAAGTTTGTGTAGAGAGTTTCTCTCAGCTGAAGATGATCTGCCCGGCAATAAGGTGACAACGTATGTTCGTCTTCCACTCATGCTAACCTCTCTCTCTCTCTCAAAAAATACTACAGCTAGGCACTTTAATCTTATAACAAAACCCAATAGACAAGAGTAGATAGCTTACTGCAAGGGCATTGTTGTTTGCGGTGATTATCTGGGAAATAGGGCTGCAGGAGTCGGCGCGCGTACATATATTCCAGGATGACATCCTCCTATGAGGCTCTGATGAGCACACCAACACTGTGTGCTCACCGCCATTTCTTTCCGCAGGTTCAGCCATGAGGGTCAAATATTAGAATGGCCGGAGACTTCGGGAAAGTGGTCAGGCCTGCATGTTACTCATGCACAACTACTTGCTATCCCTCGATACACTAATGTTGAAAACATTGGCTGAACGGTGGTAGTTGTTGCTGGATGTACAAGCACTTGTGGTTGTCAAGGCATACATACACACTAGAGGAAGGATGTAATGGCATACGCACACACTAGAGGAAGAATGCAATGGTATGCGTATGCACTAGTGGCAGGACGCATACACTTGGGATGTTTGTCTACCCCTATTTAGTTCATTCCTGTTTTCTCTCTTTCTCTAGAACAATCACCTCTACACATCTTTCCTTGTCTTCACTTTATCAATATAAAGTCCAATTATCATTTTCCTCTAAGTACAATTCTTGTGTCTCTCTACAATAGCCAACTCCACTTCCCTGCATAAACCTCCATTACCTTTATGGTATATTTCCATCATTTACAATAGGTTATGAGCCAGGTTTTGCACAGGAGTAATTGGCTATTCTCTTTTTTCTATCAAACTTTCTTTTCTTTTATCTCTTCGTAACAAACAAGCCTACCCTTATTTTCCCTGCTTATGAAAAGTCCTATGATGTTATCCACAAACTACATCACTGGATTGCTTACCTCTGCTGGAGCTGTGGAGACCTTTACCTGTAAATTTGGCACCACTGAAAAGCTCAATGAAACAAACTTTCATCATTGGAGTGAAGATATCAAAGCCTTTACGAGAGCAGATTAAACTTATGATGTTATCTTTGAGAATAACAATCCTCTGACTCCCGATCAGTACCAAGCCTATACTGAATACCGAAATAAAATTAACCAAGCCTTTGGAATGATCTTCACCTCATGCACCTAGCAGGCAAAGCAACATATTCGTGGCCTCAATTGTCCAATTACTATGTGGACTTAGTTGAAGAAGAAATATGATATAACTGCTTCTCGTATTGGGAGAATGACTCTCCAATGTCAATTCTTTGCCTTAAGACTTGAACCTGACGTGAAGATCAGTGGTTTAATCTCTGCCATAAAGTCGATTCAATCTAGACTGCTTGGTACTGATATGGAAATCTTACCGAACTCCTTTATCTCTCTTTTGAACTCTTGTCTCTTAGAAGAGTATCTACCCACAGTTGATAGAGTACTCTCTGAGTCAGATATGGATACAGATTGCCTTGTTGAAGTGATCTTACAAAAGGAGCAGGCTGTTCGAGAAAGGAAACATGATGTGACAGGATCAAATACAGCTGGGGCCTCTACAACAGCTCTTCTTGCAGACTTGTCCTACTCTCGGCTGAGTCATGGAAAGCTGAGAGGACTTCACCATGGCAGAGGGGGTACTAGAGGAAGATACCATGCTGGTAACTCTAGAGGCAGAGTAAGTCATGGGCAGGAGACTAGCCACAGGCCTATATGTTTTTATTGTGTGAGGAGAGGTCATTGAGAAGAAAATTGTTTTATCAAATAAAGAGCTGAATGTAGAAGGGAGAGCATTCGCACAGGTACCCAAAATGATTTCCACCAACTGAGATTTAGCTACCACCATGTAAATGATACTGAACTAGCTCTCATAGCGTCTTATATTTCTGAGAATGCTCTTGCCATTATTACCTCAAATCTACCACTAGGTAAAGGTAAGTGGATTGTGGATAGTGGTGCATCAGATAACCTTATGCCTGATTGGAGAGCCTTCAATAATCTCCATACTCTTCCAGCACCAATTCTAGTGTATATAGGTGATGGAAGTACATTGTACGGAACTGCCCATGGTACGATTCATATTAGGCTGAAATCTGGAGCTGCCTTGGAGATTGAAGTGATATATATCCCAAAGCTTAGATACTTGCTCATCTCAGTTACTTCTCTATGCAAAAGATATACGATCACCTTCTCATCAACTACCTGTAGTATCCAGGGCAAGGCTAAGAATCCAAGTCAGTTGGCAATTCTCCAGGATGGACTTTGGCGCCTGTCTGACTCACCTATCACTGCCCATACCTTGTATGCTGTTCTTGCTAAGTCCAGCACCTCCATATCTAAACCATCTTGGGAGCTCTGGCACTGCTAGCTAGCTCATTTGAACCTCCATTCTATGAGGATGGCATTAGGTGATACACTTCCAAGGGTTTCCAAAGCAGATGAGCACAACCTCATGGCTTGCACTGTGTGTATCTAGGCAAAGTAGTAGTGGAAGATCATTTGCCAGCCAGTAATGAGAACTACTCGCCCCTTTGAGCTTATACATTCCAATCTGGCAGGTCCTATTGCCTCACTATCCTGCTCAGAAGCTTGGTACTTTATACTTTACATTGATGACTACACATGCTTTACCTCGGTCTATTTCCTGCAAACTAAAGAAGCAATGGAAATCACTGCGTGCTTCCAGGAGTTCATCACAAGGATTGAGAAGCAATTCCCTCAATACCCTGTCACAAGATTTAGATGTGATAATGGCCGTGGTGAATATTCAAATAAGTTCTTTTGTAGAATTCTGAGAGCTTTGGGTGTCCTGTTTGAACCAGCGCCTCTATATACCCAACACAAGAATGGTCTGTCTGAGTGCATGATAAGAACCATAGCAATGAAGGGAAGAAGCTTGCTTTTGGATTCAACGCTAGACTCAGAGCTGTGAGCTGAGGCTATTAATATAGTAACTTATTTGCATGCTCGTTTGCCCTCTCGGGTCTTAGGAAACTAAAGTCCATATGAAGTACTCTATAGCAATAGGCTTACCCTTTCGCATCTTCGCCGATTTTGCTGTATTACCTTCAAGTTGATTCCTGAGGCACAGCGTGCTGATAGAAAATTTGGGCTGTGATCTAAGAAATACACAATGTTAGGCTATGTTCATGATACAGTGAAGATTTGGAAGCTATAGGATATTGAACAAACAAGGACCTTTCATACCTCCAATGTCATATTTGATGAGATCACTATTGTTGGTTCTTTTGAACGATCTGTCACAAATGACATACTGAAGCCTCTACTTCCTGAGGACATTCTTTTGATTGATGAGAATGAGGAGGAGCTGGTTGAGTACCATGATATAAATATGGGATGTGCTGAGTCCCCCATAGAACAGTCTGAAACTATATGCAAACTCGAGAAATCTGCTAGGCTGCCTAAGTGCCTGATCAAGAACATGGGTTGTACTGAGTCCCCCATACATGCCAGCACTGTGGTAGCTCATGATAATATATAGAGTACACCTGCAGCAGAGAGTGCAAAAATTCAGTCTATACCTGAGACATGCTTGAATTCCTTGCCAGCACTGATATCACTCCGAGCACCAGTATCTGTACCCCCACTGAGAATATCTGGACACCTTCAGGAAAAATCAAAAGTAGCACAGGTTGCTCTTACTGACAGGGTCAGATCTGCTATGAATGACTATGATAAGTATGATCAGGATTATGGGGAAGATCCAGCTTTTTATGTAGATGCCACTGGTTATGATCATTGGAGAACAGCAATGCACAGTGAGTACTTATCACTGTTAGACAACAAAACATTGATGCTGGAGATGCTGATGAGCTCTACTGTGCCAATCCTGAGTTGCAAGTGGGTTTTCTGTACCAAGGTGGAGGCAGATTGTTCAATTCGATACAAGGCCCACCTAGTTGTATGAGGATTTGAATGGGTTAATCATGGAGAAACCTTTGCCCCAGTGGCTCGCCTCACTTCAGTTCATATGTTGATGGCCGTTTGTGCTTTGAAAGACTAGTAAGTGCATCATATAGATGTCACATCTGCCTTCCTGAATCCATCCATTGGTGATGAGGATGTCTTCATTCACCTGCCTGAAGAGATTGAATGGCTTAATCCTGATTTGCATAATCAGCCAGGATCAAAAGTACTAAAATTATGCAATGCGCTTTATGGATTAAAAGAAGCCCCACATCTTTGGTTCAAGGATATTGATGCTTACCTTCACTCTATAAGGTTTAAATCATCTGCTAGTGATTCTAACCTTTACATCTCCACGACAGTTATACTGGTCCTCTATATGGATGATGTGCTTCTGGCAGGCCCTTCATCTTCCGAACTCTAAAGGGTAAAGGCAGAGTTATCGCATAAGTATAAGATGAAGGATCAGAGTCCAGTGCAACTTTTCCTAGGTCTCGATATCTGCCAATTGAGTGGGAGAATCCAGGTAAAACAGGAGAAGTTCATAGCAAGCATTCTACGGTGATTTGGACTTGAGGACTGTAATGACCTTGTTACATCGATGGATCCTAAACCTCTTCAATTTACCTCTGGCATAGATGATCCTGAACTCTCTGCTGAGGATCACTGACTTTACTAGTCCATGGTTGGTAGCATCATATATACTATGACAAGAACCAGGCCAGACCTCACATACTCAATATCTGTTCTCAGCAAGTATCTGGCTTTACCACATAAATCTCACTTCAGAATAGCCAAACAAACACTTCAATACCTGAAGCAAATGAATGATCTCTGCCTATCCTACACCAAAGGACAGGAACAGAGGTCAAGTAGCCCATATGGCTTTACCGACTCTGATTGGGCTGGAGACTCTGAAGATCAAAAGTCAACTAGGGGTTATGTTTTTCTCCTGACTGGCGCTGCAGTCTCCTGGAAATCAAAAAAGTAAAGTATCATCACCTTGTTAACAATGGAGGCTGAGTATATTGCTTGCTGGGAAGCAGCAAAGGAAGCTATCTGGATTAGGCACACTTATTCAGAACTGCAAACAACTCAGTCCCCTACCGCTCCTATTCTCCTCTATGCTGATAATCAGAGTACTATTCAGTTAGTTAAGAATAATAGGTTTTACAAACAAACTAAACATATAGATATGAAGTACCATCATATACATGATACTCTTGCTCAGGGACTAATCGCAATTGAGCATATCAATACAAAGGAAATGATAGTGAATATTCTCACAAAAGCATTAGTTAGGGAGACTCACTGGAAGCATCTATATAGATTAGGATTATCTTAGTTTCCTTGATTTCCTTTTTAAATTTTTTCTCTTGATGTTCTGTAGTCTCTTGTCACAGTACTCTTTTTACCTCCTGTTTCAGGGTAGCCCAACCGTAGATAGTGCGGGTTGGTCTAGGCCTTATATTTCTTGAGGTAAAGTAAAGCAAGGTAAAATAAAGATGAAGATCATCAAGGTAGACTCAGAGAGTTGCAAGCATAATAAGTTTTTGCAAGAGTAAATAATAAATATATTAATAAGATCTCTTCTCTATTGCTTGATGTTTCTAATAGTTGGGAGTACCTCAATATTTATATTCCACATCTGGGTTATTGTAACAGGGGCGCCATAAGGGAAGATGGATACCAAGTTTGCGACTGCACTGAAGTGACTCAAAGATCAAAAGCAATAATCAACAGTAGAGTAAGAAGAATCAAAACATTAAAACTTAATATCATTAAGCCGCAGCTTCACTCAGTAAGTTTCTCGAGAGGTAGTTGATTGCCAGAGTAGAGTGGAACTCTCATATAGTTTAAGTAGAATATCATATACTGCCAGTTCCCATCCATCACTACTCTAACTTAATCATGAGCACACTCATCTCCTCCAGGCTGGCCAACACACACCACCCAGGACATTATTCCTTTATAGATGTTGGTCCACTCTGGCTAAACGTCCTTCCAACATCAAGTCTTTCAGCGCTGCATCTCTAATGCAACCACAGGAGAAAAACTCTTCATATCATTGACATGCTAGTGGTGAACTATCATGCAACTAAGGAGATAGACCATTTACAAACTCTCATACCAATATGCATTTCAACTATACAAGACTTTAGTAGACATAGCTCTCATGATTGAGCTGAACCTTCTACTTCATTCTAGTCAAGTCTTTGCCTGATAGGAAAGTCTACTCAGCTCCCCCAGTGGGGTACCTTGGTGATTGGCCTGGTGGGCGCTACCCACAGTCAACTCCCCCGAAAGTACCACTACCATGATAAGAATCATGCTTTTAGAGTTCTCAAATAACCCCAATAGTCTTACAGTAATTGGGCATGAGTTGTGTCTATGTGCGATTCACCTGGCTGGAGATGCTTCAACATCTTCCGGGCCACCACAAGACTACCTGGGAGGCTCCAGACTACCCTTCTGGTATTACCTAAGTAACTCCTTCAGTTCCTGTTCATTTTACACATATTTGGTACCAGAGGATAGCCCTTCTTCTGGAGCACACCCTATACCCTCTCATATATCTTACAGACAGCATCTGGTCGGACGGATGGTGACAACCTATATGGTGTTACAAGAGTGCCTCCACTCAGTTCCTTTTGTAAGGAATGGAGCAACTCAACAACCATAAGCTCATGACATGCAGTCCTTACAGTGAGGCTGCAGGGTGGTATTAGAAATACCTCTGTAAAATTCTGGAGCATTCGAAGCCTTGTAGCTCCTCCTATAGTCCCCCAAAGGCTACCCAGTTTGTTGCCTTTAGATTTTACCAGAGTGCCCAATCCTTATAGGATCGCCCCCTGCCCTAAGTAAGTACCTCTAAATGCTAGGTAGGGTAACTTGTGTGCCATGTCAGGGTAACTCAGACCTTATGGCAGGGTAACCCGGGCCTCATGTTAGGGTAATTCAGGCCTCATTACACGAGCCTTTCCTGAGCCCACCTTTCATACTACAATCTTATAGTATGTATAGTTATCCACTATAGTGAACCAAACTATCCTTACCCGTTGACCTCAAGGTCTCCGGTATGGGTGTAAGAATAGTTTACTGTAAGACACCCTCTGGTGGGTCATTACATGACTCTCCTCTTCTCTAAGGTCCGTCCTGGACTATTAGCGACATCTTTCATTTCCTGGCTTCGGTACATCCACCATGCAGTGATCTCTTGGCTTGGATGGATACCTCCTGTGAAAATCATTAAGGGCCTCCATGGCTGTTCCTTCTAGCATCTCAAAAGGTTCCCATGAATTCTCCTCTGGTCCATAACCTTCCCACGCTACTAAGTATTGAATGAAACTGTGGCGAGAACTCATCTTTATCCCACTATACCAACAACTATCCAGGATAGCTTTAACCATATAGCTTGGCTCATTATCTACTATCTCTGGTAATGGAACTTCCTTTTAGGGCCTACCTACTGGATCATCGTAGTATGATTCTAGTAAGCTAACATTGAATACGGGGTGGATTAACCAATGAGCTGGGAGTTCGAGCTCATATGCCCGCGACCCTCCCTTTCATTTAACCACAAAGGGGCCAAACATTTGGTGGTCTAACTTCTCTATTGGCCTCTTTGTCCAGATGTTCTTTCGGTTCAACATTACCCGGTTGGCCTTTTTTGCTACTCCATTGGTCACATCTTCTATTGTCACGTATTCTGGAGATGGTAGCCTCTTTTAGTCATGTTACTTCCATTATCTTTCTTGTGCCCCTTGTAAGGTTTCTCTGACCTCTTGCCAAGAACCTTCCCAGTTCCATACTAGGAGCTTGCTGCTTGGATGAATCCCTTGGCAATCTGGAACTATGCCTGACCAGTTTGTACGAGGGTTGAATCCATAGTTAATCCCAAAAGGAGAAGCCCTAGTGGATTCTGAGGTAGAAGTATTATACGCATACTCTGCTAATAGTAACAAAGACACCCAATCGTCTTGCTGATATGAGCAATAGCTCCGAAAATATTATTCTAGAGTTTGGTTCACCCGTTCAGTCTGCCCATCGGTTTCTGGGTGGAAAGCTGTTGATATGTTAAGCTTGATTTGTAGTAACTTCATCAAGCTTGCCCAAAACTTAGAGGTGAATCGGCTATCTCGGTCTGAGATTATCGATTCTGGGAGCCCATGTAGGTGTCATATCTCCTTCAGGAATATTAATGCCAAATTTTCTATAGACACCTCTGTTGCCGATGGTATAAAGTGAGCCATTTTCGAGAGTCGATCAACAATAACTCATATCTTTGTATATCCCTCAGACTCCTGTAATGCTACAATGAAGTCCATAGAAATATCATTTCATGGTCTTATCGGCACCTCAATTGGTTCAAGTAATCCAAATTTCTTATGCCAGACTGTCTTGCTCCTTTGATATGTATCACAAATACGCACACATCAGCAAAAAAAAAAACCCATGTCTGATGTATAGGCGTCGCGTCCTGATGCACGCCGCATTTCTCGTGCGCCCGGTGCGCCTGGTACGTCCTGAGTTCCATTGCAATCCCCTGTTGCGCCCTATGTGTCATGATGTGTGTTGCAACACAACATTGCGCCTGATGCATCCTGTGTTGCATAGCAACGGTTTGCGGCGTCAGGACACTACCTGACATCGGGTCGACATCCTTACGACCCCTGGACATCTGCATCTCTGTCGCAGCTTCTTCCCCATATCCTGACATCTGGCTACGGCCGCTGCCTCACGGGAGTGCCAATGGGCATGGCCACATAGGGCTGCCCTTCGTCACGTTCCTTCTGTCTCTCATTGCGACGCCATAACTGCATCCTAACATCGACCACAGATGCGTTCCATCCCCTGATGTCCCCATCCCGGCCCTGAACCTTCCCAGCATCCTGACACGTCGCCATTGTCAGTTCCTCACTGTGAGGCCACAGGGCGTTGCGGTGATTCATCGCAATCTCTCTGGTTTCTTCACTGCGTCCTAGCGACCTTGGGATCCACGATGTCCCACGGCGTCATCGCGACATCAGGACCCATGACGTTTCACTGCGTGGTGTCATCAGGGTACCAATCTCAAGGACTGACCAATCCCCTACCGTAATTTTCTACATCGTGTACTTTTAGTTGTATCTATTATTTAGTTTCTATTAATTAGTTTCTACATAGAGGTTTCTATATACAGGTTGCAATGAAAGATGCTATAATATTCTCCGTGACATTCAAGCATCCTCGATGCGGAATACTTGCCCAAGCCAACAGTTGTCGCCCGACTATCTGATCTCATGATTCCTCAATAAATCTCATTAAATGTCCTTAAATCAATATGGCTGTTAACAAGCCATCGCTGGTCTGTCTCTGGGATGAGGTGTGCCAGGCCTAGGATCGTCCCTATGTCTACTATAGTAAACTCTCGTGCATTTTCCCTTAGCTGTACCATGACAAGGCCGTGGATGTCGGATACGCATCCCGAGTTAACCACATTCAATATTTGGACACATGCAAGCCTGCGAACCGTGTGCTCGTACGTGTAGTGTCTGATTTTGCAGAGCGCCAGGAGCTTTCCGGGGAGACGGCCCCGGAGGACACCATACATATGCTCGCCACCCATCTGTACCCAAACCCAATCATTGCGACTCGCCTGGTTCCTGAAGAGTCGGGTACCAGTGGAGCGTGCCCTATGGATATCATAAATGTCGGTTTCCTGGAACGCTAGAACGGGGATTTCAAGTTGCATTAGTAGTTCAACCGGAAGGAATCGAAGTATGGCAGGATCTTCAGGAAGGCGGCGCTCGGTGGGCAGGCTATTCCGGCTATATCGAATCAATTCCCAACAGATGCTCTCCGGTGAGATACCCAAGACC
Source organism: Choiromyces venosus 120613-1 (assembly GCA_003788595.2). Lineage (NCBI taxonomy): Eukaryota > Fungi > Ascomycota > Pezizomycetes > Pezizales > Tuberaceae > Choiromyces > Choiromyces venosus. The sequence goes on from ML120371.1 coordinate 1,117,064, forward strand.
TTGCAAAAATCCATCACATCGGAAACATCATCACAACGACCCTTCAGGATCCTACAATTGGTGACTGGCGCGGATACGGAATTCGTTTTATCTAAATGTTCCACGACATCGGCAGGGAGATCAGCCCCGCGATGTCGCAGGGAATCCAGGTTCAAAAGTCTCATTCAGATGGCATGCTGGCGACTATAGCTGTGCAGGATCTGTCTTGCGGCATCGTTTTTATTGGAACGGCACCAGCCCTCCTTGATTTGTTCCTTATGCGCGAGCTCGCCAAACTCCGTGGAATACATCTGAATGTTGCCAAACTGGTATATGTGACCCTGAAAATGACTTAGTAGATGCATCTTAATGAAGTTGAAATGAGATTCCGTATGGATTAGTTCCATACATTGGTCGATCTCTTCTTCACGATCCTGCTCCTGTACCCGATGCCAGTTGGATTTCGCAACACATTGGTTTACCCGTGTTCTCTGATGTCGTAGCTCCCTTCGCTGCTCACCAACCTTTGCCCGTGTCCTCTTCGATATTCGAAACTCCAAGAAGATATCTTTCATATCATGAAACCGATTGAGATATTGTTCCATATAATCCAAGGTCTCAGGTGTATGGCTTCGATATTGGGCCATCAAAGTGAAATTGAGTAATGACCTGACGCAGGCCAGCGCACGTTTGAATGGTAATACTTGCGTACTCTCAGGCTGCCTCAATGCCACGGCGAGAACTCCCAAAAGACAACGCCCCAAGTTCCTCATCTCCTTTCCTTGCCACTGCGTAACCTCGCGGTATGCTTTTTTGGGTGCAAAGAATCCTGGGCATGGTGGTAAAGCCTTCCAGGCATCGTCAAAAGCCTTCCAGGCATCATCAAAAGCCTGCAGTCGTGCGTGTTTCTTGAGGAATCCCTGAACCCAGTCCATCATATGCTTGAATAGTCCCAAATAAACTGTATGAAGCAAATCCGGCTTGTACAGATCGGGTGCTGAAACCCGTTGAAGCCCATGAAAAACATTCCATCCCATCTTGATACCAAGTGCGTCAAATGTGGTATTCATGTCTCCCGACCCAGAGTCTGTCGACCGATGCTCATTTTCTTGTTCAAGATGTTCATATGTGGCATAATCTCACGTCCGATACGTCTCCTGTGCATTGGTTCCTAATGCATCAGGAGGCACCTCACATTTTGGACAGGCGTTAAATTTTACTCCGTGTAGTGCAACGTTTTCCATATGGTCCGCAACCCACACAGACAAGATAGGGAAGCACCGCCGGACCTTTCCATCCGCACAGTCAATTGAGACACCATCAAGCACCGCATCTTGCAAGGGCGACAGTATGAGTTCAAATACGCCTTGTAGTGTGTCGGCATTGATTTGTCTCTGCAGGTTGTCTGCTGAAGAGGACTGTGGGAACTTGGGCGGGACAGGCAATAGTGCAAGAAGGAGAACTGCCATTGATCCAGGTCTGTTACGCCTAGTCGATAGGAGATTTCCGGTCGTAATATAGACAGGCCACGCTTTCTTGTCACCCGAGAAGTTGGTAAGATGCGTCTGATCGGACATTCCAATTATTGGAACCAGAGTTGCACCATGTGGAAGTGTATCCTATAAACGGTTAGCCAGTGCCCTGTTGAAGGAGGTTGCAAAGCAGGGTGAACAGTACTTGTACGTCCCACCACCAGTCCGCTGTATGCATTTCGGCATATATCCTATGTCCATTCTGGTCATATTCACGGCATGGCGCATAGACCAAGTCATCCCTGTATGCTATCTGCCGAAGAAGGTATCTGACACAGTCAAGGATGTTCCGATAGAAGAAATGCTGCGTTCTCTTGCCGTCGTCAACTTCACCTTTGAACCATTGTAGATAAGGACTGTAGGGGTCCAATGATCGGAGATGATTCTCCAGTGTGTGCATTGAACTATAGCCGACTGATGCAGAACTACCCAGACCGCTGGAAAAGAATTCATTGATTCAAGACTTCGAGACCTTGCTCTGAATGAACCAAGATGCAAGTTTGAAATCGTGAGCATTGGCAAACGGGGCCCATGGATCCTGGCACAGAGTACGGTGTTCATCCTCAAACCCGCTCATGTCTCCAATCGCTTCCCCGGCACCTGGGTAATGCGCCTGTCTGCCAGCTGTCACTGAGGTGTTGTGGTTGAGTACTTCAGCATCAGACTCGTGTGCGACGTCATCATTCAATGCATCGGCGTCGCATCCAGTGGGGTCCAGATTAGATTCATAGTCTGAATCTGGCCGTTCATTCTTGTCATTTACCTCCGGGTCGAGGAATAGATCTGTTTCCGTGTCATTAATAGGACTCACGGAAGGTGCATGTCGTATAGTAGAGGCAAGTATGATGTCGAGATTTGCATGCGCAGTTCGTAGGTGTTTCTCGTATGCGCCTGCCCGCACGTACCTTCGGC
>ML120372.1:0-19860 GCA_003788595.2 Choiromyces venosus 120613-1
AAAAAAAAAAAAAAAAAGTCTTTGTATGATAACCAAACATGTGGCTGTGGCTTGGTGGCAACGAGTGCGATGTATTGCCACCACGATTAGATGTAACCTTGGGAATGGGTTGCAACACCGATAAGCACAAGCAAACCATGGCACCCCCGGACTTCAAAATCCACGATTCCCACAACGCCATATATGAGAACCGTGACATTGCTGGGCTCGCCGATGTTGGCTGGAGCTATAGAAAGATAGCAAAGCATATGGGAATACCAGTGTCTACAGTCCAAGGAGTGGTTAAGCGCTATCGAGCACGAGGTTCCACCAATGTACTAGGGGGTAGGGGAAAGTCTGGCAAATATGGCAGTGCATGTGGCAGTGCATACATATTGTCTGCAATAAAATATAGTATGTTAAAATAATCTCAAATTTACAGTAAAGCTTAACTAGTACATAGTAGCACCACCATCAGTGGTAATTACAGCTTGCAGTCAGGCTGGCATACTTCTGATTAGGCCCTCCAAAAAATCAACTGGAATTGAATCCCAAACTATCCTTACTGCTACCTTCAACAGTTCTAATTCTTCAATCCTCCCCCAGGTCTCCCCTAACTCACATTGCATCTATCCCTATATATTCTCAATAAGGTTTACCTCAGGAGACTGAGGAGGCTAATCTATAATCTTATCAACCATATTTTTCTCTCTACATTTAATTGCATATTTCTTGTCACTGAGAGACCCATCTTCCACTACCTTGGTCCAACCATATTCCTCACAAGTAGCATGCCAGAATGATATTAGATGCTGATTAAGGATGCATTTGGTATAGGCAACAGAATCAATAGAAATTTTGCTTGGAACAAAAACCAAGATGGATTTCATTTGGCCACAAAAAGCTCTCCAACCTATTGTGCCTGATCTGGTAGACTTTTCATGATCATCTATATAGTTTGAATAGAATTCTTCATCAGAATTGTGTATTACCATAAGGCAATAGTTGAATCCAATTGTAGTGAAGTAAGTCTCATCAGAAAATAGAGTCTTAGACCACTCCTTGAAGGTCTAGTGCAAGTAATCTCTAGCCTACTGCACCTAGTATTGACAGTTTTGTAGTTGTACTTTGAATTTCTGTTATGGACAATGCTTATGATACCCCATACTTGCCATCACTTGATGTATGAGGTCTGATGACCAAGCATAGCCCATTTCTGCCCATACCTCATCCCAGCTCAGGCACTAAGTCTATTTGTCCTCAGTAATAAAAGCATGCAACTGCTCTTTTTCTCCATCATCAAAGACTGGAAGTCATCTAGTTTGTCTCCCATTCAATGATGTACCTCATTCTTTTATTTTTTAATAAATCTTCTGACATATTCAGTAGTCAATATTGACCTAACAGCTAACTGATTAGCTTCAAGTTCCCTGAACTATTTACTATTGCAGAAACCTTTTACCTCTTGTGCAATATCTTTCCATCTCATACAGGGATTGGAATAATCTTGTAATGTAACAATACACACTTTTTCATCACAAGTTGTCTCTCTTCCTTTGATCTCAGAACTATAGTGCCCCTCTCGTGTGCCTTTTTTCTTCATTTTCAAAGGAATAATGATGGAAAGGGTAGTGAATTTGCTTAAGAAGTGGAGATGATGGTTCACAATAGCAACTACGCAACAGCACAGCCACACGCACTGCCATGTTGGCCAGACTTCCCCTACCCCCTAGTGCATGACACTCCAGTCAAATAAAGTTTACCACAATGGGCAAGCGGGATTTGTAAGAAAGGAAAGTTGCTTGCTGGAGTTAGACTCTGATAATCGTTTGCCACAGGGCGATGTTTCCACTAAAACTTTTACTTTCTCGAGATAACGGGTTTCCTATATGAGTATGATAGAGGTTTTACTTTCACTGCCGCCTACAAGGCATAAGGCAGATGTTTTCGTACAGGAGAGGGATTATTTTGTGGGTTAACCTAAATTAAGTGTGCGAAAACTTTTGCCCTAGTACTGTACTCGTAATTTTCTGACGTTTGTGAACACGACTGCTATCGCATACTACCAAAATTATGGGGCTCTGGTTTCTACAGAGTGTTGGTCTGCTGAGCTAGAACGCTGTTCATTCTCCGGCGCGATTCTGCTAGCTAAATGGGGCTAACAAGTAGGTTTGTGATCCATGGCTAATCCTTAATGCCACTATTTGATAGAGGCCAGGTAACCGGAAGGATGAGATGGTACTTAAGCCCCGCTTGGTTCCAGGCCGCCTTAGAAATATCTGAACAACCAACAACTAACATTTGTTCTTTGTCACACCTATACACGACATGAGGACAGATTTTTGGCTTGTTCAAGAAACCCTAGAGTATCGTGCAATCCCGTTCACTAACTGTGTGTTCTGATATTTTTCAGCTATTCTTTCCACACTACTCACAGGCGTTATACGTGATTTCGCGCGTGGTTTTGTTGGTTGCCTTGCGGGCAATGGCTTGAGTGCCCTGATGGATCACAGTGTTAGTAATACGAATGCCAAGGCTACCTCTAATGAACAGTCACCCCCTAGGTTAGATCGTTTCCGCTCCTCTGAGGAATTTAATCGCCTACAGGAAAGTACACGGAAGAAGTTCTCCGATTATTACGAAAACTCCGCCACCGATATAAAGCTGAGACGCCCGACCGGTCCTGAAGATAGACGCACTGGATGCTTGGGTTTACGGAATTATGCAGTAACAGATCGGGTGGAGGTATCCAACCCACAACTTACTCCCGGGACCTCTTCCCCGCCTGCCAGAGTAAGGTCCCGTAAGAAACGACCGGGCAACCGATGGGTCATAGATTATTAGCCGAATGGCGAGAATGCTTCCGACGGGGCGATAGGCGAGGGTGCTCCTAGCGCGGCGGAGGGCGGGAATTCTGCTGGCGGTGTTGGGGGGGGGGGCAAGCAGTAATCGCGCGTGCCGGTCTGCTTGGGGCTAGGCAAGCCTCTTCTATTTTGTCAGCCCGTATTGGGTACTTTAAACATTCATTGGGGAGGCAGGTTTGCATGTAGGAGGGTTGGAGAGTTAATCCGTGAAAAAGGTCATACTTGCCAAACTACCATAAATACCGCTTCCAGCCAAGAAAAAATCGTAAAGCGTTCACAGAATTTCTTCTCCTGAAAATTATTAGTATTAGCTGCGTGTTAGAAACGAGCATGGATTGGGAGAGTTCATGGACATACCCTGCGATCGGAGTACTTCTTGGTTCCGATTACTCCCTAACTGATTTTTATTGATAATCAAGTTGTCAAATATATTATCCCCTTTAAATTACCAGTTTCATTGAGAGACCCCACTATGGCAGAATACTGCTATTGTGGGCAGGCCAGAATAAGCACCAGGGGGCCCCCACAATACTGGTGGAATGGAAAGGAAGCCTCAACTCGAACATTTCCGACAACGGATGGACCAACAGCTCTCCACCGGGCTGCCAGGAATGTGCAAGAGAGAATTGCTGCCTTGCTGTGGGAGGGCGTAGATTTGGTTCCCAGAATATCCACCATTCCTTCTGTTAACAGAACTCTGTTTTCACAAGTCGTCCAAGCTCCAGGTATCTGAACCCCCTTCTGTCAAGATGGCCAGGTTCTGATGTCCGAGGGCGGAATGGGACACTTCTCCCGCCAGCCACTTGATATACCCCCCCGCAAGGGAAACAAATTTGACCAAACTGAATCTTCAGCTTGTCAATTATTTATAAATGGATTGGCGAGTCACTACAGATTTCTAACCTCTACATTATTCGCTGGGAAGGTCTTGTTACCCACATTTGTTCTTTCGAGTGATCTTTCATGACGCCGAACACAACAGTCTCACGCGACCACAGCAGCACCCTGCGAACAGATAATGTCTAATGCGAACAGGCAAAGTATATCATATATATTGCTCAACAGGGATAAATCACCAGCTAGCATACTGCAACCATAAAAGCAAGCAAAGCTAAAACTATAAATCCAAACATCTCCCCCCCCACCCCCCATACTAACATTTTATGATAATTATTCAACCCCGCATTACCCACCTTTTTCACCTAAGGATCTGGTTCCTAGGCAGCAGTATTGAGGTTAGTCCTATTCTTGGAAGATCTAGTTTGTTGGTTAGTCGAGGACCCTTGAGCTTGTCAACTTGGCTGACCTCGCCGTTCTCACCGCGAATGTCGCCCTGTACCATTTAGGCCATCGGTGCCTCTTGGATAGAGAGGTCTTCTACCACGTTTTCCTTCCAGCCGTCGGCGACGGATAGGTCACACTCATCTTCTTGCATTAGACGGCCGGCTTTCGCGTTTTCACTTGCCTTTTGCTGGGTTGGCAACTTAGCTGCTCTCAGCATCTGCCACAACCTTCTTATCACTCCCGCCTCCGACCGACCCACAAACCTCTTCCAACTGCTCAGTCCACTCTACCTGCTTCGCCAGCTTTCTCACCTGCTCATCGTACACTCACGGAAAAGCCGCATCATCGGCGCGCCCACTACTGCTAGGGGCAAGCTCATTGTAAATTAAAACCTTAACAGCACCTCCTTTGCCCGTCCAGGGAGCGCCGCAAACGGATGAACTCTCAACGAGCTCCACAGCACAGCTACCAAGTCCGCCTTCTCGACAATTCTAAGTCCCCTAAGAAACTCTCTCCGCAAACTCTCCCCAAGGGATGCAATATCTGGCTATAGCAAGCCGGGACGGGCCTCGCACTGGGGAGCACTTCCTGCGAGGATGTGCTCCTTCATCTATCGCGTGGGCATGGGGCGTGACAATCGATGCACGACTGCCCTGTCAACGAACCATGGGTTTAGGTGGGCTTCGGCGGGCCTCTACACCGGAACTCCTGTTGCGCTTTCAACCGTGCCTAAGTTGTGATGGAGGCACCTATGCAGCAGGTTCTTTGCCATTAGGAATATGGGGGCATGCACAACTATTGGGGTGAATTGGTTAGGGTGTAGGGATTTCGCAAGGGTGTAGAAAGGTTGTGGGTTGGTGCGGAAGAAACCCATGTCAAAGGCGGCCTCTGGGTGCGAGAGGTTTATAGTTTGGAGGTTGGGGTAGAGGCCTGTACCTGCTTTGCTGAAGTCTGGGATTCCGGCAGCACACTAGGAGACATGTTACCTTGTGGTGGTGGAAGCGGCGGTGGGGCTTTAGGAAAGGGCGGTACTATACCAGAAAGACTATCTTTTGGCACTTCCCGATGGGAATGGGTTCCGCCACTGCAGGAAAGTCTCGCTGGGAGAGCGTTTCTGGAGGGGTGTCGGCATCAACCCGGGTGGATAGTTCTGCGCCCATATCTTTCCTTTTGCAAGTTCTCTGTCTTTCCTTAGGCTGGGTAGTGGTATTGAGGGACTAACGTTGAGAGAATCTTCCAGGGTGGTGGGGTCAGGGTGGGATTACATCAGTCTTCGCGCAAAGAGCCTCCTCTTGAAGCCCAAGAGGCTAAGGGTCATGGGCGCTATTGATACTACTTGACGTTTTCAATTAACGTTTCCCCCGGTGCTCTTGGCCACCCCGTAGAGATTAGCCACCCTATGACAACCACTTGTAGAATGACATTCTCATGAAAGTCAACAGAATTTTAGTCAACTGAGGAGAAATATGATATTAAATACACTTTGTGAACTCAAATAGTTGATTTGAGCAAAAAGACAGAGACAAAAAACGCAGAGAACTCAGGTCCTGAGGAGAGAAAGAGACCCACCCAAGTAATAAGCCAAGATGAAGAAGGAAAGGAAAAGAAAAAAAACTAGGAGAGAGTCCGGCTCCAGAAAGCAGCAGTAGCTGGCCCAGAATCTCCTGCTTCATTCATGGGAATTTCAGTAAGTGGCCACTGTGGGAACTGTTGTACAATGGGGTGTCCAATCTGCACCAAAGTACCTTCATTGTCTTCTACTGAAATCACCTCAATATCTATCGCCTCTGTAACCTCACCACCCAGGCTTTTTAACTCTTGTGCCAATGCTGTCCTCCTCTTCAGTGATGTATTTGTCAGCTCAGTTGCTAGTCTTTTCCTCTGCTTTTCTTGAGCTTTTGCTCATCAAGGAGCTTTTTTTTCCTTAGTCTGTGAAGCTCTCTAATCCCAATAACCTTAGCCTTTGTGATTACTCGGTGGTCAATTTTGCTTGCTGGGTGCTTTTCCTTCTCAGAGCGAAGAAGTTGTTGTGATAATAGAGCCTCAGCAGCACTACTTTGAGCAGCAGAAGCAAGCAAATGGATAAGAGTGTGGGTTTCTCTAGAATCTGTAGAGTAAAGAGCAAGCTCTTCAAGATAGGAAATATTCTCATGCAGGTGGGTTTGAGGGAGTGAGTAACAGATCATTTGAGGAGGTGAAGGATTTGGGTTTTGATGGGTAGGATCATTAAGCAATCAGTGGCGATTTGGTGGCCAAATTCCGGTGGCTCAAAAGAGGCTAACAATATTATGCCTGGTTAATGCCTTCAATCACGATCGGATTAAGATTGGAAAGAAGTTACCCTTGTGCATACGTGCCAATAGCCTATGATCTCTTGACCATAAGTCCACTTCCTGGCCTGAGTACTGCTGTAGTAGAGAGAAGATGCCAATATCCAGTGGCTGAAGGAGATGGGTAGTATGAGAGGGAAAGTATAGAAGTTGTATTTGGTGCTGAAGAGCAAAAGAGACAAATTTGTAGCTCAGGTGAGAGCTATGGCCATCAATGAGCAAGAGTCAATAGGTATTTCTGCTCTGTAGCTAGGTGTGAGAATGGAAGTGCTCAGAAAACTACTTGAACCCTGTGTAGTTATTAGACCATCCAGTATCAGAAAGGGTGAACATTGCCTCATCCTGTTCTTGATAGTCATGTCATCTGATATACTGTGCTTCTCTCTTATAGATAATATATGGTGGAATAGTCTGCTCTTCAGCTCCAATAGCCTCTACTAAAGTAATCCATTCTCTGACTCCCTCTTGAATTACATGTAGATTTTTCCTCCCACTCCTGCAAAGAACCTTCTCCCTACTCACTATACCCAGTAAGAAACCCTTCTCATCGGCATTCCACATATTCTCCAGCAGAATATAGTAGTGGCTTTGAACCTTGATCAGCCAGTCGAAGAAGTGATTTAACAGAGCAGCATCTCCAGCAAGTGCTTGTTCTTAATTGATAGCCTGAGAGAATCAGCTTGTAATGGACAGGTGTCTTTTGTAGAACCTGCTGATGAAATCTTTTCCTAGTCTTTCACTTATATTTCCTACAGTACCTGTTACGATCGGCTATAGGATCTCTCCTTTCTTATATCTTGCAACAGGCAACGAACCTATCGTTAGCTTTTCCTTAGAGATAATACTTACCTATCTCTTATTGTATTCTCTTTCCTTTGAGAATTCTTAATACTTGTTATCTTACACTACGTCTTAGATATTGACCGTTGCCAATACTAAGTCCTTATAGTGCTAACTAGTATTGAGTCTGTTTCTTCTTCGTGTTTGTTGGTCTTTGTAGTAAAGAGCGTAAAGGTGTTTTATTGATAACTTATAAGATAGGAAATAACTTAGGTGGTTGCGTGAAGAACTAACTATCAGGTCCTAACGACCTCCTTATATAGTTCTTCCAGCAACCCACTTACAAATCAAATGAGTCACAACTGTGACTCATACACTTGCGTAACATATAATCTCATGACCATACTTGGTCATGCGCGAAAGTCTCATGACCTTAAAAGGGTCATGTGCGAAACCTCATGACTCATATGAACGAAGTCATGCCTCTTAATCCTCATGACTCATAGGCATACCTATGAGTCAATGCTCAGCATACCAATCAAACTTAAACATAAACAACTATGACTCACAACTGTGAATCATGTAAAACCCTATGACTCATATGTGAGTCGTAGTACGAAACACAATATCATATGACTCAACTGAGTCATGTGCGAAAAACCTTTAATAAATAAAATACTATAACATACAATCATATGTTATGTGAAACCATTACAAACCATACTTGGTTTGTAATAGTACCCCCCCCTCCTGCATAATTCCAAGCATCAATTCTCTCATAAAATACTCTCTTGGTAGCATTCTCATATCATCCAATTCAATTATCCACTGGACAATCCAATCCTCCTCCTCAGCCATGAACCTTTGCTGACTTTGATGGGCATGGTGTGGGGTGTGTGTGCAGTTTTCATAGCAGTTTATGAGGGTAGTCTTGTTTAGCGAGAACATGAGTGTGACCGAATGATAACTCACTCCTTCATGCTCATTCAGATAAGCAAATACCTGAGATAGAGCCTCTTCCTGTATTCTATTTGCTGACATTGCTGCCATTGCACAGGATTGCATTGAAATAGCTGGATTCAGTCAGAAAGCTATTTATGCAGGGTTGTTGCAGGGTGGCCAATCTCTACAGGGTGGCCAAGAACACTGAGGGAAATGTTACCCAAGGGCATCTTTTTCCATTAGATGACTTAAAAACTGGATACTGTGGCTCTTCTGTTTGCTTTCTACCATCACCCCTGCAATTCACTAGATCAACTGAAGGCATTGAAATTCAGAAACCTATTATTATTATTCATGACATGGATAGTTCACAGCTCAAATGGCAAAAGGGTGGTCACAGAGTGCTGCTTCCCTGGAGAGCCTTTTTGCGGTCCTAAGCGACTACGATCACCGCTTTGTGATGCTTTGAAAATATGCACGCCCGTATGGTAAGCTTGCAACATAGTAAAGAAGCGAGAGTGTAGCAAAAGCCACTGAGTCACCAAGAGCGCATAGTGTTTCAAGTTTTCAGAAGCCCAGCCGACTCCCCAGGATTCACCAGGTGGCTTATCTAATATGACCAAGGGGTGGCCTACTTGTTCTCAATTGGCCAGAGGCTCTGGAGGGCCCCGTTTCATTCATGTGGCATTATTATGAGCCTCCCACCCATCCAACTCATTCAGAATAAAAGATTTCACCCCCTACTACCTCACGAGCTATAAACATCCTCACCACCACCTGCAATTTTTATCTCTTCCCAGACATTTACCTTTCCACCTCTGCCATCTGATAGCCACATCCCTGCAGGAGATTTCACAATTTTTTAACTCTTGCACCATGATGACAGCCACCAAGGTTGTTCGATGCATTACGAGCTTCTCTCGTGCTTCACTCAATCCTGCTGCAACCCTACAGAGGGGATTGACAGTACAGCTGTGCCGCAGATTCATATCTTCAAGTGGGAAGGATGGGGAGGCAGCTGTAAAAGTGGATGTTGAGAATCGATGAATAGACGAGAGTAAATTTATGAATAAGACTGGACTCAAGCCCACAAAGGTTGGTGTTGGGAATGGTCTGATGGCAGATGTGATGATGTTCCCTTCTACCAGTTCGTCACTTTTTCCCTTCCATTTTGTATTTCTCATGCAGGGATTGGGACACTAACAGCCCTGGTGAATAGGTATTCTCAAGCAAACAACAATAATGGACGGAGGATCTCGACCAATCTACCTTGACATGCAAGCTACAACTCCTACGGACCCTTGCTTGCTCGATACTATACTTCCCACTTATACCGGTCTCTACGGAAATCCTTATTCATGCACACATACCTATGGCTGGGAAAGAGAAAAGGTGATTGATATTGCATGTGAGAATGTTGCAAAGCTCAACGGAGCCCACCCGAAGGAGATCATATTCACCTCTGGAGCCATGGGGTTGAATGATATGTCGATCAAGTATGTGGCAAGGTTTTATACGTCTAAGAAGCATATCATCGCATCCCAGACAGAGCACAAGTGTGGGTTGGATTTGTGTCGACATTTGCAAGATGAGGGGTATGATATCACATATGTTCCCATTAAGAACAACGGTTTGATCAATCTGGAGCATTTGGAGAAGGAGATCCGCCCGGACACCGTACTAGTTGCAATTATGACGGTCAATAATGAGATTGAGGTCATCCAGCAGATGGAGGAGATCAGGAAGCTGTATCGAAATCAGGGTGTCTTCTTCCATACCAATGGCGCACAGGCCATGGGCAAGATTCCTGTCGAAGTTGGCAAGTGGAACGTTGACTGGATGAGCATCTCCAGTCCCAAGGTTTACGGACCAAAGCATATCGGAGCCTGTCGTATCAGCCGCAGACTAAAAGTCAGGATCGACCCACTCGTCTCTGGCGGGGGTCAAGAACATGGTCTTCATAGTGGAACTCTTGCAAATTCATTGGTGATCAGTTTTGGAGAAGCCCGCAGAATTGCCCAAGAGGATATTGAGGTACTTCCCTCCTCACCTACATCTCCCCCTCTAAGTGACTAAAATTAATATAAAAACTAGTATACACGTACATCCCAACCTTTCTTCTCCCTGAACTCAATCTGCCCCTCTACTGTGTGACACAACTACATACACAAAAGCTATCACAACAAACAATCCAAACAATTCACCAGTAAGTTGGAGGATGTCTATACATTTGGTTATCAGCACACATGCTAATGGGTCATTGATTGGTGGGCAGGGACCTTCCAGACAATGAGTCACAATAAGGCAGATACGAAAAAGGGAAAGCGCAAGGCTACTACCGAAGATTCCAGGGTGGGAATTCAGGAAGCCAACTTGATAAGTAGGTTTAATGCAATGTTTAAGTTTTGTTATTACATCAAAGCTAATGAGTTACTAATGGCTGGGTAGAAGTTCCTAATACAAAGGCGGATAAGAATACTGATAAAAAAGGGAGAAACCTCAAGTGGACCACTTCGTATTCAAAAATTACAATCCCCGAAGCAGAGAAGCGGTTGGGTGTGAGACTGAACTTACCTGGAACTCCAGTCAAGCAGATGCTGGAAGGGAAAAGTGCTTTATTGGGACTGGACGTGATATTGAAGGTGAAGAGGAAAGTCTATCAAGACTTGGTAGATTACATAGAAGCTGGGGGATACCCAACAGAGGCCGATGCTGACTTTAAAGAGGCCAACATAAATGACATTGTGGCCTTTACAATCTATCCCCTGATCGCTAAGTTCAAACGTAAGACTAAACAGAAGCTACACTTATCGCGACAGAAGGAAATTACCTCGATTGATTCTAGTGCTAGTGGTATGGAGGAATTCGTGGTGATGGACTACATATCTCATGACCAAATGAAATATATTTTAATTGTTGAAGCAAAGAAGGCCTCTCTTGGGGAAGCAAGAAAGCAGTGCTTTCTCTCCCTGAAGAATATGTGGGATTGTAACGGCGGTGGCACAGTTTATGGATTTGTTACTATGGGTGATAGTTGGAGAATGATCTCCTTTGATGGCACATTCAAGATGAGTGAGAAGATTGAGTTAATGTTTGACAGTATGGACAAGAACGAGGAGCGATGGATGGCAGCTTATTCCATCCTTATTGACTATTTTAATGTTGCTCTAAGCAGTGGTGCAAAGGGCCCGGTTGAGGCTGTTTGAGGCGGTAATTTGTTCCGCCTCACCCTGGATGCTTGTTTCCGTGAAGAGGATTTCCTCTCCTCCGTCTCCTTTACTATCATAGTTGTGGATTTTTTTTCTTTCCTTCTTTCTTGCTCCATTTCCATTGTTTTTGGGTGTTTAGGGGCCGGGTTACAATTCAACTACACCTCTTTTAGTTACCTGATTTGACCTTTGCGCATCCCTCGGCGCCCTGAAGTTACCATGTATTGCTCTGATCGCTTCACTGATTGTTCGTGCCTTAGATATAGCTTTACTGTAGTTCTAGTCGGAATGCATAGTCTATCTCTCCATTATCTTTTTCATGCATCCAAATCACATCACTCTGCTCCCAGCGCTTAAGCACTTTTCAAAATTGGGAGGTTTTTTTTTCTTTTTTCGTTGCAGAAATAGCTGTGTGAGAAACTACTAGAAGCAAGAAAATACTGCGCCCCAGCGCAGCTGTGGTTCTGCAATGTGATATTCCAGGACAATTAGACAATCTAATGCGGTGTTCAACTAATGGCTGACTCATCACGTGCCGATTCCAGTTTAGGGGGAGTGTTTCATGAATGGTTGGGCGGTTGCCTGGTGTAGAACCAACTACACTACAGTGTTTCCCTACATAGCGAGGATCCGGCATAGCGAGCACTCGCCGCCTATTGGTTGGTCTTTGGCAGGTTGTATGGTTTTAATCCTTAGCTTAAAGAATTTTGTGAGCCAGTGCTCGTTGTGCCGGGTGCTCGCTATGTAGGGAAACACTGTACCAAACCACATGCCAACCATAAATCAAACCACTCCCTTAATCCTAAAGGGGAACATAATAAGTCACACATCAACATCCCAGCAGTCTTGTCGCCGATGGAGCAGAATATCAGAGTATCAATCCTGCACAGGAGAAAATCCGTGCATATTGATTCCCAATTACTAACAGAGACTAGTGTTGACACTGTTGAGCACTTTAAATTTGGATGGGGTGTCACAGCAGTTGAGGGGATACTTGAGATATCTACCATCGGGCTGAGCAGCAAAACTATATGCGACTTGTTTTATCCATAAACTGTGCTCGCCTGGGTCGACACCTCCCCACAGTCGAACATTACGCATGTTATATTTTGTATCCTCGATACTCCTGATTTCTTTACTCATGTGCCAATGCAAGTGTAGGTCATCTTTCCAGCCCCTAAGGATCCCCAACAAAACCCCTCCATCACGCTGGATGAATTCTAGGTAGGAGATTGCCCTCTTACAATGGACTTAGCGGATCGCGTTATGCTTGACCTTACAGTGCTTCGTCTTTTAGCAGCTCCGTACATCACAGAGGTCATCTGCACACCTCGTAGAACTATGCGCAGTGGATACGGAGGTAAAGATATCATTATAGTGGACGGGGGGGTTTGTTCAAGGACTAATTCCCCAAAAACAAGTTTTGGGAATCTGCATACTTATAGACATAATCCCAGAATAACGAAGAACAATACAACATAACGCAATAGCAGACATGGCCAAAACTCATGCAAACTTCCCACAACCTTCCACAACAATCCGCAACATCCCTTGACATGCCCAAACATCGCCGTAGACAATTTCCCAAAATCCAATCCCCTATCACCTCATAGCTATTGATGAGAGATGGTTACTATAGGGGAGGCCAGTTAGGAGTACTGAAAACACCTTAGGCGGCGAATGTGTGCTAGGAGTAAGCTCTGAGCACACCCATGAGGGAGGAAACGGGTAGGCAGCTGATATTTCAGGATGAAAAAGCGTTGGTCAGAGAGGAAGCACAGGGTGGTGGGACTCGGTCGGTTATTGCAGAGGTGAGGTCTTCTGAATCTGCAGATAGTTTTGTGACGATCGCTGCCACCGTCAGTGTCGATGGGACACTTGAGGCAGATGCCCGGGTGCAGAACATTTCGCAGCAAGGCCCGCCGCATGGGCATAAAGGTACCGGACGTAGCTGGAAGATACAGAGTCCAGAGAGCTCAGGTTGTCATTGGTGTATTTTGTTTCTCCTCTTCTTCCTTGTCGTCATTGGAAATAGTGGTGGTTTCAATACAATCTTATCTTAATTCGTGCGGTCAATGACTGTTAGAAAAGTGCCTGGAATACGGCGGATCGTCGCCTCCTCACCTGTGGGGGATCCGTAGCTGTCGGGTTCTAGAGTGTTGTCCGGAATTTCAACTGGAAGCACGTTTAGCTGTGCCCGCAACTACTGGGCTTTCGACAGAGCATAAGTTTCATTTCTAAAAGAAAAGGAGCTACGGAGCAAACTGGCTGTCGGTTGGGAAATTTTCGTTACATAGTGGGAGCGGGATGGGTAATTGTAGTAGGGGATGTTATCGTAGTGGGGCGAGTGGTAAGAGGGAGGGAAGTAAAATGTGAGCGGAACCATAGCTGAAAGGTTGTTCAGATATGGTGGGGCTTGGGGCCCATGAGCCAAGACAGCGTCCACCTCGGGTATAAAGTGTTTGCCTAAGATCTCCTCTTGCAACTATCCGCTGGCCCCGCGACTTACCTACCACCTTGACACATCTCCTACAACTCACATTAAGCTCTCTATCTCTCTTACTCCACTTCTCTCGCGCAGGCCAATATTTGGTGGTGCGATTATGTCAGCCAAAATATTTCGAGATATTTTGCGTGCGGTTGATGTGCGTAGTCCCGAGTTGTTGATCTTTAATGATGTGGATCCCGAAGACTTTGCCGATGTCCTGGAGGGCTTACGACGTCCAAACAATCACCTTGAGAGACGTTCCATTCGGTGAGCCACCCCTTCTCCTTTATTCTTCATTACTAATTAATCCCCCAGAATCCACTGGTTTGCTCCCGACAAGATATTAAAAGTCGTAATGCCTTCACAGTTGCACGAGTGTGTTGCAACGTGGCTGGAAGAAATAATGAGGAAAGCTTCCAGGCAAGGGCTTATTCCCGAAGCTTTTGATGAAACGATGGCCATAGTGCCTTCTCCTAGTTTGTTGCCAATTACTCCATGTTCAACTACGAAAATCTAGCTGATCAGGTTTACTAGCATACGATAATTTCATTGGCGAATATGCAAGCTCAGTGAAGGAAGCAGATTTAACCTTCATACCTCGTGTAGATCCTGAGAGGGTACGGAGAGCAGCATTCCCCTCTGTTGTCCTAGAGTCAGGCTGGACTGAGTCTGCTACAGACCTACGACGAGATGCTAGAATGTGGCAAGAAGGGTCTGGACGAGCAATGCGAGTCGTACTACATGCCAAATTTTATCAGCCCAATCAAGAGAATGAGATTCGACTTGATTTGTCCATAAATCGCGCTCGCCCAGGTGGCCCACCCACTCCCATTGAGCGTTATGCAAGTCTCCATTGTATCCTTGTTGCTACTAATTTCTTTACTAATGTGTCAATTGCGAGTGTAGGTCATCCTTCCCGTCCCTGAGGATGCCCCACAAAATCCCTCCATTTCGCTGGATGAATTCTATGCCGGGGATTGCCCTCCAATGATGGACCCAGCAACTCACGTTCCGCTTGACCTCGCAAGACTTCGTGCCATAGCAGCTGAGGAGATCAGAGCGCGAGGCCATATTCCTGCCCGGTGAGATTATATGCAGCAGATACGATTCCTTCGCCCAATGACCCACATACTCGAGGATGTTACCAGACAACCAAAACCTACCCCTACTGATAATACTCAGTATTTCTCATTTTTAATCAGCATTTCCAATTGCGAATGTAAAAAAATACTTTGCTGTGTTTAGCGCCTGCAGAAATACCCTGTGTTTCTTTTTCTCAGTATATTTTTACAGCTGTATTTCTGGTGAACCTGTCACTATTAAACATTGCTTCCTGCACTACTTTTTCCGAATTATTGCTTCTTGCTTCTAGGGCACTTTGAATTAGGAGAAAAATCATTTCTGTTGCTCTTTTAAGTGTTTTTGACTTCTAAATCAATG
This sequence comes from Choiromyces venosus 120613-1, assembly GCA_003788595.2. NCBI lineage: Eukaryota > Fungi > Ascomycota > Pezizomycetes > Pezizales > Tuberaceae > Choiromyces > Choiromyces venosus. The sequence goes on from ML120372.1 coordinate 15,317, forward strand.
TCCATTTCTTTTTCCAAATCAAACCCTATGGCTTTCCACCGTGTATTTATCCCTTATATCTTGAATGACAGACCTTCGTCGTAAACCTTCCGGAATGTATGGTACTATGGAAAACTCAGAGGAGAATGGTAACTACGAACAATTGAGGAGCAAACAAGAAAAAAAAAGGCGGGGGTCTGGATTTCTTGTTCTTTTTTCTTTTTTTGTTTTTCAAAACCCGAATTTGTAGACAGACTGGGACTGACAAAGGTACTCTTTGAATCGTACAATAAATCCTTACATTCTTGCGCAATTTGTTTATGTTGAAGCTCATGTTGTTGAAGCTAATGTCTCCTTTTGGGTGGTATATCCGTACAACACTTCACTATCCTCTGGCCCACTTACGACACAATATTCTCACCTTATAATAATCCATACCACTCCATGACCCACCTACAAGTAGGAACAAAAAAAAAATCATATCAAATCAATCCATTAAATTCATAACCCCCCCTTTTCCCCTTCAATCAACTGGCAGGGGGAGGGTAAATGTATGATACACCAATCAAACCAAAAAAAAAGAAACAATCGCAAATCTGCAAAAACCAAAACTAAGCAAACATAGAGAGAGAAAAGGAAAAAAGGAAAAGACATCATGGATGTAGAGCTTTTTAATCAATTGATGGGAAACAAATGTGCAGAAGAGAGATAGTTGCAGAGGTTGGTAGTGACAGTTTTATCCAATGGATAACGGAAGTGATGCTGAGTGATACTTCTGGTATAAGGAAGAGGAAGAGGAGGAGGTATCATATGATGTGTCTAAAACATGGACCTATGCCATTTCAAAATGTGATGTCTTACATAATCAGGTCAAGGGGTATATAACAAATAATGTTGATTTCTGATGGTCTGAGGTTCAACTCCCAACAACCAACTAGTTATTTTTCCAATTTTTTCATGCCCACAGCTGTGTAACTTAATCATATAATATCATATACTCCAGCATATACTGTTATGGGAAATGGTATTAACATTAACTTAGATAGCTGTTGTGTTTGGTTATTTACAACAAAGGGTCAAGTGGAGGTAATTAGGGTACTGTGGTTGGGTTGTGGCTGCTTTGTGTGGTTAGGTGGTTGTGTGTGGATACTTCTCTACTTAAATAAGTTTGAGCGTGAAGAGTGGTTTCCTTTTCTCTTCACGCAACCTCTTGTATAATACACCAAATACTGAGTTGTTAACCACCACTGTTCTTGTCCCCCGGAGGCCCCCGCCTCTACCTTGATCTTGTCCTTGTTTTCCCGCATTGTCCTCTCTTGACATTGCCCCCCCCTTCTTTTCCAGACTCTTGTTCCCCTTTGGCGTGCCTTGGACCCCCCTGCCGTCATCCCGTTCAGTCTCCACCTTTCCCCGTCCTATCGGGGTTGTTCCATAACACTAGGTTGCGTCCTACCATCCAACCTACGTGAATCTCAGCCGATAGTTTTTTCATCCTCCTGTCCTTGGCCTCATGTCTACTCGGATTCCACCAATTTCCTATGGCCTGACCGATGGCATGATCGGCGACCTCAACATCCTTGCAAACCAGGATCCCAACCAATCGGACATTAATACGATGCTACAACTTATCCGGGACTCTCGCACCTTGGCTACAACAATTCTCGCGCTTCCTAAAATATCACTTTCCACGATTGCCGAAGAACATCAAGAACTCATGACCTCTCATGAGAATCTCCTCCGAGAGAAAGATCACTGGAAAACTGAAGCAGAGGCTTATGCACAATGTTCTTCAGCTCTTGAGCTGGAATTGGCAAGAGAAAAAGAAAACTCCGATTTGTTTCACACGATGGCTACAAACACTACACCCCATCCTCGTATAGAATCGATTCCCGACCCAGATATGTTTGATGGTACCAAAAATAAACTTCGCTCCTTTGTCGCTCACCTCCACCTTAAAATCCAAGGAGATAGTCATAAGTTTCCAGACTCTCAGCACCAGCTTCGTTACGCTTCTGGCCAACTTACTGGTACCGCATTTAACCAAATCCTTCCGCTTATAAAGGACTCCCGAATTGATCTCACCGACTTGGAAGCATTTATTACATTGTTGGAGAATGCATTTGGCGATCCCGACAGAGTTGCTACTGCTGAAAGAAAACTTGATGGCCTCAAGCAAAAGAACCTCGACTTTGCTTCCTATTACGCCGAGTTTCAGAGGTATATATCTGATGTGGATTGGAACGATGGCGCCAAACACAGCCAACTGACGAGGGGCTTGAGTAATGAATTAAAGGATCAACTTGTTACCGTCGATGCTCCTACCTCGTTACATGAGTATGTGGCACTTCTTCAACGCCTCGATAATCGTATTCGAGCACGTACCGCAGAAAGAGCTCATCGTCCAACTCAAAATAACCAAAATCTTAGCTTGCAAAGAAATGTCCTTTCTTCGTTCGCACCAAAGGTTGCACCTCCTGCCCTCTGGCCACCAACAAACTTCATACCCCTAGCGCCAACCGCAAATCTTCCATCCACTCAATCTGGAAGTCATGCGGGCCCCATGGATCTCTCCTCTGCACGACGTCGTCTGACACCTGAGGAGAAAGCGCAGAGGATAAGAGAAGGTCGTTGTCTGTACTGTGGAGGTTTCGGTCATATGGCACTTTCCTGCCCAGTAAAAGTCCCTCCTCGTCCTCTTCGTGTTCAAGAAGCCCGACTCAACTCCAGTCCGCTTCCAATGGAATCAGCGTTTACGGACCGTAACTAAAGTATCAATGTGAGACGGCCTCTCACGAAGAATCTCTTTTTACGTTGTCCCACTTCGCAAGGCCATAGCAGTCCAACACTATCCTACCGTCGTCTATGCTTCAGTCTCCGTAGCCAGAGTTGTTATTAAAGAGCAAGTATCAGCTTTACGGCGTCATAGCCCCGTCAGCATTTGCGAAGAAAGTCTCAACACTTTCGCCATAGGACCGAACATAGGGTTTGCTTACCATGACAAAAGAATCAGTCCAATAAATCTCCGTAGCACTAAAAACTCATCAAAAATTATTTGGCTGCCATTATTGGTCTCTTCGGATCCTTACTGGCGTGTACGAACTGGTGTACCCCCTATCCGGTCCGGTACTGTCGAAGTTAGAATGGGCCTAGGTATGACTGAGGTAGCTACCTCTATTGGTGAGGGTTTATAGGACAGCTAACTTGTACTTTGAGTGTGAAGACGCCGAACGTAACGTCGAATTTGACTCAGTTTGCAAGTTCGTGAAAGCATTGTACAAGGCATACAAGAAGGTCTCTCAATGACATATATTCATGTAGTAGTTCTATGCGGCATGTCTTCTGCAGATCCTTTGGAAAGTTGCGGAGTAATTATATACGAACCTTTCAACGGCCTCGTAATGTATTAGGTTTTCCGTACTGCAATATGACTATGTTGGGTATCGCTCATGCCTTCCGTCAAAAGGTGAGGAGCGGAAAGAAGTAGGCCTATTCTCGTATCCGCAAAGCTTATAGCTCAAAACATTTTATAAAGCGTCGCCTCTCCGCCCACTCCCAAAGAGTATAGACCCCTTCACCCATTGCCAAGAAGTGTCAAGGACGTAATTCTGGTGCCTTTAGTAATGTTTGTGCTTCACAAGGTAGCAAGAAGAATCGTTTATTGTGTCCACTGTTACGCCCACTCGAGTTCCCAAGCTATACAGGTCTAAGGTCGAGAACTGGTTCGGTCAGAACATCACAGAAGTCAAGTAAAACCCTGTACGATATGTCCCCAGGTTTGCCCCCACATTTTGGAAGCTGTTCGCCATAAAGTACTAGGGTGAATGCCACTCCACCATTGAGACTGCTTGGACGAAGTTCTTTGTCTCCCTCTTTGAACACCATAACGAGACCATCGTAACGAAACTGGAGACGAAGGAGTTCTTGTCATACTGGGTTTCGGGCCGACTGTCGTAACTCCCTCACTCCGTAGAGCCCTCCTAGAACACTACACGGCACACGCTATTGTCCTAGCCTACACGTTACCCATTCTGTCATTAGGCTCAGCTTCCATTAACATAAACTCCTCTTAGATTAACGTTGTAGTACTACAGCATTGGTTCCCTAAGGCTCTTGTTGCCCCATTACCGGTTCGAAGCACTGTTTGTACTTATCGTGAAGTCGTACAAGCGCCTACACCTCTCATTGGAAACGATCCACACATTAGCGCGGTCTCCGTTACCCCGCAGGCAGCTAATGAAGCTGTTGAGCTCCAAGAACATCATTTATTTCTCCCTTTAATACTACCGCTCGTTTCCAGAGCAGCTACTTTCGTATAGGTCATCGTGGCGTCAGTTAGTCTCGTACACTAAATTAAGATAAAAGTAACAGTCTATCTCATGTGCATTCTTGATTCACAAAAGGTAGGTAACTTAAAAGTAGTTGATAACTTGATCTACGGTCTCTTTTTGATCTTTCCACTATTGTTAGTAGTCATCTGAAAAAATCAGGGTCCCTTCGCGGTAGCGGATTAGGACCCTGTTGAGCAAAAGGCGGAGAACAAACAGCCATAGCTCTAAACACTTAGT
>ML120372.1:21339-36566 GCA_003788595.2 Choiromyces venosus 120613-1
CCAGGCAAGGGCTTATTCCCGAAGCTTTTGATGAAACGATGGCCATAGTGCCTTCTCCTAGTTTGTTGCCAATTACTCCATGTTCAACTACGAAAATCTAGCTGATTAGGTTTACTAGCATACGATAATTTCATTGGCGAATATGCAAGCTCAGTGAAGGAAGCAGATTTAACCTTCATACCTCGTGTAGGTCCTGAGAGGGTACGGAGAGCAGCATTCCCCTCTGTTGTCCTAGAGTCAGGCTGGACTGAGTCTGCTACAGACCTACGACGAGATGCTAGAATGTGGCAAGAAGGGTCTGGACGAGCAATGCGAGTCGTACTACATGCCAAATTTTATCAGCCCAATCAAGAGAATGAGATTCGACTTGATTTGTCCATAAATCGCGCTCGCCCAGGTGGCCCACCCACTCCCATTGAGCGTTATGCAAGTCTCCATTGTATCCTTGTTGCTACTAATTTCTTTACTAATGTGTCAATTGCGAGTGTAGGTCATCCTTCCCGTCCCTGAGGATGCCCCACAAAATCCCTCCATTTCGCTGGATGAATTCTATGCCGGGGATTGCCCTCCAATGATGGACCCAGCAACTCACGTTCCGCTTGACCTCGCAAGACTTCGTGCCATAGCAGCTGAGGAGATCAGAGCGCGAGGCCATATTCCTGCCCGGTGAGATTATATGCAGCAGATACGATTCCTTCGCCCAATGACCCACATACTCGAGGATGTTACCAGACAACCAAAACCTACCCCTACTGATAATACTCAGTATTTCTCATTTTTAATCAGCATTTCCAATTGCGAATGTAAAAAAATACTTTGCTGTGTTTAGCGCCTGCAGAAATACCCTGTGTTTCTTTTTCTCAGTATATTTTTACAGCTGTATTTCTGGTGAACCTGTCACTATTAAACATTGCTTCCTGCACTACCTTTTCCGAATTATTGCTTCTTGCTTCTAGGGCACTTTGAATTAGGAGAAAAATCATTTCTGTTGCTCTTTTAAGTGTTTTTGACTTCTAAATCAATGTCCATTTCTTTTTCCAAATCAAACCCTATGGCTTTCCACCGTGTATTTATCCCTTATATCTTGAATGACAGACCTTCGTCGTAAACCTTCCGGAATGTATGGTACTATGGAAAACTCAGAGGAGAATGGTAACTACGAACAATTGAGGAGCAAACAAGAAAAAAAAAGGCGGGGGTCTGGATTTCTTGTTCTTTTTTCTTTTTTTGTTTTTCAAAACCCGAATTTGTAGACAGACTGGGACTGACAAAGGTACTCTTTGAATCGTACAATAAATCCTTACATTCTTGCGCAATTTGTTTATGTTGAAGCTCATGTTGTTGAAGCTAATGTCTCCTTTTGGGTGGTATATCCGTACAACACTTCACTATCCTCTGGCCCACTTACGACACAATATTCTCACCTTATAATAATCCATACCACTCCATGACCCACCTACAAGTAGGAACAAAAAAAAAATCATATCAAATCAATCCATTAAATTCATAACCCCCCCTTTTCCCCTTCAATCAACTGGCAGGGGGAGGGTAAATGTATGATACACCAATCAAACCAAAAAAAAAGAAACAATCGCAAATCTGCAAAAACCAAAACTAAGCAAACATAGAGAGAGAAAAGGAAAAAAGGAAAAGACATCATGGATGTAGAGCTTTTTAATCAATTGATGGGAAACAAATGTGCAGAAGAGAGATAGTTGCAGAGGTTGGTAGTGACAGTTTTATCCAATGGATAACGGAAGTGATGCTGAGTGATACTTCTGGTATAAGGAAGAGGAAGAGGAGGAGGTATCATATGATGTGTCTAAAACATGGACCTATGCCATTTCAAAATGTGATGTCTTACATAATCAGGTCAAGGGGTATATAACAAATAATGTTGATTTCTGATGGTCTGAGGTTCAACTCCCAACAACCAACTAGTTATTTTTCCAATTTTTTCATGCCCACAGCTGTGTAACTTAATCATATAATATCATATACTCCAGCATATACTGTTATGGGAAATGGTATTAACATTAACTTAGATAGCTGTTGTGTTTGGTTATTTACAACAAAGGGTCAAGTTGTTATGGGAAATGGTATTAACATTAACTTAGATAGCTGTTGTGTTTGGTTATTTACAACAAAGGGTCAAGTGGAGGTAATTAGGGTACTGTGGTTGGGTTGTGGCTGCTTTGTGTGGTTAGGTAGTTGTGTGTGGATACTTCTCTACTTAAATAAGTTTGAGCGTGAAGAGTGGTTTCCTTTTCTCTTCACGCAACCTCTTGTATAATACACCAAATACTGAGTTGTTAACCACCACTGTTCTTGTCCCCCAGAGGCCCCCGCCTCTACCTTGATCTTGTCCTTGTTTTCCCGCATTGTCCTCTCTTGACATTGCCCCCCCCTTCTTTTCCAGACTCTTGTTCCCCTTTCGTGTACCTTGGACCCCCCTGCCGTCATCCCGTTCAGTCTCCACCTTTCCTCGTCCTATCGGGGTTGTTCTGTAACATATACTCCTTCAACTCCACCTCATCCTTCATGCTAATGCCAGGCTTCCAACCATAAAAACTCTGTGTGGGATCATTTCCACCATTTCACCCTCTAAGTATATGGTGATGTGGAACCTAAACAGTCTGATAATATGACATTGCACTTTGCACACTTGAGGTAGTTGTAGTGCTCTCAATACTGGATCTCGTTCCAGTACTGGGTCTGCTCATGCATTACCTTGAACTGGAAGCCATTTTTGTCAATGTTCATGTCCTCTATGTCCGTGTCTGTGCCTGAGTCAGTTAAGAGATTGTAATGAATTTGATATCTCAGAGTGGTGACGGGAGAAGATTTGGGGGGAGTGATTCCCTACGGAGATAGTAAACTGTAGTCTTGATTACTTTGCAAGTAGTTAAAAAGGGTTCTGTGAAGTGTATATATGCTGTTATTATGTTGGTCTCATATTGCTTGCAATGTAGCAGTATTGTTGTAGTGGTGACACTGTTGGGCAGATCAGTGAGGGAGGTTTGGTGTGGGTGTTTTGTAGGGGACAGTGGTGTAATTGGGTGGTGGTGAATTCACAGGTTGATTGTACTTTTTTTTTATCCCCCCTTCTTTGGTTATGTTGGGGGGCTGGGTATGTAGAGGTTTTTTGGCTGGAGGGGCTGGACTTTCGCTTGCCTTGGGATGTGTAGTTGAGAATCAAGTCACAGTGATCATTCCCAAGGAAAAACAGAAAATATTATAAAGTATCATACTAGGACAAAGCATGCCGCATGGCATTAGTTTTTACACTAAATTATGCGAAAAATAGGCACTTTCAAACAGGCAATTCCCAACGCTACCCTCTTGAAAACACTCCAAAACCTTTCATCTAATAGCTAATTAGTATGCACTTAGCTCTTGAGAGTTAGAAGCGCAACAAATCAAAACTGTATTCATTGTTCATGATTGCGCGGACCCATGTGAAAGTGACCTAAATCTTTGTATGGGGCTCCATACAAAATGGTACATGACAACCAATATCTTCTACATAAATGACATTTACTCCACTCTTATATAGTATTTGGAAATTCCAAAAAGTTTTCCATGTTATCTATGGGCTTATTTATAAACTTCCAAGTTTTGGCAGAATCTCATAGGCTTTGTGTTGTGAGAGAGGGCAGTGAAAATGGATACTTTTGGTGCAAATTGGGCCATGTGCAAAACACTTTGGGAGGTTACTTTACATTCAGGGCAAGGTATTTTGGAAAGGCCATGAATATCTTGAACACAAACCTCTGAGCCCAGTCATTAAGGTTTTGAACACTTTTTTGGTAAATGGTTAGCTTTTCTTGACTAGGTCTGATAGTCTGCGAAGTCTGCGGAAAAGGTTCAGTGTGAGGATGTTCACTTTCTGACCCCCAAAGGCCCCTACTCTTCCTACTTGTATGTGATGGTGCTAATAACAACACTAGTCAGAGGGGGGGCTAGCTTGGAGCGATAATTGCATCACCACCAATATTTTCCAAATTCCAAGTATTTTCAATTTTTTTCCTGGAGTCTTTGTCCCCTAAAGAAGGCATTGATTGGGTCACTTCAGCTCAATTGAACCATGCAAACAGCATTGGGGATTGGTGATGACAAGTCTAGTATCAGGATGAAAGGAATTGGCTAACCACAGGATAACTTGGGGAGCATACAGGGCAATAGGGTATTCAGATTACTGCAACCCGGAAAATTGAGGTACTAGTGCAGCTGTACCAGTAGACTAATGTATATGTGGAGCCCTATGGTTCAGCATTGGGTGACAAGTGGGAGGGGTTCACATGTGGCTCGGCCACCAAGTTGATTCACTAAGTTAGGTTGCTTGAGTGAGAATGCAATATTTTTCCAACCTTCACCTGGTGTACAACCAACTAGCTACACCACTAAACCCAATTACTAACCCATGTTTTTCTTTTATGGATTTTACAGCTTTTAAAAGTGCAAACTATCACTTCCCTCATTGCTGGATTGAATTTGGCTGACCTCGGTTGCAATGCACCAAAGTAAACACAACTTCATGATATTTATTGATTTGTGTAGTGGCAGTGTATACATTCCTTTAGAAAGCAGCTTCAATGCCATACTTTTTATGGGTCAGCGGGGGCTATTCAGATACAGGTACCCATTCGTGGCATAGAGACACAAATACTGGTATTGTACTCCTGTACCCCCTCCCCAATGGTGCATGATATCTGCTGTTATAATAACCCCAAATCTGCCTCCAAGAAGGATAAGTGCTTACTCCCTTCATGCTTTCTACTTCTACTCTTCCTTTCTATAAATTAAACACCCATACCTGGAGGCTGCCTTCAACATAACCTTCTTCCACACTAACCCACAGCCATTCTACACACTTGCAAGATTCCTGCATCCTGGGCAATTCACCATAATGGTCTTGCATGCCTTCATATCACTAATGGCAAAGAAGAACTTAGTACCAGAATATGGACACAGTTGAACGATCAGCTGCAGGAGCCTGTTGAAGCACATTGAAGCCAATATCTCCTTCATCGAGCAGCTGTGCATTGATTAACATGCTGAATACCCACCTGATAAGATGATGGAGCATATTCTCACCAGAAGTGTTCCATGGTAGGAGGCTGGTGCCGGCTTGATGTATCAGATATTGCATTCTTTAAGAAGAGTTTACGGAGGGAGCCCCTTATTGGACTTAGAATGGTTGTGGAGACAGGCTTGGGAGGTGTTGTTCATGAGGTCATTGAACATTTATCCTTTTACAGCACTTCCAGCCTGAGCATGAGTAAAGGAGGCTATTAAGGGTTTAATTTACAATATATGAACAGGGGGAGGGAGGTGTTGGGTGAGTAGACAATGTGCTATTAGTGGTCAGGTGCGATGAGGAGGTGAGAAAGTGGGCGCAGGGGTTGGTGTGGAGGTGTTGGAAGAAGTGTAGGGGGTGGTCAGAGTGGAAGCAATAAGAAGATTGAGATGGAAACTGAAAACAGTGAAGATGCCAGACTGGCAGAAGGGATGGGCGTAAAAGCCTACTGCCTAAGGGAAGACATTGGACATACCCTATCCGTCATTAATAGCAGGAAGGAAAGTGTGATGAAAAGACTCTCCATTCAAGAGACACTAATGAATGGTCAAGGCTGACTGTCATGGTGAGAACAGCAAAGTCATCCAGATCAACAAGAAGAAGCTCACAAGCTTCTTGTTTGACCAACCTGCTGGAAACTGTGAATTCATCTCGGTATGCTCGAAGGGAGGGAGGGTTCACTGTTAGTCATTCTCTCATTATCAGTTTATCTGTTCATGGGTTCATTCCTTTGTTTCTTGGTTCATATAATGGTTTTGGAGATGTGCTTTGGATCTGCGTCTCTGTACAGAGATATGGGGGTGATAGGAGGGGGTAGGGGAATAGAGGAGGAGAGGGAAGGAGAGCGGGGAAGGAGGATAGATTATGGGTACAGGGGGGTAGGGGGCAGGCAGAAAGGAGGACAGGGTGGGAAGAAATAAGAATAACAATTGAACACAGTGAGAGGGTGGAAATAAATGTAAACAACTGTGGTGAGATTTTTTATTGTGACGTTTCTCCACTATCCAGGCCTTGAGGGGCCCTTGCTAGTGGTACTTGTACGAGTACTGTACCATACCTGTATGATACCTTGCCTTGCAAGGACCAACTGATCAGGAGTACTTGCTTAAAGCTTCCACCTTTTAGGAAAATTATCATGTTACCGGTGACTGCACTGGACTCATATCATAATCTTTTTCTAGATCTCCTCATTGCTGAATACCGGTACTGGATTCCAGCTGAACATTCACACATTCCCCAGTTCCGGGTTTCAAGCCTGTCGCACAGCATCTCTCCGCCCAAGCAAAAAAGTTGTTGCCAAGGCCTTCCACCCTGTTTCATTCATGTGGTATTATTATGAGCCTCCCACCCATCCAACTCATTCAGAATAAAAGATTTCACCCCCTACTACCTCACGAGCTATAAACATCCTCACCACCACCTGCAATTTTTATCTCTTCCCAGACATTTACCTTTCCACCTCTGCCATCTGATAGCCACATCCCTGCAGGAGATTTCACAATTTTTTAACTCTTGCACCATGATGACAGCCACCAAGGTTGTTCGATGCATTACGAGCTTCTCTCGTGCTTCACTCAATCCTGCTGCAACCCTACAGAGGGGATTGACAGTACAGCTGTGCCGCAGATTCATATCTTCAAGTGGGAAGGATGGGGAGGCAGCTGTAAAAGTGGATGTTGAGAATCGATGAATAGATGCGAGTAACTTTATGAATAAGACTGGACTCAAGCCCGCAAAGGTTGGTGTTGGGAATGGTCTGATGGCAGATGTGATGATGTTCTCTTCTACCAGTTCGTCACTTTTTCCCTTCCATTTTGTATTTCTCATGCAGTGATTGGGACACTAACACCCCTGGTGAATAGATATTCTCAAGCAAACAACAATAGTGGACGCAGGATCCTGACCAATCTAACTCCTACGGACCCTTGCATGCTCGATACTATACTTCCCACTTATACCGGTCTCTACAGAAATCCTCATTCATGCACACATACTTATGGCTGGGGAAAAGAAAAGGTGATTGATATTGCACGTGAGAATGTTGCAAAGCTCAACGGAGCCCACCCGAAGGAGATTATATCCACCTCTGGAGCCATGGGGTTGAATGATATGTCGATCAAGTATGTGGCAAGGTTTTATAAGTCTAAGAAGCATATCATCGCATCCCAGACAGAGCACAAGTGTGTGTTGGATTTGTGTCGACATTTGCAAGATGAGGGGTATGATATCACATATGTTCCCATTAAGAACAACGGTTTGATCAATCTGGAGCATTTGGAGAAGGAGATCCACCCGGACACAGCACTAGTTGCAATTATGATGGTCAATAATGAGATTGAGGTCATCCAGCAGATGGAGGAGATCAGGAAGCTGTATCGAAAACAGGGTGTCTTCTTCCATACCAATGGCGCACAGGCCATGGGCAAGATTCCTGTCGAAGTTGGCAAGTGGAACGTTGACTGGATGAGCATCTCCAGTCCCAAGGTTTACGGACCAAAGCATATCGGAGCCTGTCGTATCAGCCGCAGACTAAAAGTCAGGATCGACCCACTCGTCTCTGGCGGGGGTCAAGAACATGGTCTTCATAGTGGAACTCTTGCACATTCATTGGTGATCAGTTTTGGAGAAGCCCGCAGAATCGCCCAAGAGGATATTGAGGTACTTCCCTCCTCACCTACATCTCCCCCTCTAAGTGACTAAAATTAATATAAAAACTAGTATACACGTACATCCCAACCTTTCTTCTCCCTGAACTCAATCTGCCCCTCTACTGTGTGACACAACTACATACACAAAAGCTATCACAACAAACAATCCAAACAATTCACCAGTAAGTTGGAGGATGTCTATACATTTGGTTATCAGCACACATGCTAATGGGTCATTGATTGGTGGGCAGGGACCTTCCAGACAATGAGTCACAATAAGGCAGATACGAAAAAGGGAAAGCGCAAGGCTACTACTGAAGATTCCAGGGTGGGAATTCAGGAAGCCAACTTGATAAGTAGGTTTAATGCAATGTTTAAGTTTTGTTATTACATCAAAGCTAATGAGTTACTAATGGCTGGGTAGAAGTTCCTAATACAAAGGCGGATAAGAATACTGATAAAAAAGGGAGAAACCTCAAGTAGACCACTTCGTATTCAAAAATTACAATCCCCGAAGCAGAGAAGCGGTTGGGTGTGAGACTGAACTTACCTGGAACTCCAGTCAAGCAGATGCTGGAAGGGAAAAGTGCTTTATTGGGACTGGACGTGATATTGAAGGTGAAGAGGAAAGTCTATCAAGACTTGGTAGATTACATAGAAGCTGGGGGATACCCAACAGAGGCCGATGCTGACTTTAAAGAGGCCAACATAAACGACATTGTGGCCTTTACAATCTATCCCATGATCACTAAGTTCAAACGTAAGACTAAACAGAAGCTACACTTATCGCAACAGAAGGAAATTACCTCGATTGATTCTAGTACTAGTGGTATGGAGGAATTCGTGGTGATGGACTACATATCTCATGACCAAATGAAATATATTTTAATTGTTGAAGCAAAGAAGGCCTCTCTTGGGGAAGCAAGAAAGCAGTGCTTTCTCTCCCTGAAGAATATGCGGGATCGTAACGGCGGTGGCACAGTTTATGGATTTGTCACTATGGGTGATAGTTGGAGAATGATCTCCTTTGATGGCACATTCAAGATGAGTGAGAAGATTGAGTTAATGTTTGACAGTATGGACAAGAACGTGGAGCGATGGATGGCAGCTTATTCCATCCTTATTGACTATTTTAATGTTGCTCTAAGCAATGGTGCAAAGGACCCGGTTAAGGCTGTTTGAGGCGGTAATTTGTTCCGCCTCACCCTGGATGCCTGTTTCCGTGAAGAGCATTTCCTCTCCTCCGTCTCCTTTACTATCATAGTTGTGGATTTTTTTTCTTTCCTTCTTTCTTGCTCCATTTCCATTGCTTTTGGGTGTTTAGGGGCCGGGTTGTAATTCAACTACACCTCTTTTAGTTACCTGATTTGACCTTTGCGCATCCCTCGGCGCCCTGAAGTTACCATGTATTGCTCTGATCGCTTCACTGATTGTTCGTGCCTTAGATATAGCTTTACTGTAGTTCTAGTCGGAATGCATAGTCTATCTCTCCATTATCCTTTTCATGCATCCAAATCACATCACTCTGCTCCCAGCGCTTAAGCACTTTTCAAAATTGGAAGGTTTTTTTTCCTTCTTTCGTTACAGAAATAGCTGTGTGAGAAACTACTAGAAGCAAGAAAATACTGCGCCCCAGCGCAGTTGTGGTTCTGCAATGTGATATTCCAGGACAATTAGACAATCTAATGCGGTGTTCAACTAATGGCTGACTCATCACGTGCCGATTCCAGTTTAGGGGGAGTGTTTCATGAATGGTTGGGCGGTTGCCTGGTGTAGAACCAACTAGACTACACCACAAAACCGCATTACAACGTTGGCACCAAGCCAAGCCATAAGTTAATAGCGTTTGTTTGAGGTCACTTGGGCAAATCCTCTGCCCCTTCTCCCAGGCAAGAGCACCTGCCACCGTGAACCTGGTTGCCATATCCACACAAACGCTTGCCAGATTCCCGACTACTCATACCTGAGTAGGTGGATTTAGCTGGTTCGGCGCACGGGTCGCTAGGCCAAGAAACAGTCTGTAAAGAGTTTAGTCATGATACCCGAGAGTTTTGCCATCCCATCTAGGTGGTTATATACCCACCTAGAGCGTGCCTTATCTTTGAACACTTCTCAGTAGAAAACAGGTAGTACTAAGGTAAATATTTGAAGCAGAATATAAAGCCAAAAGCCTAGGCTATTTATTGAAGTATAATAGGCAAAAAAGTATGTTGTTTTGGTGCTGTAAGAGGGGAAAAAGAGAAGGTGAAATGATTTGTTAGAAGACTAATTAAGATTAGTGTAATTTTGAAAACTTGCACATGATAACTATCAACACCTCATATCTGGTGGTGGTGATCAGAAATTAATATCGTATCTTTTCCAGCATTTCATCCTCCTAAATTCAAGTCAAAATATATTACCAAACTTTCAATGTCTTTTTTTTCAGTTTCAAGCAATCGATAATACTATGCAAATGGTCTCTCAGAACCCTCCAACCACCTCTGGGACTCCACAATCCAGAAATAGTGTACCTGTAAATTCCTCACTTCCATCAACCCTGATTGTTGCAAGCTCTACAGCTACCGCTATGCAACAACAACCCAAACCCCCATCATCTGGGAATGCTAGAACTCAGCTTGATGAGGTTGACCAGCTTGTCCTAACTTAACTTTGTGTCTTGAATCAGTCTGATTATACAGAAGGAAAAAAAGGCGAATTTTGGGCCAAAATCAGTATTTTGCTGGAACAGGAGACTAGGAAAAGGCTGAAAGATCCTGCATCAACTATGAAGTCTTTAGTTGCAGGCCATCGAGTATGTAGTATACTACTTTTTCTATACTTCTTACTTTCTTTATTTCTTTTATCTTGTTTGCTTTTCTAAATTAAATAGCTTTTCTAAATTAAATATTTAGATTACTGTAGACACCGAAAGACTTGAGTCAGGTACTACTCAAGCAGATACCGAGTTGACCCAAGCACTTGATACATAGATTAAATGGCTAGATATGGCAGAGAAAGAAAGATTAGATACCAAAAAAACAGCTGAAGATCTGATGCACGAAATCCAAGAGGCTGAAAGATGCCGAGAGAACCTCTTAAAGTCATGGGGTCAAAAGAAAAAACTGGGTGCCAGGGATAGAAATGGGAAGAAAGAGGAAGATCTAGAATTGGTTGATTCAAAGAGGAAAAAAAGATCATGAAGCTCAGTGTGGTAGGTGCAGCAGCAGAAAGAAATGGATATGGTACATGATGATACAAGCTTGCTTGTATCTGCTATTCAAGATATGAGTATCCAAATGTCAGGTGCAATCTGGAGTCTTAATTCTAATTCTTTCTCTGAGGTTGCAAATAGTAATAATGTAAGTAAACTTCAGGATCGTCTTTCTTCTCTTGAGAAACAGGGTGAGGAGTAGAAGGAACAAGGAAGATGGCAGGAGGAGATGTTGGGTAAGATTTTTGGAGAATTATCATGTTTGAGACAAGCAAAGGATTAAGTTGTTATTGCATTCATTAAGGTACAGTTGTCCATTGTTGCAGTTGACATCTAACTATGGTTGCTAACTAGCTACTACTTAGGTACTTAGGGAGTGAAAACTAGTTACTCCAGAATGAAGATAAATATGTTGTAAAGTAGACAATTTTTAGGCATAGAAGATACTACCTCCAACCAACCCCATGTATCTCTCAATACCACAATTTACTGCTGAGTCTGAGAACAACAATTATTGATATATCCCTCTTTTCCCTCTGTCAGCTACCAACTGCAGTTCCCAATTGTTCACAACAGTCCCCCACCATCTCACCGCTAACCTGAAGTGAAGTTCTATCCCCTTAATGGGTCATCTGTTAAGCCAAAGACAACTGTCCTATATTTTAACTGCCCTAAATGGACTATAGACAACCCTCTAGTCAGACAACCCTCTAGTCAGTGATCTCAAGTGGCTAGTCCATTGGGCTTTGGGTATAGCAGGACTGAATCAACTCTTTTTGAAGATAGTTGGGCCAGACTGTGAGAAAGCAGCTTTTCAAAACCAAAGCTGGGCCTAGCCTGAGTCACCTGCAGGCTTTTCATGTTACTAATACATTGCGATTCCATACCTGCTTGATAACTACAGGTGACTTGGGTATCTGTGAGTTATGCAGTCAAATTATTAAAATATATGATATCTGAAAAACTCACCCTAGGCATCTGGGGGTGAGGCATCTGGGGGGTTTACCTTGACAGGTTTATCTGACTGAGTATCTGAGTATCTGGTAGCTTAACCTGGACATCCAATGGTCTAGATTGGGCATCTGGAAGATCCAACCTGGGTTGCCTAACCTCTCAGCTTGGCAGTTACTTATGTGTCGCCAGGCTTTGGTGGCTGGAAATAATTAGAGCCAGATTAACCCAGGCTCTCCAGAGTTATGGCTAGACTGGCTTGACTGCTGACTTGCAGGCCAGACTGTGGGTCAAACTGGCTGCTTGAGATCACTGCCTCTAGTCCTCTAGTCCTGTCTAGAGCTGTCAACAGTTGTCCTGCAGGCCTCACTGGGTCCCAGATGGGTCAGGTTTGGTACCAGTAATCCTGGATAGCCAATCCAGTCCATAGTTATGTCTGATTTTAATCCACTTGAGTCTGTCTGGCTGGGGTTTTTTTTGGCCAGTAATCCTGAGTAGCCAATCCAGTCTATAGTCATCCCTGATTGTGATCTGCTTAGTTCTGTCTGACTAGGGTTGTTTTGGCCACTAGAGCCTGATGGGCCCTAGGTAACTATGAAGTTGAGAGGTTAAGATACGCAGGCAGAAGCCACTACCCACCCGAGCTAAACCAGCACTGCTAGATACCATTTAAAGAAGAGAATCATGATTAAAATTAAAATTCCAAGCCCCAGTAATGATTAACAGAAGGAGGAGTAACTTTAAACTGTAAGGAAATTTGACTACCATACAAGCATGTATTCAAATTTGTTAATAAAACAGCAATTGCATAGTATGTACCAACAGGAGAAAGCCCAACCTGCAAACCATTTTTGAAGGCAAGAAAGGACCAAAGCTTAACTACTTTTCCAAAACAATGCTCAACAGCAATTTGATAACCTGACATTTTTGTATTAAAAGCTCTTTCTTCCTCTGTCATTTGGTATTTTGCTGTATTTCTGAAGGGATAAATAAGTCCAAAAGACAAAGAATATGCAGGATCTCCATATAAAAAAACCCTACTTTCTTCAATATCCTCATCAAAGATCTCATGTTAGATTTCCTCTATACCAGATCTCTTCCATACCATCCAATCACCCAATTTCCCCTCAAATTGACCAATAAGAGATGCAATCAAGCCATCAGGGGTTGTTATCCCCTGAAACTTGATTGCATGACACCACTTATAGCCAGTATAAAACTGGTGTTGTTCATCTTCTGGCTTCCAGATCGGACGTAGAGTTCAATCAACAAATCCCCAAATATTTTCTGGACCACCAATCTCTTTAATTGAGTTTGGGAATGATTTAATCATTCTCACATCCAAGCACCTCTTATCCCAGTGGAGGATGTTTCTAAACCTATCATACAGGAAACTATGAACTGTATTAAATATAATTGACTGATAGGTACAAGAGCGTCCAAAGAGATACAATGTGTCTTTGTATCGTGAAGGTGATGAAAGTCGAGCTAAGACAATGCAAAAGGCCAGAGTTTGGGAAGGCTTGATCAAATAAGGGTATTTGATGAGATCTAGTCCCAATTTAAGGGATAATGATACTACATCAGACTTTGTAAATCTAGTTTCACCTGTCACAAAGTTGATCTTTATTGGAAACCTGGTATGTTACTAGTTATGGTATGATAGAATCGTACCTGAAGTATTCTAAGCATCTCACTTCAGACCAAGAATCAAGATCAAAATTAAAGACCTCATACTCAACAGGTGTGCGATAGAGGAGTAACTCCTATTCTTCATCTAAACACTGTATAAAATGCTTGCAAGTATGTATAAGCCGATTTGATATCACTTGAATAGCGACTGAGACAGTAGCTGATGTACTTGCAGCAACAGAGATTGTTGTCTTATGGTTATTCATGGTAGCAGCCTTCCGGAACTTGGGTTGTGAGTGTAAAGAATTTTTACAGTTTAAAGATATGAAGGAAGTGAACTTATTAATTGCCTATACGAGTATAACTCAAAATAACTCAAATGACGTAAATAGACTGTAGTTGCTAAATCCCCGGAGTCTGCTCGGGCACCACTCCACTTTGATTATCCTAGCGACCCGTGTGCCGAACCAGCTAAATCCACCTAGTAAGTCAGCGTGTCGGGTGGAATAAACCAAAAACGATCGGGATGGAGCTGTTCCTTGACACCTAACCAAGTATGATCATGGCAACATGTGCCAAGACTGCAGCTTTATAGAGGGTAACTTTGATCTTGGACCGCTGCTCTCCTCTCAACCCGCGATGAAAAATTAGACTAAATATCCAGCACTGAAAAACGAAAAAAATGGAAAATGGTCACTTTCGCAGTAACCACGAGAAATGAACAAGGAATACTGCTCCTACGGAAGGAGTGAAAACTCAAAGGAGTCGAAAATCGAAAAGGAGAATAAACACTGCTAGGTGTGGGCAATCACCGCACGCACAACTAGGAGCCGAAATGTTCGTCCGAAAGAAAATAATTCCGTCACTGTAATCACAATCAAAAAGAAAACAAGAAAGAAAATGCGCAAAAGAGAAAAATAAATTTGTATTCACCGGCTCCCATGTTTCCTTCCGTCTTCCTAGTCTTTCTCCCTAACTTCGCTGTCCCATACAGGAATTCCCCCATGGTAACGCAAACATAAAAAGCAGTCCCCTCAAAACAGCAGCCCCAAACCCTAACCCTCACGGTAACTCGCTAAATCTGATAAAATACCCTACAACCTAACTAAAACACTCCCACAGCACTCCCCTCCAGATCTTTACGTTTTTGCATTCTTTCTCTTGCAAAGATTTTCATCTCCACTCACTCATACACTGTGCTACGTACTCCGGAGGTGCGATGAAAATTGGAAAACTATTTCTTGTAAGCGGATACAAATTTATTTAGAGATAAAGGTTGTGTTTTCCAGTCTTTACTGATACCCACAAGTAAAAAGGTCTCACCCACGATCAGATGATACTCACGAGGAGAGCTTTCTTGGGCCTGGGCTGGTGCAGCCCTTGGGCTTCTTCAGGTTCTCACTTTCTCTTCCCATTTTCTCGACTTCTACTAATACCCTTTGTGTAGCAACCCAGCCTCAGTCTACCATAAATATGGTGCGAGTAGCCGTCAACCCGAGGGGTCTATCTACGAACTCGCTAGGGCCTGACAAACAAGGAAAATGCTCTCTACGAATAAAAGGCAATAAACTTGAAGCTTTTCCAAGGTGTAGCGAGAGCAATTTTTCCGAGTTGCGTGGCAACAAACGTTTTGCCTACTTTGATAGAACCAGATATGTTTCAGTCTTAGATTCCATCGATGCGAGAGCAATACTCTTCCTCCGACCCCGTCGGTTTGGAAAAT
>ML120372.1:37334-53636 GCA_003788595.2 Choiromyces venosus 120613-1
GTAAGAATGGAGGCGACAAAAAACATCCTCTCGCCAATGTCAAAGGGGTAAGTCATGCATAAATCCTACATGTGTCTGGGTGGGGTTGGCATGCTGACCATCTCAAGATTTACCTACTAGCCGACGAATACGACGCCTTCTCCAACGAGTATATGGATCCTCACAATTCGCAACCCTGGGCAGAATCTGATGCATCGTCACTTGTCAAAGATTTCTGGGCCACCGTGAAAGGAATGATGCGCCTACCCTACGGCATTCAAAAATGCTTCATCACCGGCATCTCTCCATTGTCCTTGGCCGACAATACTAGTGGGTTTAACATTGCGGTGAACATGTCATTCGAGCAGGAGGTAGCTGGACTTTGTGGCTTGAGTCGAGCTGATGTTGCAGGGGCATTGGAGAGAATTTGCAAATCCAAAGCCGATGTGGAGAGACATCTTGACAGATTAACAAGATATGCCAATGGGTATCACTTCTGTCGTTATGAGAAGTCTGAACCTGTGTTCAACACAGATACAAGCTTAGAATATCTTCAGGTAAGTTTCATCCACCCTCGGGTTGTGTCTTCCGCCTGCCACCTGTTCTCCACAAGCTAAACATGATTGTGATAGGCTGTCTTGACACACAAGGATTTCAACATAGCAAACCCCCCAAACTCCGAAGTGTCGCATCGGTTCTTAGAGATCTCTGCATCCTCACCAGTGGCAGTCACTTACATCCAACGTGCCCTCACACCCTCACCTGATCGGGCAACACAGTATTCCCTTATACCCTATTCGGATTTAGTTGACAGATTCAGTCTTGTAGATCTCTAGAGTAGGGCTCTTGGAGATTTGGAAGAAACTGCTTTCTGTACCTTACTACTATACTTTGGAGCATTTACGTTCGACAAGGAAAATCCGTCCAAATTTCTCACCATCCCAAACCACATTGTAGCAAAACGTTTCGGTTCCACTATCCTGCATCGCTTCAAGCTACTGAGTTCTATGCGAAATGCTGTTAAGTTTTTGGCATTACGGGGCGATATCATTGCCACTTTAGCGGGCTACCAGGAATTGATGGCGGCCCGTGATATCAAACAAAGTGGATATTCAATGACGGAGCAGCAGCACCGGGATAGCTTCCATATAGCTATCCTTGAGAACCCAACCTTGGATCCGCAGGTAGAGTACCAGGTGACTAAGGTAAGCAGTAAACATTTTTCACCCGCTCTGCATCTTCATTTCTAATAAAGTATTATGATATCTAGCCTGGCAGAGGCCCTGGTCAAATTGATCTTGTCATAGCATCCCCAGACCACTGCGTAGTTACAGAATGGAAGACTATTCAAATTGAGTTTCTGGATGTTGGTGATTCTCTCACTTGGGGCAAGAAGGCTGAAGCAGTTAGCAAACTTGACGTAAACGGAATTTTGAAACTCAAATTCCACCAGAGGGACAAATTCAGGTCGGGAACTATCGCGAGTTGGATAAAAAATGATGTTAGGGCTCAATTGAAGAGCTATGTCCAGAGCCCTGAGATTAGAAAGCTGGCTCAAAATCGTAAGTTTCACGCGCACCTTGTCCTTATTGTTGGGTCTCGCAAAGTTTTAGTCTGGGGAATGGACACGAATGGGGAGTGGATTGGCTTGCCTGTGTTGGCTGAGAAGATGCTGTAATATAAATTATACCTTTATTTTCCACAAGGTCTATTCCATTTTACCTAGTTTAAACCCTATCGTAATTACAGGGGGTCAGTTGACGAGGAAGATTAGAGCTAGTATTCGAATAAGAGAGTATCAGAGGTTCCCATTGGTAACCGTAGGTATTAGTAGGTACTCGGGCAGGGACGTGGGTGACCGGGTGGTCAGGGATTCGAGGTGTCAAAGCTTCCAGCATGTCCAAGCAATTTCAATGGCAAACTCATC
Source organism: Choiromyces venosus 120613-1 (assembly GCA_003788595.2). Lineage (NCBI taxonomy): Eukaryota > Fungi > Ascomycota > Pezizomycetes > Pezizales > Tuberaceae > Choiromyces > Choiromyces venosus. Next base: position 39,241 of record ML120372.1, read on the forward strand.
CTTTTACTTCCTACGATGGTAGAACGGTCATGCCTCCAGAGTCCCTGGCTGTCTGGTGACCCACCGCCAGAGTTGAGTACGTATGGGTAATGGAGGGTGACCCACAGGTGCTGCAGGTAACACCGAGACACATTCACGAATAGCACGAGTGCCCAACAGCCAGGATTTATCTTCAACCACTCAGACTCCCATCTTTACCAAGGACCGGCCCCCTGGGCTACCGCCCCCCGGGCGCTACCACTCGTCCAGGCCGCTTGATATCACTGATTACACCTCTGATGATTCTGATCATTCCAGCGCTAAACCATCGCTTGCTGTAGTGGAACATGGTTCTCAACCCGATAAGGTAGGCTTTGGAGCAATGCCTTAGAGATGCCCCATGATGCTCATGCCAAGCTACAGTCACAGGTATCAAAAACAAGCTGGAGGAATTCAAGACAGCTGTTGGGGTTGTTAATGCTAAGTTGTTCATGCTGAGTAGGAAATAATCAAATCTTCCTTCACTGAAGCAGAACAAGAAATCAAGGAATGCGAGAATGAAATTGACCCAACGACCAACGAAACCGATGCGAAGATTGATTCTGCGATTTATATTTTTATTGGTTTGATCAATTTATAGAGCCGGACCGAACAGAAACAAAGGACACCGTTGGATGAGAAAATGGGAAGTGCAAGTATACTGAGTAATTCTGTGAGATACACACGCTTGTCTCACTTTCTATATATATATATAGCCTTACATCATGACCTAATAGACTTCAGTACTAGCTGGTGTTGGAAATTAACTTAGCTGCTCACCACATATCGCGTGACAATTGAAACGTTAGTCAAACGGGCGAAACGTTACCAGAGTTGCATTGTTGGTACAGCACATAGCACGTTGGCAAAACGCTTGGAACTTTGGCCAAACAGATACATCTCCACCATTGATTCGTGTGTGTTTTATAGATGTATTATGAGAAGTTACCTTGTCTCCTGGCGAGAGAGGAACGGAAGAGTCTTTTGCGGCAAGTGCTGTTGTCGTTAGTTTAGATGCCTTTATAAGTCCTGTTTATTTCTGTTTGTCTGTATTCTTTTGTTGTCAGTAGTTGTCGCTCTTTGTTGTTCTTAAGTCAATCAAAATAAGTTCAACGGTCGATTATCACCGCCTGTCGCTATCTTTTATTCTTCAAGTGCTACTAGTTCTTTTGTTCTTGCTTTTCCTAGGTATCCTATATACACATCCTATCGGTTTACCTTGAAACTATAGACACCTCCGAACCCATTCCACCGAACCCATTCCACCGTGTGATAAACCTTATTGCTTAAAAGCAGTGTTAAGGATGGTTTTGCTTCACCGAAGCCGTTATGACTATAAGTTTGCATGGGAATAATGTTTTTTTTTTCTTTACTTTTTCTACACCATCCGTGTAAATAGGGAATTCCTTGGAACGGCTCAACCAAAGTTAAATCTGAACAGTACATTGAACAGGGAACCGGTCCTGTAAAAGAAGTTCCTCCTATTGCATAAATCACCTAGTGGAGAGAACCCAGGTGCCCACCAGCCAATTTAATTATTTGTATTGTGTTACTTTTTTATGCTAAGAGGTACCTGCACAGTGTGAGGGATAAAATCTGGCTTGGCTTGGCTTGGCTGGTATGTTTAAGCACAAGATCGTTCACTTGGTGCACATGTAGTACTACAACCAAGCCATCCAATGGGTTGACCCGGGTCGAAAAAAAGGCCAACCCAACCCAACCCATACCCAACGAAGGTTCAACCCACCCAACCCAACCCAAGGAAGCCTTACCTGGGTTTACCCAACGAGCCCGTTGGGTCATTAAGTAAAGTCAAAGAACAAGTTAAGACATAGGTAATAATATGATGTGTTATGAGTATTAAATTCTTATTATGGACTAGGACGGGAATCGAGGAAAACAGGACTTGGAGAGGGAATTACAAATTAATTGAGAGTGATGTAGGAAAGAATAGCCACTGCTAAATATCCCCCGGCCGCAGGGCCTTTCAGTTTATATTCTACGCATTCAAAGTTAACTCTATCGAAGTCCGTGATAATCCAAGCCAACGGGGTACTTTCAGGCCTAGCTTTCGATTCGACCATCCCAAATTAGTGAAGCTACTGCTTTCACTATTCTACGACTAGTAAATACAGTTTTAGAATTCCGTGTGCTTAGACTATAGTTTCCATGGTAATCCCTTGCCTTGTTTTCAAATTATCAATATGGTGGGAAGACTAAGACCAATAGAGCGATGGTAGAAGGGTAGTTGCAACTTAATCTGAATCTGGGTAAAGCCATATGAGAATGAGAAAATTATTACTAAGGGAGTATGGCAAAACAGAAAAAAAAAAAGTAGCAGTGAGGAAACAGTGAAATGATGGATAAGTACCTGACAACAACTATGGATCCATATGACAGCACTGAAGAGGAAGCACAGTGGATTTTGGGCCATGGCATTGAAAGCAATATACAAGATGAGCCTGCCGATCATGAAGTGGTAGATGAAGAAGCTCTTATGGAAGAGTTGGTTGCCAGTACGCAGGGTGTTCCAGGAAGTGCGATTGAGGATACAAGTTGTATTTCTCTTCCACCAGTTCCACCTTTTACACCATATGAAAATTGTCAACCTCAGCACAGCTGAAAGGTTGTACTTCCACCTGCATTTCCAGAAGGTAGAGACTGTGAAGGTAGTAATAATAGGCTGATAACTATACAATATAGCTAATAGTATACCTAGATATACCAACACCCGGTAGCCTTTTCAAGCTTTTCTTTCTGGAAAGTACCTGGACCTTGCTAGTACGAAATACAAACCTGTATGCCCATACAAAGGATGCCGGAAAGAGAGGAGGATGACCATGGAAGAATATAAGGATTGCGCACCTAAAGATATGGATTGGAATTATCATCTATATGGGTATACATAGTCCTAAGAGTGGAAACATGCAGAATTTCTGGCATCGTAATGACCATGGCCCAGTGCACCAGTAAGGTTTTCTCATAATTATATATAAACAGATTTGTTAACAGAAATAGGATAATGACATTCATGACCCTTCAGATGTTTGAGCAGATTAAGCATTTTTTCCATATCTCCGAACCAGTTTCCACACTCCCCTGCAGTAATTGGTATCATAAACTCTTGCCTCTCGCTCATGACCTACAAACCCGCTTCCAACAGTACTTTATGTCCGCAACAGCAGTAGCAGTAGATGAAATGATGATCCGCTTTGTTGGAGATCATTTCACACTATTGCAATACCAGGAAAGCCTATTCCCTTAGGTTATAAAGTTCTAGCATTGGCAGAAAAAGGATACACTTTTGGGTTCATTTTTACTTCCCGTGTTGAGTCTTTCTTGAGTCAGAATTCAATACCCAACTACACTCATTCAACTAAATTAAGCCCCACCTCTTAGGCAGTTCTCAAACTATGCCTCCAGCTGCTATACCAAGAAAACCGATTTACCTTATACTGTGATAATTATTTCTCTAATATTCCTTTGTTCCATGTTCTTCGTGCATACGGTATAAGTGACTGTGGTACTGCATGTACCAATTCAGCTGAATTTTCTAAGGTACTTAAGTTGGATAAAAGAAAGCAGATGCTACCTTGGGATACTCTCTCAGGGGTCCAGGTTAGGGATGTACTTGCTATATTGTGGCAGGAATATAACCTTGTAAGGTCATTGACTACAGCACATAGTTGTCAGGAAGATGATCGAAAGAATCGTTACCGCAGACATCTTCGCCAAACCTCGCGCAATCAAGGGAATGTACAAAGTGTATGTGGTTCAGAGGCACATAAAAGCCTTCCAGCTCCAGTATTATCAGCAGACTATAATGACAAGATGGGTGGAGTTGATATAACAGATCAACAAGGAACCTACTATGCTACACAGCTCAGAGTTGCTAGGAATTGGATGCCTCATTGGTTCTCATTACTAGATACAACAGTCATTAATGCTTATATTATTGGCCATGAGTGGTATGGACAACATCGATCCTACAACACGCATCTACGATAGAAGTGGCATGAAGATTTAGCTTGGGATCTGGTACAGGAAGGATTTCATGAACTCAATCCTCAGCATGCTCAAGAGCAAGAAACAAATCCTAATGCCCACCCTCAGGCTAATGGATCATCCTGTCTGGGTACAACACCATCTGGAAATACAAAAAAGAGTCGACAACATAGTTATGTTTCTAAGTACTATGAGCTACCTCTTCACCAGAAACAAGTTGGAAAGCATATCCTTTACCATACCAGGAAAGAGAGATTATGTATTTTCTGTCATTACCTCAGATCTCCACTCTTATCCTCTGAAGTTCATACCCATCTTCTTACCCACCCCCAAGCACCTCATCATAACAAAACCAGACAATCATCCTATCAGTGTCTCCACTGCCAACTTTACCTTTGCAAGGACTTTTGTTTTTCTCAGTTTCATAACCTTTAGAGACTATTTGACTTGTTGGGAGGAGGTGGGGGAGTTTGGATGGGACCGCTGCTAGGACATGGGGACAGCTGGAGGGGTAGTAGGTATGTGGTTGTCAGAGTTTGAAGAGAGGTAGGGGAGCTGCAAGAGAGTTGGGTAGTTGGATGAGAGCTAGGGAAATCAGGTGTGAGCAAAGAGGTTAAATAGAAGCTGGGGAAGTTAGGAGTGTTGAAAATGCTGCTCAGCATACTTTCTCATCGCCCACTCATTTGTTAGCGCCTGCTCATTTGTTATTACCAGTTCAGCATACAATTGCACGTCCATCTGTTCACATGCGGCTGCTACTGCCCACTCATTTGCACACCATTGCTCATTTGTCCGTTTGCACACTATTCCCCATTCCCTATCATCTGTCCATTTGCACATTATCATATCCATATCACTACTACCAGTATCATTACCACTTGTCGCCCGGAAGTCCTTGCCCAAGAGTCTTTGCTTGCTCACAGCCATTGCATAGAGGTCGTCACCGTTTGTTGCTGGAGGAATGATTATGGGCTTGGAAGCCATTGGGAAGAAGGTGGAGGCTGGGAAGCAGGGGAGAGTCCCTTGTGGGAGAGCGGGATGTGTGGAGGCAGTGGGGGAGTCCCTTGTGGGGGAGCCATATGCAGGGAGGCAGTGGAAATTCTTTGAAGCATGTTCTTTCTTTTGTTAGTGTGGGAGTTTGAATAAGAGAGTGGGAGACATACTTGGAAAAGAAGGAAATGGATATGTGTGGTGATCTGAAGAAGGATGGAACAGTTGAAGGATGTTCATTTTTTGGTTATACATACCTCCTGTCTTTTCCGTTAGCTTAGCCTTTATAGGAAGTGTGAAAAAGAGATCTTCTCAGCTCACGTAGAGTTTTGCCTTGCAATTGTTGCCTTATGGTAAGCCATGCTATAAAATCTGGAATAATCGGACCTCACGCTAGGACGTTGGAGTTGCCTCTCCTAGTAAGGTCTATTGCATTTTTCTTTTTTATTTGTCTCAGCAGAGGGCTGAAAGTCAGTTTTGTTGTAGGTGATTCTCCCCTTGTCCAAAGAGGGGAACTCTGGACATCTTAGCGTGAGGTCTGATTATTCCAGCTTTTACGGTACTTCATTGCTTGAACTGCACTTTTGAAAAGGGAGAAGAACAGGAGAGCTGAAAGGCAGGAAGCCAATCATGAGAGTTGGGGGGCAGCTGGGGGAGTTGAAAGACAGCCGAGGAAATTAGGAGGAAGCCGGGCGAGTGGGAAGATAGTTGGGGGAGTTGGAAGACAGCTGGGGGGGTTGAAAGGCCACTAGTGGAGTTGGAAGGCTGCCAGGAGGAGGGTAGGATGACCACTACTGGCAGTAGGGTTGGAAGGCCGTTGGGGGAGTTGGAAGACTATCAGGAGAGTTGAGAGGCAGCTTCGAGAGTTCGAAGAGAGTTGTGGTAATCGGAAGAGCTGAGGGGTTGGAAGTTAGTAGGGAGGATGAGATTAACAAAACTTCTCCACTCATGCCAAAGTTCCAACTTACCAATCAGAGTTATCTTTCTCTTACTTCAATTGTCGTTGTTGCCATCAGTTATTAAAAAGGTACTTCCGACATTTATTTTATTTTCCAAGGTAGGGTACAAATTGAGAATAGTTGACCATGATGGAGGGTGGCTAAGGTCGCGCTAAAACAATGTGAAATTCGGCAACAGGGCAAGGGATAGCAATTACCGTGCGCTAAAAGAGTCTAAACAAAGCTAACGATATTGCATGGGTTCGTTGGGTAACCCGGGTTCAGCCGACGTCAACCCGACCCACCCCAATGAAGCTCTATCCCGTACCCAACGAACGACCCGGGTTGACCCACCCAAGGCCAGTCCCATTGGATGGCTTGACTACAACAGAGAAAAGGTGCAGAGGTTGGACCTGTACCCATGAACCTCAGCCCCTGGAAGTATTTTCTAAGTTAGGTTTACAATGGGAGAAGTCATTTTTTCGTGTGATCTATGATAACAAGTAATTTTGGGACATACCGAAAAGGTATGACCCCCACAAAGATTCGCTAAGCTGGGTTTAGTGGGGGAGAAGGCGATATTTTTGCTGCCATTGCGTGGTGTAAGAGCCAACTACACCACGAAACCACATCACTATATTAGTATAATGTCAAGACATAATGGCATTTGCTAATAGTCGCTCAGGCAAATCCTATGCCCCTTACGGTATCCCCAAAAAAACACCACTGACACAAACACTCGCAAGATGCGCTACTGGTCTTGCACCCGGGGCTAAGGGTAGGTGAGGCGAACCTGCTCTGAATGGTTCTTAGACCAATCAGCCAATCAGACAGTCAGATATTGTGAAGACCGTATGTCAAGAGTGCACCTAACCCTTTTCCACCTTGAAGGATAAAGGTGAATATTGGCCCTCTGTATTGTTACTCACTCCTAATGTTGACCAGTAAAACTTGGGTTCGACTCACTTATGCTCACCACCTAGTTCTCCAGTAGGACCTATTAGACCGTCACCGCCATCTGAGAAGGCATTCACCGAGTTCTGATGACAGTGAACCTAGTGCAACCTCTACCCCCGTGAGTTTAAAGATGATCCACAGTTGTGGAGCGTTTCATGCGCTCTTGTTGCGAGCGATGAGCTCTGGCAACGCGGTTGATGACCCCCGCCTAGATCCGACTGCACACACGCTCTATTCACGCAAACCATAATTCGCCTGCCTACTTGTGATGATTGCTAGTAAACCTCGGTTTTCAAAACTAGCCTATTATCTTCTAATTCATGCCAATAGTCTCTAAAAGTACAGAACTTAGAGGAAAAAACATTAAACCCACACGGCAATTCTGCTGACCATCTGGACGCTCTATAAACACGAGCCACAAAGGGGGTGAAAAAATAAAAGAAAGCGGGCGGCGCGGGGGAGAGTAAAAAGAAAAAGAGTGAGAAAGTAAGGGGGCGGGGGATGGGGGATTATAGGTAGCGGGAAAAAGGATGCACAATGAAAAATAAAATATAAAAAATACAAGATCAAAAAAGAATGTTTACAGCTCCTGCTTGGGCTAATAACTTATCAGCAGCATGCCATCGAGCAGTTTCTCAGTGGAGCTTACCATCGCGGTCACGGATTTGGCAGGGACAACAATTTCCCTGAAGTTTGCTTCAATAATTCGGTTAACCATATACCCAATATACTATAAGCTATTGTCAGAAACGGTCAAAACGTGAAGCGAGGGATAACCTGCCCCCAAAAAGGCCACCAGAGCTCCGCCCACAAGGGTCATCTCCCAATGAATTAAGGCAATCTTGCCTTCGAGTTTCCGAAGCCCAGTCTCAATCTGCCTATCCTGATCTCTAATCATTTGGGCGAAGGAGATTTCCTGATCTTTAATGCTTTTTGTGAAGCCGATTTGCTGATCCCTAATCGTTTTGGCGAAGACGATTTCACGGTCATTACATTCCTAATTTAGAGTAAGCTGGCTACAAACCAAACCAATAGGATATGGAAAACAAACCTTCTCCACGCTTACCACACGTTTGTCAACCTCTTTTAAGCGGTCCCACTAATGCAGCCATCGTTAGTTGAATCAGTACTGATGGGATGGATTGCGTACTATGTGACCCCTGATTACAGAGGGACCATTCTCCCCGGTCTCTCCCTGCTGGGGGCCAGTGCCCGCAAAAAACCTACAGTCGCACCTCGCTATCCCCGGATGGCCAAAATCCAAAGAATCTGTCCGGTACAGTGGGTAATCCGGGACAACAGGTCAGGTTTTGGTGTAAAAAAATTTAGAACTTACAGAGATTCATACGGGACAGCGAGGTATCCGGATTATCGAGATCCGGGATAGCGAGGTGCGACTGTACTAGTAAGAGGGAGCAGATGGTGGACGGGGTGGCCGGTGACACGCATTTGAAACAGGGCTTGTGGGCGGATATGGAGCCCAGGATGGGATAGAACAGAGCGCACGATGGGCACAAACAATTATGCGAGCAAGGGCCGGATTGTAGGTAGGTAAGGTGTATATAGGGGAGAAGATGGAGGGAGAGGTGATATGGTGTTGAGGGGGATGGATGGAAGGGGGAAACGATGAACTTCTCAACGGACTGGGGAGATCCCCCCCTATTTATAGTGAAAATATGACCATTGCCAGGGCTGAGATGGCGTGTTATTTCACCTCTATGTTATATGACTACGTCACCGCTCGGCCGCACCTACTCGTGTCTCCGCTCCAAGAATTGGAATCCCGTTTGCCCATTCAATGGATCTGTAGTAGCTATTGCGAAAAGGGTTCCAATTCTTGGCGCGGAGGCACGAGTACACCGTAGTCTCCACCGGGGCCATTTAAAACGAATAACTAGGAAGAGTTACTTTGTGAGGAATCCTGACGCACAGCCTATTCTGTCCTCTTCCTGTTAGCGCGAAAACAAATCTCTCCCAATTATGTGGTATGTGGCTACAGCAGCAAAGGTTTGGTGGGTTTCTGAACTTACACCCCGCGGTTGGGAGCTGTTGTCGATCTGCGGAGGTATAGACCCCATACTGCTAGTAGTCATGCGCTACTTATACACTATACTTCTTCAGTAGGAAAGAACTAGCATCCGCTCACTACTACAAATGGGGAAACCAAATTTTGGCGGAGAAGCACGAGTACATTACACTGCTTGTTTCTACTTCTCAGTTTATCTAGTCGGTCACAGAGCAATTTTCCCGACCCAAAACACGGCCTGGTCGAAACACCATCCACAAAGGCAGGTCCAGTGAACTCCTCTCACACTAGGATTCAAAGTAACTCGTGCTAAATTATCACGATAGTATTCAAAACACATCCTTCAAAAGTAGCACAATGGGTTCATCTCCATCCTAGGCATCCCACGCTGCTCAGCACTTCATTAAGACATTTCATTATATCACACACACATTTCACACCAACTTAAAGCAGGGCTTTTTGAATCCAACTTTCCTTTCCTCCACTTTTTTTTCGTTTTTTTCTCTTATTTTCATGCAAGTTCTCTGTTGTCGGCTTGTGGTACATCTGAATGATGTCCTCTTTAACGGCTAACAAGATGCAACTCTACGTCTTCGACGAGGAGTTTTCCACCGCCTCCCTGACCATAGCGACCACCTCGCCCTTAACCTTTTTGTCGGAGTATAAGGTTTTGAGGATCGCCTGCTGAAAAATTTAGCGTTTAGCGAACAGACAATATTGCTTGAAACCAGCAAACCCACCCTGACAATGTTCAGCCCGCAGCAGAAGCAGTACCGGAGTGTCAAAGGGACTCCCCGCAATGGAGGCTATGGACAATGGGAGTCTTTATGGGGCCTGTATTTCATTTGTTAGCACGGGAACGTTCAAAGGAAAGGAGGAGGATGGCTTTGTTATGTTTTTATATACTCCTATCTTTACCATTTAGCTGTTTAATTAGTTACGGTAGTCGAGTTGAGAGAAAAATCAGAGAGTGAACAAAGACGACAGTTGAGCGGAGCGAGAGTCGAAGAGAAAATGATTTCTCCACTTTCCATCCGGGTCTTCGGCTGCTGGGCATAGGAGGCCCGCTCACCCAAAAAATGACGGACAATGGTCCATAGTCCGTCCCACCCTAACTCTAAGACGGACGGACAGGAACGTTGGGAACGCTCTTCTCGATTGTTTTGGGTAACGTTGAAAAAAAGTTTGCTTCGTCTCCAGAGCGAGGAGCGGGACATATTAATAGTCCCTTAAGCATCTACTCTATACCCATGATTGAATGACCTTTGTGAGCACAGCCAATACTAGTATTGCATGACACCAGGATCTAGGAAGAAATACTGAATTTCGGCAATATACGATAGCGGTCGTCATTCAATTACATGTGTACTCGTAAGTGAATTCCATTTTTCAACACAACCACAATTGCATAATACACGGGGAATCTAAAAAATATCTCTTGGTCTTGATACAACCCCTATGCGATAGCATTTGCATTCACAGACACACCTCACATTAGGGAAGTTGGTGTTTCTCAGTACAGTGCATGGAAGGTACGAGGTTGGTGACAAAAATGATGAGCGGAATGGCATGTAACAGCCCCAACTATGCTACCTCGTTCCTTCCGCTCAATAGATTCTAAACCTGCAGGAAAATTGAAAAATAAATTGATAGTTTAGTCCAAAATTCTTTCAAATATCTCCCCAAGAGCGTACAGATTTTTAAAGAATCTTTGGCTACTTTGGCGTGCTATAGACTGTGTGAGGGGTCAGCGAGGCGGCACCCTTTCTCTCTTCTTTCTTGAAATCCGTTACAACCAACGAATTCCCACTTTTTCTGAAAGAAATTATCGAGCCCCCTTACTTCCCACACCAAAATTGGTCACATATCACATTTTTACTGCCACATCACCAACATCCTCCGGTATAGTCAGAGTTTTCACTGATTTTACAACACCACCCCCTCACCTACGATATCCTCCCTTTGGGTGTGGAGCCAATCACAAGGCCCCATCCTAAGGCTTCCAAACACCCCAGGAAACAAGTTCCGCCCAAAGACCAACTTGATTTCCTCCACCATGTCTGCTCAAGGCTTCCACCCCTATAGCAAAGCCACCAGGGACAACATAGTCCTCAACACACCCCTCCCACCATCCCCTCTGGGCAATAGAAGCCCTACCAGGAGCCCCACCAAGAGCCCCAGGCCGTACTCTCCCTCTCTTCTGCCCCCGGGCTCCCCTCACGGAGTATCCCTCCAATCCCTCCTCCCGATGTTCTCGGTCATCTCGCACAACCAGAACTGCCCAAACAGGGCCATCAACGTCGGCAACAGAATCGTCGCACCTGGGAGCGTTTTCCCAACGGTCAGAAAAGAACTAGGTTGTCTGGACACTTGTTTCGTCCAACTAGCCAAAATGGCAGAAACACCCGTCATCGCCTCCCCCTTCCCGGGCTTCCGCACCACCCTGGAAAAGGTGTTCGGGAACGAAACAGTCGACGCGGTCGACCAAGAAACCCTAGCAGGACTTGCCGCCATGGCCTCCTCATTCCACCCCTCCCAGGAGAGCCCAGTAACGGTCTCCCAAATCCCCCAATCATCTCCCCCGGACGCGCAAATGGGAGAAACTGCTATAGAAATCCCCGACTCCCAAGGCACCCAGGACGTCGCGATGACACTAGAAGAGGGCCGCAACTCAGATGGAACAGGTATAGGGGACAGCCAGCACGCCCCCACCTCACAAGAACTCCCCAGAGGAGTGCGCTTTTCCTCCCCCCTGGAGATCCCAGGAACCCCCTCCGGAAACCTCACGGTGGAACCGGCCCCGACATCATCCTCCTCCTCATCAGTGCGTATCCTAACAAAGAAGAATACCGAGTCCAATAAAGGCAAAGGTAAAGAAATCCGAGAAACAAGTTCCCAGGAAACGGCCACCAGGGAGAGCCCGAACACCATCCTGGCCCCCCTCCCGCAGGGAAACATAGATATCGGGGTCGCAAGCGCCACCCCTACCAATGAAGGACTAACACTCCTCCTAGCAGCCATGGAACACAACTTTACCCAAAAAATGGCAGAAATGGAAGCTAGAATCCTAGACACCATCCGGGCAAACGGAAATGCAAGGCAACAACAGCAAGGAAACGCCCCAGCACCACAACAGCCCCAACAAACGAGGACCCAAGGCCCCCAACAGAGACAACAACCACCGAGAGCCCAGGCCCAACAACAACAACAACAACAACGACAACAAATACCGGCCCCGGCTACCCCCAGAACCACCCTCCCAGCGAAAGCGAATAACCCTGCCCCGACGAACAAAAAGCAGACATACGCGGCTATGACGGCGGCTGGAATAGACACAGAAAACTTTGTCCTAGTTAAAAGGAACAAAGGCAAAGCACCGGCAACCCCGACAGGAAACCAAGGCCAAGGACCCTCAGCCCCCTCTACACCACATGCAAGACAACGACGACTACTACTACGCTCGGTAGAGAAAGGCAGAAAAGTAGGAGCAGCAGGACGCTCCACGGTCCAAATCAGGGATGTGGTAAACGGAGCAACAAAGGTCAAGTTCGCCTTCGCGGAGTACAACCGCAATGACGACCTAGTACTCACAACGGTCCAAGACCTCCCGGCGGAACCAGCCCTCCAAGACGCCGAAGCAATAACAAAGGCACTGAACAACATTGATGTGTTCGGATTCAGCATAATCACAGATGTCCCCACAGCGAACATCGTCATCCACAGGGTCCCACTAGGGAACGACGAAAACTGGAGCCCCACAGATTGGAACACCGAGTCACCCAATTGGAACGACCTTGAGAAGGAGATTTCGGACTTTAACCCGGCAATTCACATCATGGACAGACCCAAGTGGATCAGGTCTCCAACCGCCCTCAAGGCGGATAACAAGTTCAAATCGTCAATCATTGCTACGGTGGAAAGAAACGACTGGGTCAATGCCCAACTCAACAAAAAGGAAGGCAACATCACAATCTTTGGACAACGCTGCACCTTCGTTAGATACGCCAGGAGAGACTCCTCCACCTGCTGCGCGAGATGCCTACAGTTGGGACACCACGCAATACACTGCCGCCTGCCTGCAACCTGCAAGTTCTGCAGAAGCAACCATAACACGCTAGACCATAGCTGCCCGGAACTTTACTGCACAGCAGGAAAAGGGAGACCCTGCTCCCACACGATCAGGAGATGCATCAACTGCGAAGAAACGACACACTACGCTGGAGACAATCATTGTCCCTCCAGGGGTAGAGCAGGAGAAGTGGCACCCCAAGATAGTCTGGTAGTTCCCGGTCCGGCAGAGCCGCCCCTACAAAACCCCCATGACTAATTATGGCAACCACGGATATAATTTACCACAACGTCGGCGGGGCCATGAACGTTGTCACAGAGTTACTAAAAGTCTCACAAAAACTTAAACCAAAAATTATAGCATTAGCAGAATGCCCCCTCGAAAACGATAACTGGACACACATAGAAGGTTACACTTGTTACGCAGACACAAAAGCGACTAAATGGGGCTGCGCCACATACATTAAAAACGAATATGTTCATATGTTCGTAATAGAAAGAATCAACTCACAATTTCTCACCCTATGGACAGGGGGCACAGAAATAACCATAGGCTACCAGAGACCGCACAGCTACCCGAGAAATACCGAGGAGGAAAAAAGAATCCACAACCTCGACCACGACGATGATCTGCACAAAGGGGATAGCAACATCATAATAGGAGACCTGAACGCCACCAACGAGGCGTGGTCCTCAGGATGGGCAAACACAGCGGGAAGGAGACTAAGGAGATGGATGACGGAGAGAGATCTAGTGGTAGCAAACCCCTACACCATAACCCACCCCCCATCCAACAGTCACCAAACGGGAACAACAATAGACCTAGTCATATCGGATAGACACCATAACCTCAGGGTCAGAAACATTATAATGCCAGCCTCGGACCACACAGCGATACTGATCAAAACCGGCATACCCTGGAAAAAGTCAACGCTCCGACCGCTAAGATACGACAAAGCAGACTGGGACAGCATCAGGACGGCCTTCATACTCCTAGACGAAAATAACAACGACCCAGCCATCGTCCAAAAGGAAATTTCGGACATCATCGGTAGACACACCCCGACGGCCAAAGAAAACGCAAGGGCCTTTTGGAATAAAGACCTGACAACGGCCAGGAAGGCCCTCCTAAGTGAAGTCAGAAACAATCCCCTATGCCCTGAACTAAAAGAGAAAAGAAGAGTATACAGGAAAAGCATAGCCGAGGCCAAACTCAAAGCGAATAGCGAGGCCCTCCAAGAGGACACCGACCCAGAATGTTTCAGGAGTGTTAAGCCGAGACTCACCAAGCAACCAATCCCAGCCCTGGCAAGAAAAGACGGAAGCATAGCGGCGGAGCACCCCCACATAGCCCAAGAACTACACACCGCCCTCTATGGAGGGGAACACAGGCG
>ML120372.1:53661-86803 GCA_003788595.2 Choiromyces venosus 120613-1
CTTTTAATAGGAGGCGAGGCGGCTAACGGATAGGGTAAAAGCAACAGGGGAGCGGGTTGGGAATGTTTTCTTTGAGGTAGGGGGGGGATAGGAGGATAGGGAGCGGGGGCAACAGGGGAGCGGGTTGGAATTGTTTTCTTTGAGGAGAGGTGGACGAGGGGGAGAGGGAGTTGCTAAAAATTGATTTTCGTTCCTTTGGGTGGGGCAGTGGAGGCACGGGTCACCAGCACATGTAATCCTTTAGAATATCGATTCCTTTGGGTGGGGCAGTGGAGGCACGGGTCACCAGCACATGTAATTCTTTAGAATATGATTCCTTTGGGTGGGGCAGTGGAGGCACGGGTCACCAGCACATTTATTCTTTTAGTATATTGATTCCTTTGGGTGGGGCAGTGGAGGCACGGGTCACCAGCACATGTAATCCTTTAGAATATTGATTCCTTTGGGTGGGGCAGTGGAGGCACGGGTCACCAGCACATTTATTCCTTTATGATGGGGGGTCGTAATGCGGGGACCCAGCGGCCCGGCGGTAGAAGAGCAGCGGGAAAGGCGGAACCCGAGAGGAGTCAGAAAGAAGTAGGACGAGAAGGGGGGACCGGCCATCAGGCCCAGCACCCAGGAGCGCACACGCAGGTAAAACCGGGAGAGCACCTAGTGACCGACAGGCGTATCCAGTGTCTTCTCAGTAAGGGTTGCAAGGATAGGCAGGAAACAGAATCTGAATCCCAACCCTGCCTGCATACAACTAGGGGTAACAGGCAGTAAAAAACCCACTCGCCCGGAGGATACGGGTCGTCGGCTTCTGGGCCTACCTTTCACCTCTTTAGTAAAAGAGAAGCTGAGAGCGAGGCGAGTTGACAGCAGAAACAAGTGAGAGACTAAAAAGAGAGTTGAGCTGATGGCATTGATTAATTTGTCGATTTACCATTTCTATCCTCATATATTTTTGTATTGTTTCGGTAGGAGGAGGAAAGGAAACTTGCAAGGGCACGATTGTTTACTTTATGTCCGGGGTATTTCTGAGGGTAACAGGTATCGGAGGTAACGCCCCTCAGGGAAACTGTGAGGCCATGACGAAGACGACGCCCGACTTGTAACAGTCCCACCCAAACGACCAAAGTTCGTTATAACAGACAAGCGATTTGCGATTTAAAAAGTCGTCCGCTAGGAGTTTTGGAATATGAGGCTGTTTTTCCAATTCCCGCTCCACCAGCGATACCAGTCCCTCCGCCACCTTTTGAGGAGCAGCTTCTGCATCTCAACGTAGAACAATCGGCAATTTCTCCTGTAGTAAGTCTACATGGTGTTCGGCTGTTGTCTCTTGAACGTACTTTTATTCTCTTTTTTTGCTTTTTTTTCACCTCCTTTCCTTTCAACCTAAGTTTTTCGGGACGAAATTCAACCACACTTTACACACACACTATATTACTTTACAGAATTACTTCACGACTCGTCGCACCCTACGGATCCTACCTCTACTTGGGTAACACGATGAAAACTTCCTACACAAAACTTATGATGGCACTATTAAATCGTGCTCAATGAAACTTAGGATCACACTCTCCTCAAGTGACCTGGACGGAAACACCTACCACAAAGCTGGTCCGGCACAAAACCCAGCCCTTTTAACGAGACACTGGCTGATCTATTTGACTCTTCATCTTTGTTCGTCACATTACATGAGCACGAAGAGGCGGTTTTAAACCAAAGGGGTAAACATCATCACTCGCCTACGATCAAGAAAGGATGACTTCTTCATATCACATATTCATCGCGTACTGATGATCGTCATACCCCAGATATGGAGGCGTCTAGCTGTTGTCGAGGGTTGGCGCCCCACATTCAAGTCTTTGGGTGGTTTGGAAACGACGACATCGGTGTATGGTGTATTAACCCTCTCTAAACAAAAGCGCGATTGTCCTTCTCCTGTCTTATCCGACACGCAGTCCTAAGGAGTGTTTCATTGAGAAGGATCAATAAGCAAAATTTACCGGGGCCACCTCTGATGCCACATGAGCACGGAGGCGCGGTTCTTAACCTTGGGAAAAGCGTTATCGATGATGTCTAGGTAACTTACCCGTTTGCCCTAAGGTTAAGAACCTCGCCTCTGTGCTCATCCACGCCGGCTCGCCACTGCATCAGTATATTGTATCTCCACTTTATTGTGCGGTAGAGTCGGGACCGTTACCAGTATAAAAGTGATATTTATCCCCCCCTAGAGGGGTCAGGCAACTCTTCAAGTAGCAAAGGGGGAAGGTAGGTAGGGGGAGTTGTGGTATAGTGGAGAGGGAGGTAGAAGAGGGGATATATGTGGAATGGATGGATGTTAGGCCGGGAACGAGCGTATTAACAAACACGGGTAGCACGCGAGACAAGATAGGGTAGGACCCGAGGTATAGGCGGGTGTTCGGGACAAAGTTTACGCACAGTGGCCGGTGGGGCAGGTGGTAGACGAGGGAGAATGATCATGTCAGCGTGGAGCGATAGGGCCTAGAGCTATTAGGCCTATGGAGCGACAGGGCATACTTAGAGACATTCAAGATTTAAAAAAATGTGGTTTTGGACTGGACAACAGGGCCTAATGGGTGACATGGCCTGTCTAAGAAACCTAAAACCGGTAGGCCCTATCGCTCCACGCTGACATCAAAAAAACGCCCGTGACCGGGGGTCGTCCCTCTCTGGCCCCTCTTACCAGGGAGACATTAGTCCCCAGTGTATCATGCGTTAGGTAGGGTAGTCATGACTAAGTTGATTGCTACCGACGTAATCACCCTGGCGAATTTTCTCCAACTGTTTGCACACCATTCGCACCTCTTCCAAACAAAAGGTATAGGATAACCAAACCAAACATCGGTCGAATGAGATTTAATCCTTACATTACTGGCACTTTAGCAGAAGCGGTTTTGCTAATCCCTAGTCGTTTAGCCGAAGTGTTTTTCGTAATTTCTAGTCCTTTAGAGGAAGCGGGTTTACTAATCTCTAGTCCTATCCGTCTAACTCTGACCCGAAGCCTTTGAGCTTCCGTTCTAACGGAATTAAGTAACCCTCTACTGGGAACACCCGCCTCGAGACCACCGGAAAAACCCCCGTCCAATAGGGAGCGAAGTGCAAAACTGGCAAAGACTGTTATCGAATATCATATAACCCATATACCAATTGGCTTAATAACTTCGTTTGAAGTCCCTTTAACAACAGGGACGGTTTAGGCACGGGCGCTACCATTCGAGGTGACTCTTTGACGACCTATCGTACGACGACTATTCAATAATCGGGTTCGTCCTCGACATTTGTAAGAAAAAACGAGAACATAAAAAATATAAAATAAAAAGTAACACGTAGGAAAAAGGGCGATGGATATTAGGGGGTAGGGGGCGGGGGAATGAAAGAGTGAGAAAAAGAAAAATGAGAGGGGGCGCGGCGGGCGAAAGAAAATAAAAAAGTGGGGGAAACACCGAGCACAAATATCTCGCAGGTCTACCAGTCGTCTTAACGGCACACCCAAATTACAAAAAAGGAGATTCAAGACATGAAAATCTCTGATAACCGTACTTAATCTTCCTTAAGGGGGCCCTTGGCTGGGGGGAGTATCTCACGCCGGTAGTTAGATACCTTTGATTAGGTGAAACGGGGCATAACCCCGGACTAGATAAGAATGAAAATTAGGTTACAGGCGGCACCCTTTCTCTCTTCTTTCTTGAAATCCGTTACAACCAACGAATTCCCACTTTTTGAAAGAAAATTTATCGAGCCCCCTTACTTTCCACACCAAATTTGGTCACATCTCATAATTTTTACTGCCACATCACCAACATCCTCCAGTATAGTCAGAGTTTTCTCTGATCCTACAACACCACCCCCTCACCTACGATATCCTCCCTTTAGGTGTGGAGCCAATCAGAAGGCCCCATCCTAAAGGCTTCCAAACACCTCAGGAAACAAGTTCCGCCCAAAGACCAACTTGACTTCCTCCACCATGGCTGCCCAGGGCTTCCACCCTTACAGCAAGGTCACCAGGGACAACATAGTCCTCAACACACCTCTTCCTCCATCTCCTCTGGGTAACAGAAGCCCCACCAAGAGCCCCAGGCCCTACTCCCCCTCTCTTTTGGCCCCGGGCTCCCCCCATGGAGTGCCCCTCCAATCCCTCCTCCCGATGTTTTTGATCATCTCACACAACCAGAACTGCGCAAACAAGACCGTCAATGTGGGCAACAGAATAGTAGCCCCAGGAAGTAACTTCCCAACGGTGCGAAAGGAGCTGGGATGCCTAGATACCTGTTTCGTCAAGCTGGCCAAGATGACAGAAGTGCCAACCATCGCTGCCCCCTTCCCAGGTTTCCGTACCACCCTTGAGAAAGTATTTGGGAACGAAACAGTCGATACGGTAGACCAAGAGACCCTCGCAGAACTAGCTGCCATGGCCTCCTCCTTTCACCCCTCCAGAGAGAGCCCAGTCACGGTCTCCCAAATCCCACAATCTTCCCCCCCAGACGTCCAAATGGGAGAACCAACCGTCGAAATCCCAGACTCCCAAGACTGCAGAGACGCTACAATGGCACTTGGAAACGGCCAAAACTCGGACGGAACTGGTATAGGGGACAGCCAACACGCCCCCACCTCACAAGAGCTCCCAAGAGGAGTACGATTCTTTTCCCCCCTGGAGATCCCAGGAACCCCATCCGGAAACCTCACGGTGGAACCGGCTGCACCACCTTCCTCCTCCTCCTCCTCAGTGCGTATCCTGACCAGGAAAAACACGGAATCAAACAAGGGCAAAGGTAAAGCCACGGCTGAAACAAGCTCCCAGGAAGGAAACACCAGGGAAAGTCCGAACACCATCCTGGCCCCTCTCCAGGAAATAGACCTAGGTGCAGCAAACGCCACCCCCACCAATGAAGGACTAGCCCTCCTCCTAGCGGCAATGGAGCACAACTTCAAACGGAAATTGGCAGAGATGGAAGCCAGGATCCTCGAAGCCATCCACTCAAACAACAACCCCGGACAACAGCAACAACGGAGCACCCCGGCACCGCAACAACCCCAACAAACAGGGACCCAAGCCCCCCAACAGAGACCACAACCACCAAAGGCCCAAGCCCAGCAACAGCGACAACAACAGGCCCAAACGCTCCCAGCACCAGCAGTACCCAGAGCCACCCACCCCTCGCGAATGAACAACTCAGCCCCCGTAAACAAAAAGCAGACATATGCGGCAATGACGGCGGCAGGAATAGACACCGATAACTTCGTCCTTGTCAAAAGGAATAAGGGAAAAGGACCCGCGGCCAAGAACGGGAACCAGGAACAAGGACCCTCGGCCCCCTCCACGCCGCATGCAAGGCAAAGGAGACTCCTGATCCGCTCGGTGGAAAAGGGCAGAAGAGTAGGAGCAGCAGGATGCACAACTGTCCAAATCAGAGATGGAGTCAATGGAGCGTCCAGAGTCAAGTTCGCCTTCACGGAATACAACCGCAACGACGACCTCATACTCACCACAGTCCAAGACCTTCCAGCAGAACCGGCCCTCCAGGACTCCACTGCAATAACTAAAGCGCTAAACGGCATTGACATCTTCGGCTTTAGCATTGTCACGGATGTGCCGACAGTCAACATCCTCATTCACAAAGTGCCATTGGGTAATGACGAGGAATGGACCCCCATGGACTGGGACACCGACTCATCAAACTGGAACGACCTGGAAAAAGAAATCTCGGACTACAACCCAGCAATCCACATCATAGACAGACCCAAATGGATCAGATCCCCAACAGCCCTTAAGGCTGACAACAAATTTAAATCATCGGTCATAACAACGGTGGAAATGAACGACTGGGTCAGCTCCCAACTCAGGAAAAAGGAAGGCAGCATAGCAATCTTCGGACAAAGATGCACCTTCGTCAGATACATAAGAAGAGACTCCTCCACCTGCTGCGCGAGATGCCTACAGATGGGACACCATGCAGTGCACTGCCGCCTACCACCTACCTGCAAGCTCTGCAGAGGGGACCACCACACAAAAGACCACGACTGCCAAGAGTTGTACTGCACAGCTGGGAGAGGAAGACCCTGCTCCCACACTATCAGAAGATGCATCAACTGCGAGGAAACCACCCACTTCGCAGGTGACAACCACTGCCCCACCAGGAGCAGAGCAAGAGGAGCCATCGCCCCCCAAGACAGCTTGGTAGTCCCCGATCCGGCAGAGCCGCCCCCACAAACCCCCCATGACTAATTATGGCGACAACCAATATAATTTACCACAATGTCGGCGGGTCCATGAACGTTGTCACAGAGTTACTGAAAGTCTCACAAAAACTTAAATCGAAAATTATAGCATTAGCAGAATGCCCACTTGAAAACGATAACTGGATACACATAGAAGGTTATACATGTTACGCTGACCCAAAAGCAGTAAAATGGGGCTGCGCAACCTACATTAAAAACGAATACGCGCATATGTTTGTAATCGAAAAAGTTAACTCACAATTCCTCACGCTATGGACGGGAGGCACCAAAATCACGATAGGATACCAGAGGCCACACAGCTTCAAGAGAAATAACGAAACCGAATTAATGACCTACAACCTAGACCATAGCAATGAACAATACAGGGGCGATAGCAACATAATAATCGGAGACCTCAATGCCTCCAACCCGGCATCGTCATCAGGATGGTCCAACACAGCAGGTAACAGGCTACGGAGATGGATGACAGAAAGAGGACTAACAGTGACGAACCCCTACACGATAACCCAACCCCCGTCAAACCAGCACCCAACGGGAACGACAATAGACCTAGTAATTGCAGACAGACACCACAACCTCCGAGTCAACAACGTCCCAATGCCCTCGGCAGACCACATGGCCCTGATGATAAAAACAAGGATACTCTGGAAGAAGTCGGAACTCAAACCCCTGAGATACGACAAAGCCAACTGGGACGGAATAAGAACAGAGCTGCTCCTCCTAGAAAACAAGGACGACCTGACCTATATCCAGAGGAAATTAACTGAGATCATCCTGAAACACACCCTGAGGGTGAAAGAAAATGCTAGAGCATTCTGGAACGTGGAGCTATCGGAAGAAAGGAAGGCATTACTAAAAGCCATAAGGAACAACCCCCGATGCCCCACTATAAGGGACAAAAGGAAAAAATACAGGAAAAATATTGCGGAAGTGAAACTACGAGCAAATGGTGAGGCGCTACAAGAAGAGACTGACCCTGAATGCTTCAGAAGCGTCAAACCCAGAGTCACTAAACAACCGATACCAGTCCTGACCAGAATGGATGGCAGCATTGCCACCGAACATAGCCACATAGCCGAGGAACTACATACAGCCCTGTATGGAGGAGAACACAAACGCAACTTGGAACCCCCGGAGGCCCCCCCCACGGCACTAGACATTGGACTCCTCGACACGGCACTGAAAGCTACCCCTAACGGAGCAGCGACAGGACCAGACCTCATCCCCGGAAGAATAATCAAAGAACTCAGGAAGAGCAGAGAGAAATTATTCACCAGTATGATGAACAGGGCCTGGAAAGACGGAATCCCAAACAGCTGGAAGGCAAGCAACACGATCCTAATAAAAAAGGAGAAAAAAGAAACCTACACAAAAGCCAAAAGCTGGAGACCCATACAACTCCAATCCATCCTAGCGAAAGTTCTAGAAAGAGCGGCAGTGACAAGGCTAGCGAAACTGGAACTGCTGACACCCAACATGTTCAGGGGAAGAAAGAACAACGGGACAACAGACGCAATCCAAGCGCTCAACGACTTGCTGACAACCTCCAAACAACCATACGCCTGCCTGACCGCCCTGGACATAGAGGGGGGGTTCGACCACTTAAGGATGGAGGAGGTGTGCAACACGGTAGAAGAGAGAGATGCCCACCTAGGACAATGGATTAGGCACTGGGCCGCAGAAAGGAGCACCGCCTACAGGTTTAATGGAAAATGCTCGAAAGCCTTTGCCACAGACAAGGGCACCCCGCAGGGCTCACCCCTATCCCCCATCCTGTTCCTCATAAGTATAAGGGAGATAACCACAATAGAAACCTGCAAACTCCCAGGTACAACCACCAAACTCCTAACGTACGTGGACGACATCCTGGTAGTGACGACATACCGAAACCTAGATATAGGACAAATAGCCCACCAAGAAACGCTGGACGAAGTCAATAAAGAATGCCAAAGACACGGCTATAACCTCTCCCCACTAAAGACAGAACGTATCCACATAAAGACCCCCCGAAACAAGCACCTCCACCCGAGAGTGGGAGGCATAGAGGCGCCAGAGAAGGAGGTCATGTGATGGCTAGGATACTTTATCTCACCGGACTTCAAGTGGAAAGCCCACACAATGCACTGGATAGCCAAGGCAAACAAAACGAGCTTTTTCATCAAAGTAATGACAAACAGATACGAAAAAGGAGGCCTCAACGCATGGACAACCCTCAGGCTAATACAAGGATTAATCCTCCCCCAACTCACCTATGGTATAGAGACATGGGGAGCAGTAGCGGAAATTGACGCAGCACAGAAGGCCCTTAACAAGATCACACGATGCACCTTCAGACTTGAAAAGAAAACCCCGCTGACGGCAATCTTCGCGGAAACCGGCATCGTTCCCCTCCGCACCTACACAGACCACAGACATAACCTCCTCTGCCTCAGGGCACATTGCCTAGACAGGCCAACGGCATGGACTGAACAATGGAAGAACAAAACCGGAGCGAAAGGGATCATCGAAAATGCCCACAACATGAAATTGGGAAAGTCCAACCTGAAGGAACACCTCCTAGAAAACTGGAAAAAGAGCATCGAGCAAGAAGGGATCAGGTACAAAGGCAAACCCAGAAGAAGCTACAAACACTGGAGGAAAACGTCCAGACTCCAGTTCAAAAAACTCCTCTACTTGAAGGCAACGGCAGCGTGGCCCTACCAGGACACCAAAGGAAAGAGACGAGATTGCCCTTGCGGCAGAGACATAATCACTGGAGAGCACCTGATGGAAAGCTGCGGAATAGTCACACCGACAAAGGCCAAACTCCACGACACCAGGGACCATGCGGCCCTATTAAAATGGATGGACACATGGCCAGACTCGCTCAAAAGGGAACCAACAGCAACACAGAAACACGACGCATACGTAAATGCAGCGCAAACTATGGCGGCCGGAATCAACATCCCCACCTCGCAACCCCAGGCGAAAAGAAAGAGACCAAAGAAGATGACCCCATGCGGCCTTTGTGGAAAACCAGTAATCCACGAAAAGCTGAAGCTAGAGGCGCATGCAAGAACCCACAACCCGGAATACACCCCGGGTGGAAAGAAAGGAAATTGAGGAGAGCCCACGGCAGACACAAGGGCAGAGAAGAGATTGCCCGGCGACCCAGGGGCGTAATGCTGGGGGGTAGTATTTCCTTATGTACACGACAGCTGGGCATGGAGATGACGGGGCTGGTTACTTAAGTGGAAGGATTTCATAGAGTACACGACCACTGGGCACGGAAGTGACGGGGTGGGTTTCTTTAATAGTTGGATTTCCTAACTTACACGACCACTGGGCATGGAGATGACGGGGTGGGTTTCTTTGGTAGTTAGATTTCTTAGAGTACACGACCACTGGGCACAGAGGTGACGGGGTGGGTTTCTTTAACGAAGGAATATAAATCAGTTGAGGAAAAGAGAGACGGTGGGAGGGGGAGTTTCTTTTATGTATGGTTGGGCTAGGGGACAATGGGGGTGAGGGATTAGAGGACGGGGGGAGGGGAGTTTCTTTTGTTTAGGGTTAGGCGAGGGGAAAACGAAGGGGAAAAGTTGGTTAGGCAAGCGGCGGAGAGGAGGAAAATTTTTTTCTTTAAGGGGGCCCTTGGCTGGGGGGAGTATCTCACACAGGTAGTTAGATACCTTTAATTAGGTAAAACGGGGCATAACCCCGGACTAGATAAGAATGAAAATTAGGTTACAGGCGGCACCCTTTCTCTCTTCTTTCTTGAAATCCGTTACAACCAATGAATTCCCACTTTTTGAAAGAAAAATTATCGAGCCCCCTTACTTCCCACACCAAATTAGGTCACATCTCACATTTTTTACTGCCACATCACCAACATCCTCCAGTATAGTCAGAGTTTTCTCTGAATTCACTACAACAACCCCTCACCCCGAATATCCTCCCTTTGGGTGTGGAGCCAATCACAAGGCCCCATCCTAAGGCTTCCAAACACCCCAGGAAACAAGTTCCGCCCAAAGACCAACTTGATTTCCTCCACCATGGCTGCCCAGGGCTTTCACCCCTATAGCAAGGCCACCAGAGAGAACATGATTCTCAACACACCTCTCCCACCATCTCCTTTGGGCAACAGAAGCCCCACCAAGAGCCCCAGGCCATACTCTCCCTCCCTCTTGCCCCCAGGCTCCCCCCATGGAGTATCCCTCCAATCCCGCCTCCCAATGTTCTCGATTATAATGCACAACCAAAACTGTGCAAATAAAGACATCAACGTCGGCAACAGAATAGTCGCCCCAGGAAGCAACTTCCCATCAATACAAAAGGAATTAGGATGCCTAGACACCTGCTTCGTACAACTGGCAAAAATGGCAGAAATACCACCCATTGCAGCCCCCTTTCCAGGCTTCCGCACCACCCTTGAGAAGGTGTTCGGAAACGAAACAGTTGACGCCGTGGACCAGGAAACCCTTGCAGCCCTGGCAGCTATGGCCTCCTCCTTCCACCCCTCCCAGGAAAGCCCTATTATGGTTTCCCAAATTCCCCAGTCATCTCCGCCAGACATACAGATGAGCGAAACCATTGTAGAAATCTCCGACTCCCAAACCCCTTGAGACTCTACCATGGCACTCGGGAATGGCCAAAACTCAGACGGAACAGGAATTTGGAGACAGTCAACACACCCCCACCTCCCAGGAACTCCCCAGAGGGGTACGGTTCTCTTCTCCCCTGGAAATCCCAGGAACCCCATCCAGAAACCTCACAGTCAAGCCCACCTCATCCTCACCCTTTTCTCCCTCAATACACATCCTGACCAGGAAAAACACCGAGTCCAACAAAGGGAAAGGAAAAGCCACCCAAGAAACGACCCAGGAAATGGCTACCAGGGAAAGCCCGAATACTATCCTAGCCCCATTTTTCCAGAAACACGTCGAGATGAACTCCCCGCAGGATATCCTGGAACACATAGGCACAAGAGATTCCACCCCTACCAATGGAGGCGTAGCCCTCCTCCTAGCAGCAATGGAAGACAACTTCAACAAAAAATTAGAACAAATGGAGGCCAGAATCCTGGAAGCTATCCGGACAAACAATGCCCCCCAACACTAACAACAGCACAGCACACCATCACCCCAACAAACCCCGCCAGCAAGAACCCAAGCACCTTCACAGAAACAAGCACAAAAACTCCAGACCCAGCAACAACAACAACAAGCCAAGGCAGCAACCCCGACCATCCCCAGGGCCACCCACCACTCGCAAACAAACGGCCCAACCACCGCCAACAAGAAGCAAACATATGCAGCAATGACGGCGGCAGGAATAGACACCGACAACTTCGTCCTCGTTAAAAGGAACAAAGGAAAAGGACCCACAACTGAGGAAAAGAAAAGCCAAGAACAGGGACCCTTGGCCCCCTCCACCCCCCATGCAAGACAGAGACGACTACTAATCCGGTCAGTGGAAAAGGGCAGGAGAGTGGAAGCAGCCGGATGCTCCACAGTCCAAATCAGAGACGCGATAAACGGGGCCTCTAGGGTCAAATTCGCCTTCGTGGAATATAACCACAACGACGACCTAGTACTCACCATGGTCCAAGACCTCCCAGCAGAACCAGCCCTCCAGGATGTCAATGCAATAACGAAAGCACTGAATGGCATTGACATTTTCGGCTTCAGTATTGTCACGGACGTCCCCACAGTCAACATCCTCATCCACAAGGTCCCACTAGGAAATGACGAAAACTGGGCACCCACAGACTGGGACACGAACTCACCCAACTGGAATGACCTGGAAAGAGAAATCTCAGAATACAATCCAGCAATCCACATCATAGATAGGCCAAAATGGATCAGGTCCCCAACAGCCCTCAAGGCAAACAACAAATACAAATCATTGATCATAGCAACGGTGGAAATGAATGACTGGGTCAGCTCCCAACTTAAGAAACTGGAAGGCAGCATAGCAATCTTCAGACAACGATGCACCTTCGTCAGGTACGCAAGAAGAGACTCATCCACATGCTGCGCAAGATGCCTACAGATGGGACACTACGCAGTACATTGCCGCCTCCCACCTACATGCAAATTTTGCAGAGGGGACCACCACACAAAAGGCCATGGCTGCCCAGAACTGTACTGCACAGCCGGAAGAGGAAGACCCTGCTCCCACACCATCAGGAGATGCACCAACTACGAAGAAACATCCCATTTCACAGGAGACAACCACTGCCCCACCAGGAACAGAGCAGGAGTAATGGCAGCCCAAGACAGCTTGGTAGTTCCCAACCCGGCAGGACCGCCCCTACAAAACCCCCATGACTAATTTATGGTGACAACTGATATAATTTACCACAACATTGGCGGGTCCATGAACGTTGTCACAGAGTTACTGAAAGTCTCACAAAAACTTAAACCAAAAATTATAGCATTAGCAGAATGCCCCCTCGAAAACGATAACTGGATACACATAGAAGGTTACACATGTTACGCTGACACAAAAGTGGTAAAATGGGGCTGTGCCACCTATAGTAGAAATGAATACGTACATATGTTCGTAATAGAAAGAGTCAGCTTGCAATTTCTTCCACTTTGGACCGGAGGTACCGAAATCATGATAGGCTACCAGAGACCCCACAGCTATAAGAGAAATAACGTAACTGATATGAGGACCCACAACATTGACCACGAAAATGAATGGCACAAAGGCAGCAGCAACATAATAATCGGAGACCTCAATACCAACAACCCGGCCTGGTCATCAGGAGGGTCCAATACCGCAAGCACCAGGCTACGGAACTGGATACCACAGAGAGGACTGACAGTAGTCAACCCCTACACGATAACCTACCCGCCATCAAACCAACACCTCACGGGAACAATGATAGACCTGGTAATCGCAGACAGACACTACAACCTCCAAGTCAACAACGTCCTAATGCCATCAGCGGACCACACGGCCCTAATGATAAGTACAAGGATACTTTGGAGGAAGACGCAACTCAGACCCCTGAGATACGACAAGGCGAACTGGGACGGCATAAGGACAGAACTGCTACTCCTAGAAAACAATGATGACCCAACCCTCATCCAAGAAAAGCTATCAGAAATCATTTTAAGGCACACCCCGAGAGCAAGAGACAGCGCAAGAGCTTTCTGGAATGCGGATCTCTCAAAGACAAGGAAGGCACTATTGAGAGACATAAGGAACAACTCCTGCTGCCCCACCATAAGAGACAAAAGAAAGAAATATAGGAAAGATATTGCTAAAGCTAAACTCTAGGCAAACGGTGAAGCACTACAGGAAGAAACAGACCCAGAGTGCTTCAGAAGCGTCAAGCCCAGGACCACCAAACAACCAATACTGGCCCTAACCAGGGGGGATAGTAGCGTCACGGCTGAATACAACCATATAGCAAAAGAACTACACACAGCCCTATATGGAGGAGAACACAGACGCAACCTGGAAACCCTGAAAGCAGACCAGACAAAGCTAGATATCGGACTCCTGGACACGGCCCTGGCGGCCACCCCAAACGGAGCGGTGACTGGACCGGACCTCATCCCCGCCAGAGCGATCAAGGAGTTCAGAAAATGAAGAGAGACACTGTTCACTGGCATGATGAACAGAGCCTGGACCAAGGGCATCCCAGCCAACTGGAAAATGAGCAACACGATCCTAATAAAAAAGGAAAAGAAAGAAATCTACACAAAAGCCAAAAGCTGGAGACCCATACAACTCCAATCCATCCTTGTGAAGGTACTGGAGAGAGCAGCAGTAATACAGATAGCGAAACTGGACCTACTGACACCCAATATGTTTGGGGGAAGGAAGAATAATGGTACAACAGACGCGATCCAAGCACTCAACGACATGCTAACGACCTCCAAACAACCGTACGCATGCCTAACCGCCCTGGACATAGAGGGAGGATTCGACCACCTGAGGATGGAAGAAGTATGCAATACGATAGGAAGGATAGACACCCACCTGTGACAGTGGATTAGGCACTGGGCTGCAGGAAGGAATACCGCCTACAGATTCAATGGGAAATGCTCGAGAGCATTTGCCACAGATAAAGGCACCCCCCAAGGCTCACCCCTTTCCCCCATCCTATTCCTCATAAGCATAAGAGAGATAACCAGCATTGAACCCCGTAAGCTGCCCGGGACAACCACCAAACTCCTGACATACGTGGATGATATCCTAGTAGCAACAACATACAAAAACCTGGACATAGGACAAACAGCCCACCAAGAAACACTAGACAAAGTCAACGATGAATGACAAAAACATGGTTACAGCCTCTCCCCACTCAAGACGGAACGCATCCACATAAAGACTCCCCAAGAGAAACACCTCCACCCAAAGATAGGAAACGTGGAGGCACAGGAAAAAGATGTCATGCGATGGCTAGGATACTTCATATCACTAGACTTTAAATGGAAAGCCCATACGATGCACTGGATAGCCAAGGCCAACAAAACAAGCCTCTTTGTCAAAGCCATGACAAGCAGATATGAAAAAGGAGGACTCAATGCCTGGACCATGCTCAGACTCATACAAGGCCTAATCCTCCCCCAACTCACCTACGGAATTGAAGTATGGGGAGCAACCACAGAGATCGACGCAGCACAGAAGGCCCTCAACAGGATTACTAGATGCGCCTTCGGCCTCGAAAAGAAAACCCCCCTAACGGCAATCTTCGCAGAAATGGGCATTGTCCCTCTCTGCATCTACACAGACCATAGACACAACCTCCTCTGCCTGAGAGCCCATTGCCTAGACAGACCAACAGAGTGGACCAAAAAGTGGAAAGAAAAAACCGGGGCAAAAGTGATCATAGAAAATGCACACAACATGAAGCTGGGAAAATCCAACCTGAAAGAACACCTCCTCGAGAACTGGAACAAGGCCATTGAAGGGGAATGAATCAGATACAAAGGCAAACCGAGAAGAAGCTACAAACACTGGAGGAAAACATCCAGACTCCAGTTCAGGAAACTCCTCTACCTGAAAGCGACGGCAGCATGGCCTTACCAAGACACTGTGGGAACACGACGGGACTGCCCCTGCAGAAGAGACATAATCACAGGGGAACATCTGATGGAAAGATGCGGAATCGTCACACCAATAAAGGCTAAGCTCCATGACACTAGGGACCATGCAACCATACTAAAGTGGATGGACACGTGGCCAGATTCGCTTAAGAGAGAGCCAACGGCCCCCCAAAAACACAATGCCTACGTAAACACAGCCCAGACCATGGCGGCCGGAATCAACATCCCCACCTCACAACCATGAGCGAAAGGGAGAACAAGGAAGAAGAAAATGACACCATGCGACCTCTGCGGGAAACCAGTGATACACGAAAAGCTGAAGCTGGAAGCGCACGCTAGGACCCATGAACCAGGCTACACCCCGGGTGGGAGAAGAGCCAAATGAGTGGAGCCCAAGGCGGAAAAGAAGGGCAGAGAAGAAGAATGCCCGGCAACCTAGGGGAGTAATGCTGGGGGGATAGTATTTCCTTATTTACATGACAGCTGGGCATGGAGATGACGGGGCTGGTTTCCTTAATGGTTGGATTTCCTAGAGTACACGACCACTGGGCACGGAGATGACGGGGTGGGTTTCTTTAGTAGTTAGATTTCCCAGAGTACATGACCACTGGGCACGGAGGTAACAGGGTGGGTTTCCTTTAAGGCGGACATAAATTAGTTGAGGGAGAGAGGGAGTTGGGGAGCAGGAGTTTTTTATGTATGGTTGGGCAAGGGGACAATGGGGGAGAGGAGCAAGAAGATGAGGGGGGGGAGGAGTTTCATTTGTAAAAGGTTAGGTGGGGGGACAACGAAAATTGGGTAGGCAAAAGGCAGGGAGGAGGATAATGATTTTCCTTAAGTGGGCCCTTGGCTGAGGGGAGTATCTCATGCCGGTAGTTAGATACCTTTAATTAGGTGAAATGAGGCATAACCTCGGACTAGATAAGAATGAAAATTAGGTTACAGGTGGCACCCTCAGCGAGGCACGGCAAATCTTGCCATGCTTGGCATGTAAGAATAGTTTGAAAATTAAATTTCGTCATTGGATCTCTACCGAAAGTGAGGAATCCAAACATCCTGCACTATCTCTCTTTTTTATTTCTTTTGAGCAGAAAACTATTATCATGACTTCAAAAAATTGTGAAATCCCAGTCCGAGTCCGAGAACAAATGGCCATTGAGATAGCAAGCAATGGGACAGCCCCCAGTCTCACAGTTGCTGCTGGAATGGTGGGAGCAGCTCCAACTACGGTGATGCACCAGCGGCAAGGGCGAAAAAACCGTGAGGAAGAAGTTCAGCGAAGGCAAAAGTTGACACCGGAAGAGGAAAGAACAGTTGTTGAACGCTGCTACTTTCGCTGCTGTCTTGGTTTTCCTCCAATGATATGGAAGCTGCGAGAAATTGCCATATCTATTTTATGCAAAAGGATGCTGGAGGAGATTTTGGGGAAAAGATGGGAAGAGGCATTTAAAAAAAGACATCCTGAGGTGAAGACGCATTTCAGCAAGCAGCTGGACTTTATCCAAAACCTTGGTGGGAATAATGTTGACTTAATGAATCATTTCTTCAATGAGGTATTATTCTCTCATGAATAGCTCTATCTTTCTTTCTTGTTTTTTTTTTTTTTTATTAAATATTATTGTAGCCTTATAATTTTATAAAAGTTAGAACTGATTTGGTAATAAATTTGGAATTTAGTTAGAGGTTATTGTGAGCGAATATCAAATATTGCCACATAATACTTACAATATCGATGAAATCGGATTTCTTCTTAGTTTTGGACAATCAGAACGAGTCCTAGAAGTAGTACGAGATCCAAGAGAAAATGGACAGTTACGATATCGTGCACAAAGTTTGTTTTTTCATTTTTTCAGTTTACTTTTTTTAAAAAAAGAATTTATTATTTTATTAGAGTTATGAGTTAGATTAAAGTACTTACAATAATACAGATGGTTCACGTGAATTCATCACAGTTATTGAGGGTATATGTGCAGATGGGACTGCCCTTGATCCAATACTTATACTCAAGGCGGAGGAATTTGTAGCCGAATGGTTCAAAAAAGTCAAAGGTGTTCCAGAAAACATTTTATTTGGTTGTTCCCACAATGGATGAACAGATGAAAAAATGGCAAATGAATTTTTGAGAAGAAACTTTGGTTCAGAGAGTATATCAGCGCAGAAGGCTGCTGGCCAATACCGGTTACTCTTTTTTGATGGGCATAGCAGTCATGTCAATACAGGATGTTTAGAATTCTGTATATCACAAAAGATTATTCCCTACTGTTTACCTCCACACATGACACACCACTTACAACCACTCGATGTCTCTGTTTTTAGCCCTTATAAACAACAATATCAAAAAGAACTTAGCAGATGATTTGAAAGTCATGAATATGGTGTCTCAAAGGACAACTTTTATGAAATTCTCATGGTTGCACGTCAGGCATCATTCAGTTGCGAAAACATTAAAAGTGGATTCTGTAATACAGGCCTTGTCCCACTTGACTGAAACATTATCATATCGAAAATTCAAGCAACAAATCCTGAATCCCAAGACCGCAATCTCCACCCCGATAACTACTGTACTCCCAGAACCAACTCAACTGTCCCAGATCTGCAGCCATTAAGTACCTTCTCTACACACCAAATCAATAGCCTTCCAATTCCTATCAACAAGCCTGAGATTGAGCATCAAGAACTTATTGCACTTTCAACATTGTCCAACAATGATCCAATGGCCTGGGGACTCAAGAGAGTTGTTAGTAACATAGCAGTAAGTGCAAGTAGGGCACTTACTGTTATCGACGAAAAGGAGCGTCAGATTCAGAACCTAAAAAAACAGTTAGCTGATACTCAATAAAAGAAAAAAATCAATCGTTCAAGAATACCAACATCAGGAGAGGCATGGATAGATTGTGACGATATTGTGAAGTTTTTCGAGTCGCAAACCACCGAGGAGCGCAAGACCAGCGAGCAAAAGTATCATAATGCTGCAAACCTAGTCATAACGAGAAAGCGGAAGTTAGCAGATTGTACTCATAAAAGAGAAGAAGTGGAGAAGCTGGAGGAGGAAGGACGTTTACCCAAGCACCGAAAGACTGGCACTGCCTTACTCCAGGAGGAAAGGCAGCTTACTCAACAAATCGTTGAAGCAGAACAAAAGTTGGAAAAGTTGGAAAAACACCTAGAGGATATGAGACAAAATGTTAGTTTGAATGATGGAACATATGAGTGTGGTAACTTACTCGAGGATCAAGCAGAAAGTCAATTTGGCTAAGAAGATATTCCAGAAAATCTTGGTGAGGAAGTAAGGGCTAGTATAACACCTACTCAGTCTGGTAACAGGGTTGACTTTTCAATTTCTTTGTAGCTAGCACCTCTGGAGGGATTAAATCTCCAGAGATGGTTGTTCTGAAGGGATCAAATCTTCAGAGGTTGTTTTTCTGGAGGGATCAAGTCTCCTAAAAAGGTTGTGTTGAGTTGTTTCTGAGTGGTGTTGATAAAAAAAAAGTAAAGGTGTGAGTGACCTTTGCTCCCAAGACATCGCGCCAAGATATGCCAAGCTTTGCCACGCCTCGCTGAGGGTGCCACCTGTAACCTAATTTTCATTCTTATCTAGTCCGAGGTTATGCCTCGTTTCACCTAATAAAAGGTATCTAACTACCGGCATGAGATACTCCCCCCAGCCAAGGGCCCCCTTAAAGAAAAAATATCCTCCTCTCTACCTTCTGCCTAACCAATTTTTCGTTGTCCCCTCGCCCAACCCGCACAAATAAAACTCCTCTCCCCCCTGCCTCATACTCCTCACCCCCGTTGTCCCCTCGCCCAACTGTACATAAGAAACTCCTGCTCCCCTTCTCCCTCTCTCCTCAACTAATTTTATCCGCCTCGAAGGAAACCCACCCCGTCATCTCTGTGCCCAGTGGTCATGTACATAAAGAAATCTAACTACGAAAGAAACCCACCCCGTCATCTCCATGCCCAGTGGTTGTGTACCTTAAAAAATCCTGCTAGTTGAAGAAAACCCACCCCGTCACCTCCGTGCCCAGTGGTTGTGTACTTTAGGAAACCCCACTACTAAGGAAACCAGCCCCATCATCTCCATGCCCAGCTGTCGTGTAAGTAAAGAAATACTATCCCCCCAGCATTACGCCCCTGGGTTGCCGGGCAGTCCTCTTCTCCGCCCTTTTCCCGCCCCGGGCTCTTCTCATTTGGCTTTCCCCCTACCTGGGGTGTAGCCTAGTTCGTGGGTCCTTGCATGTGCTTCCAGCTTCAACTTCTCATGTATTACTGGATTCCCACAGAGATCGCATGGTGTCATCTTTTTCATTCTTTTCCTTCCAACTCTAGGCTGCGAGGTGGGGATGTTTATTCCGGCCGCCGCTGTTTGGGCCGTGTTCACGTAGGCGTCGTGCTTTTGGGTGGCCATCGGTTCTCTCTTGAGTGAGTCTGGCCACGTTTCCATCCACTTCAGAAGGTCTCCATGGTCTCTGGTGTCATGGAGTTTGGCTTTTATTGGTGCGACGATCCCGCATCTTTCCATCAGGTGTTCTCCTGTGATTATGTCTCTCCTGCAAGGGCACTCTCTTTGTGTACCCTTAGTGTCTTGGTATGGCCATGCTGCTCTCGCTTTCAGGTAGAGGAGTTTTCTGAACTGGAGTCTGGACGTTTTCCTCCAGTGTTTGTAGCTCCTTCTCGGTTTGCCTTTGTATCTGATCTTTTCCCCCTCGATACTCTTTTTCCAGTTCTCGAGGAGGTGTTCCTTCAGGTTGGACTTTCCCAGTTTCATGTTATGCACATTTTCGATGATTGTTTTCGCTCCGGTCTTTTCTATCCAGTGCTTTGTCCATTCTGTCAGTCTGTCAAGGCAGTGGGCCCTGAGGCAAAGGAGGTTGTGTCTGTGGTCTGTGTAGATGCGGAGGGGGATGATGCCTGTTTCTGCAAAGATTGCTGTTAGGGGGGTTTTCTTTTCGAGTCCAAAGGCGCATCGCGTGATTTTGTTGAGGGTCTTCTGTGCTGCGTCAATCTCTGTGACTGTTCCCCATACTTCTATCCCATAGGTGAGCTGGGGGAGGATTAGGTCCTGTATTAGCTGGAGTGTGGTCCACGCGTTGAGGCCTCCTTTCTCGTATCTGTTTGTCATTGCTTTAACGAAGAGGCTTGTTTTGTTGGCTTTTGCTATCCAATGCATTGTGTGGGCCCTCCATTTGAAGTCTGGTGATATAAAGTACCCTAACCATCGCATGACTTCCTTTTCTGGTGCCTCTATGTTTCCTATTCTAGGGTGGAGATGTTTGCTCTCGGGGGTCTGTATGTAGATGCGTTCCGTTTTGAGCGGGGAGAGGTTGTATCCGTGGTCCCGGTATTTGTTGCTGACTTTGTTTAGTACTTCCTGGGGGGCTACCTGTCCTATGTCCAGGTTTCTATATGTCGTCGCTACCAGGATGTCGTCCACGTACGTTAGGAGTCTGGTGGTTGTTCCGGGGAGCCTGCGGGGTTCGATAGTTGTTATCTCTCTTATACTTATGAGGAATAGGATGGGGGATAGGGGTGAGGCTTGGGGGGTGCCCTTGTCCGTGGCAAATGCTCTCGAGCATTTTCCGTTGAATCTGTAGGCGGTGCTTCTTTCCGCAGCCCAATGTCTGATCCATTGCCCCAGGTGGGCGTCCCTTCTTTGCACTGTGTCGCATACTTCCTCCATCCTCAGGTGGTCAAATCCTCCCTCTATGTCCAGGGTGGTTAGGCACGTGTACGGTTGCTTGGAGGTTGTTAGCATGTCATTGAGTGCTTGGATCGCATCTGTCGTCCCGTTGTTTTTCCTTCCTCCGAACATGTTAGGGGTCAGTAGTTCCAGTTTTGCTATCCGTACCACTGCTGCTCTTTCCAGCACCTTTGCTTGGATTGATTGGAGTTGTATGGGCCTCCAGCTCTTGGCCTTCATGTATGTTTCTTTCTTTTCCTTTTTTATTAGGATCCTGTTGCTTGTTTTCCAGCTTTTTGGGATACCCTCTCTCCAGGCTCTGTTCATCATATCGGTAAACAGTTTTTCCCTGCATTTTCTGAATTCCTTGATTGCTCTACTGGGGATGAGGTCTGGGCCTGTGGCTGCTCCATTCGGGGTAGCCGCCAGGGCTGTGTCGAGGAAATCGATGTCCAGGTTCGTAGGGGTTGCCTCCGGGGGTTCTAGGTTGTGTTTGTGTTCTCCTTCATACAGGGCCGTATGCAGCTCTTCTGCTATGTGGCTGTGTTCTGCCGTAATGCTCCCGTCCTTCCTGGTCAGGGCTGGTATCGGTTGTTTGGTGACTCTTGGTTTGACACTTCTGAAGCACTCCGGGTCAGTTTCTTCTTGCAAAGCTTCACTATTTGCTTGGAGTTTAGCCTTCGCGATGTCTTTCCTGTATCCTTTCCTCTTGTCCCTTATGGTGGGGCAGCGAGGGTCATTCCTTATGTCCTTCAGCAGTGCGTACCTCGCTTTCGATAGTTCTGCATTCCAGAAAGCTCTTGCGTTATTCTTTGCTCTCGGTGTGTTCCTTAAGATGATTTCGGTTAATTTCTTCTGGATGGAAGCTTGGTCGTCGTTATTTTCTAGGAGAAGTAGCTCTGTTCTTATTCCATCCCAGTTGGCCTTATCGTATCTTAGGGGTTTGAGTTCTGTCTTTTTCCAGGTTATCCCCGTGCTTATCGCCAGGGCTGTGTAGTCTGCTGATGGCATTGGGATGTTGTTGACTCAGAGGTTATGGTGTCTGTCGGCGATTACCAGGTCTATCGTTGTTCCCGTCGCATGTTGATTCGATAGTGGGTGGGTTACCGTGTAGGGGTTGGCTACAGTCAGTCCTCTCTCTGTCATCCATCCTCATAACTTGTTGCCTGCTGTATTGGACCACCCTGACAACCAAGCTGGGTTGGTGGCATTGAGATCTCTGATTATTATGTTGCTGCTGCCTCTGTGCCAATCATTGTTGTGGTCGAGGTTGTAGGTCAGCATTTCGGCTGTGTTATTTCTTTTGAGACTGTGTGGCCTCTGGTAGCCTATTGTGATTTCGGTTCCTCCTGTCCAAATTGTGAGAAATTGTGAATTGACACTTTCGATTATGAACATGTGTGCATATTTGTCTTTAATATATGTGGCACAGCCCCATTTTACCGCTCTTGTGTCAGCGTAACATGTGTAACCTTCTATATGTATCCAGTTATCGTTTTCGAGTGGGCATTCTACTAATGCTATTATTTTTGAGTTAAGTTTTCATGAGACTTTTAGTAACTCTGTGACAACGTTCATGGACCCGCCGACATTGTGGTATATTATATCGGTGATCGCCATAAATTAGTTATGGGGGTTTTGTAGGGGTGGCTCTGCCAGACCGGGAACTACCAAGTTTTCTTGCGCGGCTATTCCTCCTACTCTGTTTCTGGCGGGGCAGTGGTTGTCTCCTGCAAAGTGGGTGGTTTGTTCGCAGTTGGTGCATCTTCTGATGGTGTGGGAGCAGGGTCTTCCTTTCCCGGCCGTGCAGTATAGTTCTGGGCATCCATAGTCTTTAGTGTGGTGGCCGCTTCTGCAGTACTTGCAGGTGGGTGGGAGGCGACAGTGTACTGCGTGGTGTCCCATCTGTAGGCATCTTGCGCAGCATGTGGAGGAGTCTCTTCTTGCATATCTAACGAAGGTGCAACGCTGTCCGAAGATTGCCATGCTACCTTCAGTTTTCTTGAGTTGGGAGCTGACCCAGTCGTTCATTTCCACCGTAGCTATGACCGAGGATTTGAACTTGTTGTCCGCCTTAAGGGCTGATGGGGATCTGATCCATTTGGGCCTGTCTATAACATGGATGGCCGGGTTGTAGTCCGAGATCTCCCTTTCCAGATCATTCCAGTTGGGTGAGTCAATGTCCCAATCTGTAGGTGCCCAGTTCTCGTCATTTCCTAGCGGTACCTTGTGGATGAGGATGTTAACTGTGGGGACGTCGGTGACGATGCTGAAGCCAAAGATGTCAATGCCATTCAGGGCTTTGGTGATTGCATTCGAGTCTTGGAGGGCTGGTTCTGCTGGGAGGTCCTGGACCGTGGTGAGTACCAGATCGTCGTTGCGGTTATACTCCACGAAGGCAAACTTTACTCTGGAGGCCCCATTTATTGCGTCTCTGATTTTAACTGTTGAGCATCCTGCTGCTCTCACTCTTCTTCCTTTTTCCACCAATTGGATCAGGAGTCGTCTTTGTCTTGCGTGGGGCATTGAGGGGGCCGAGGGTCCCTGTTCCTAGCTTTTGTTTTCTCCGGTCGCGGGTCCCTTTCCTTTATTCCTCTTGACGAGGACGAAGTTGTCAGTGTCTATTCCTGCCACCATCATTGCTGTGTACGTCTGCTTCTTACTGGCGGTGGTCGGGTCGTTTGGGGGGCGGGTGGCTCTGGGGATCGCCGGGGCTGGTACCTGGGCTTGTTGCTGTTGCTGTTATTGGGCCTGGGGTCTCAGTGGTTGCCTCTGTTGGGGGGTCTGTGTCCTTGTTGGTGGGTTTTGTTGGGGTGTTGGGGCGTTTTGTTGTTGTTGTTGGAGGGTCGCACCTGCCCAGATCGCCTCCAGGATTCTGGTCTCCATCTGTTCCAGTTTCCTATTGAAGTTATCCTCCATTGCTGCCAGGAGAAGGGCCATTCCTCTGTTGGTGGGGGTTGAGTCTCTGGCTCCTATGTGTCTCAGGATTTCTTCTGGGGAGTTTACTTCAACGTGTTCTTGGAAGAATGGGGCTAGGATGGTGTTCAGGCTTTCCCTGGTAGCCGTTTCTTGGGTGCTCATTTCTTGGGTTGCTTTTCCTTTGCCCTTGTTGTTTTCGGTATTTTTCCATGTCAGGACCCTGACCGAGGAGGATGATGATGACGAGGGCAGGGGTTCGACCATGATGTTTCCCGAGGAGGTTCCTGGCACCTCCAGGTGGGACAAAAACCGTACTCCCCTTGGGAGTTCCTGGGAGGTGCGGGCATGTTGGCTATCACCTATGCCTGTTCCATCTGAGTTTTGGCCGTTTCTGAGTGCCATGGTAGCATCTTTGAGGGTTTGAGAGTTGGGGACTTCGACGGTGATTTTGCCCATCTGTATGTCTGGCGGGGATGATTGGGGAATTTGGGATACTGTAACGGGGCTCTCTTGGGAGTGGTGGAAGGAGGAGGCCAGTGCTGCTAGCCCTGCAAGGGTTTCCTAGTCCATGGCGTCAACTGTTTCGTTCCCAAATACTTTCTGGAGGGAGGTGCGAAAGCCTGGGAAGGGGGCGACAATGGGTGGTGTTTCTGCCGTCTTGGCTAGCTGTATGAAGCAGGTGTCTAGGCATCCCAGTTCTTTTCATACCGTCGGAAAGTTGCCTCCCGGGGCTACTATTCTGTTTCCGACATTAATAGCCCTGTTTGCGCGGTTCTGGTTGTGCGATATGACCGAGAACATCGGCAGGAGGGATTGGTGGGACACTCTGTGGGGGGAGCCCGGGGGCAAGAGAGAGGGAGAGTATGGCCTGGGGCTCTTGGTGGGGCTTCTGTTGCCCAGGGGGGACGATGGGAGGGGGGTGTTGAGGACTATATTGTCCCTGGTGGCCTTGCTGTAAGGATGGAAGCCTTGGGCCGACATGGTAGAGGAGATCAAGTTGGTCTTTGGGCAGAACTTGTTTCCTGGAGTGTTTGGAAGCCTTAGGATGGGGCCTTGTGATTGGCTCCACACCCAAAGGGAGGATATTCGGGGTAAGGAGTTGTTGTAGTGAATTCAGAGAAAACTCTGACTATACCGGAGGATGTTGGTGATGTGGCAGTAAAAAATGTGAGATGTGACCTAATTTGGTGTGGGAAGTAAACGGGCTCGATAATTTTTCCTTCAAAAAGTGGGAATTAGTTGGTTTTAACGGATTTCAAGAAAGAAGAGAGAAAGGGTGCCGCCTCGCTGACCCCTCACACAGTCTATTGTAAATTTGAAGTTGAAAGAAGCACCAAGCCTGTCCATTTCTCATACAAAATCATCAAAAAATGCGCCAAGAGCAATGTATAGTTCTTGGACAAAGGTCATCGTTGGCGATGCAACCGATCGCACAACAACAACCATAATCTCGACCATGGTACCACCTCATACCACAACAAAAAAAGGTCCCTACAGGAAGAGAGTAGGAAGGAAAGAATGGCCAGAGTCTGTGCATTGGGGAGCAGTAGGGATGAGGGAGGTTGGGACGAGTTTTGCTGAGATATCACGCCAAGTAAAAATCCCTGCTTCCACCTTTGCTTCAGCCTACCAACGATACCAGTCAACTGGCTCAGTTTTAGCCAACACCAGAACTGGTCGAGTGCAAAAAATTACTCCCCGAACCAGCTGTCATTTAGTTATTGCCTCTAGGTGCAACAGAGAAATGTCACTCTGACAGCTTCGCCGAGATTTTGCTCCTCATGTCTCAGTTAGGACAATTAAGAGAAGACTAGCAGAACATAGTATTCACAAATATATAAAAGCTGAGAGACCAAGGTTGACACCTGTTCTGGCAAGGAAAAGATATGAATGGTGCCTTAGGCATAGGCATTGGACAATTGCACATTGGAGGAGGGTAGTCTGGAGTGATGAATGTAGTGTGGAGAAATCTGCAGATCCAGCAGTTCAATGGGTCTTCAGAACATCCAAGGAAAAATGGCTTCCAGAGTGTGTGAAGGGAGTGAGAAAGTCAGGAGGTGTGAAGCAGATGGTATGGGCCTGTTTTGCTGGTGGATTGAAAGGAACATGTAATGGGATGAGGATAGAAGATGGGGGTAGAGTAGATGCAAGGGCATATGTTAGGACTTTGGGCTTTTCTTTACTTGATTTTTGGGAGGAATTGGAGGAAAAGGGTATTAGGCCAATCTTTATGCAAGATAATGCGAGGGTACATACTGCTAGGATTACAATAGCATGGTTGGAGGAGAATAAGGTGGAAGTTTTGGAGGATTGGCCACCATATTCACCAGATCTCAATCCCATTGAACATGTTTGGGTACACCTCAAGAAGCTTTACCATGAACATTATGCTCACTTGGCTGAAGATACTAGATCAGCAGATAAGGTAAAGCCACCGATAGAGGAAGCCCTTATTCATTGTTGGGAGTTGATACCTGACTCTTTGTTTGAAAGATTAGTAGAGAGTATTCCTAGGAGGATTAATGCAGTTATTAAGGCAAAAGGATGGTATACTAAATATTAAATTGATATTTTGTATTTATACCTTTTATTCTATCTATTCTATAAAAAACTCTATAGCTCTAAGCACATCTATTGTTACGTGGGGGGTTGATGTTGACAAGTGGTGAGCAGGCGAGCGTCGTTGTCAAGCACGGTAACGATCACTTTTGTCACCAAACTATACTTACCACAGCTCTCTCGATAATTCTTCACCTAGTTTAGGTACTAAGTTCTAAAGAGTCGGAAAGTAAAATCTAAGGAATTATCTAGCATAGATGAAGATTCAGCTTCAATTGCTAGACTAGACCAGTTGTTGGAAGGTTGTGAACATGGCCATTTGGGCGAGAAACTTCGGACTGCTCATCATTTTTGTCACCAGCCTCGTACAGATGCCTCGGTTGAAGTTGAAGAGTTGGAGGCTGCTCATGCTGGTCTGCTTCTACAAAGATTCGCCAAGTTGAGTTTAGTGAGGGAGAAGCCTAGTTTTCTGAGCGCAACGTGGTGTAATGATTATGATACTAGATAGTTACCTCATTTTTTCAGATTTATTGGAGATTGGTCAAGTGTTGGTGTGTGACTGAGGTTAAAAGTTACCGTATAAACTTTCCATAAGCAAGTATGGGTAACTGGTATGTAATCGACACGTAATTATTTCAACCAAGATTTGCTAAGTTGGGTTTAGTGGGGGAGAAGGCGACATTTTTCCAACTATTTCGTCGGTTTCATGGTGTGGTACTGTGGAGGATATTTCAGGTCACGCTAGAGTTGGGTAGTAGACCCCCTGTTGTAACTAGGGCTTAGTTGCCATGACTTTTGTTTCTTAGCTAGCTTGTTTTCAGGGTTAGGGCACGTGACTGGTGCAGCCTTAAACCTAATTTTCATTCTTTCAAGCCTGGGGGTAATCCCAATGGGTAAGTCCCATTTCACGAACTTAATTGTATCTAGCTAACCAGTATGAGATATGCCCCCCAGCCAAGGGCCCCTTGAAGGAAATCCACCTCTTGGCCACCTACCATAAATACATCATTAACAGCCCACCCACTGCCTTGCTAAACCTCCAACATAAAAGAAACCCTCCCCAGCAGCCAGCCACCCCCCTCAGGGTATCTACAGGTTCAGTCCTCCTCCTTGGGTGTTCCACAAAGCTTAGTAGGTACACAGGCACATAGACTGGGGTGGGGATAACCATTCCAGTATCAACCAGTCCATCACCCTATTTATATCCCTCAGATAACACCTCCAGACTTCTCCTCCCTTTCAGCCAAGAAAATACAGCCACCACTAATCCCCAAAGTAGTTTAACCTGGAGGTGAGCCAGGGCTTCCAAATATTATGTAACTACACTAAGGCCACTGGATAAATTGTCTGGAAGTTCCAAGGTACAGTGGGTGGTTTTGGGGGTTGATGCCATCCCCCCGAGGGAGGAGGTGAAGACACCCCTTCGAGTTGGGGTTGCCTGGGGGTTGCCCAGGACTTACGATGATGATTGCCTAGGAGAAATAAAAAACTCAACTCCTAGGTCTTATGTGCCAAAGGGTGGTAAGGTTTCCCTAAAAAGGAGGGTCCTAGAATAGTCGCAAAAATGAATGAAAGGCTATTGGAATCAAGTTTGTACCTGTACTAGGTGGTGTTGACAAAGAAGGTATGGACTCGGGCCTCGAGAGGCTCCTCAAACTGTGAACTGTAGTCCCAGCCATCTGCCAGCCCAAAAAAGAATGTGGTTCCAGGTGAGGGTACCTTTGGTAGGCAAACATGCTGAGACCTCTAAGGTCACCTAGGGGGCATATCGATAGCCAAACAAAAGAAAGTGAGCCAAGGAGCATTAAAAACAATGAATCGTCCAAGGTAAGAATAAAGACTTTGAAGCCATCATGAAAATCACTCAAAGCGCATTGATTGGGTGAACTTCCCTGTAACTCTAAAAGACCCCTAACCCATAAAGGTGAGAAAGGGTGTAGCCTTGTGGGGCCCTTGGGAGTTTTCTGTTGCAAGTGTCAACAACCAAGCATAAACCGGACAAGAACAAGAGAGAAACAGTGGAGAGCAAGAAAAGAAATAGCTAGGTACAGAAAGGCCTCGGGATCTGTGGCAGATCTGCAGCTGTAGAGGAATTGCAACATTGGTCGATTTTCTTTTCTTTGATTTTTTTTTTTTTTATCAGAATTTGACGAGAATAGTTTAGGATGGGGAATTATCCTGAGAGTGAGGAATTCAATTTTTTCTGTGTCTTCTCTGGGATTTCATCGAGGAATTCCTTTTTTCATAAAGAGGAGAGAGGAGAGAAAAGTGACTGAGCTTCATGCCTACCCTCCAGCCAACTAGCTGCCTACCCTCCCAGAGGAGAGAGGTCACCAGCTAGTGCCCAAAAGGTGAGGCTGAGGACGTAATAGCCAATTAGCTTGGTCAATTGGAGATTTTTCACTTTGACCTTCACCTTCAGTCAAGAGGGAAATTGACTGAACAGTTTATTGACGGTATCATTTTGTATTTCAGTTGCAATGTCGAACTTGCAAACAGTGGAGTTTCATAGAGACATTGGTGAAAATGTCAGAAGATTCTTGAGTCTGTGTGATCTCCACTGGAGAGGAAGAGAGCGCTGTGGACAGGGTGAGGCAGACATAACTGATAAGGCTACATGGTTAGCCTATTTGTGCAAGCTGAACTCACCTACTAGGGACTTTATGAATTCATTGAGCGATGTGATCTTGGGGAATTACAAGTGTTTAAAGCAAGCTCTAATTGATCACTTTGATCGTGACTATCGATGGGCCAATCAGTGTGGGCAGTTTCTTGATGAGATGCCTGAGATAGTACAATTGCCAATGCAATCGTTTGATGTCTATGTGAAAGCAGCTCGGTCAATTGCCATTCACATCCCAAAACACATGCAAGATGTCCTGACTTGCTACTTTGTGAAAGGGATCACGCATGAGGAACTAACACGGTTGCTTACCACCAAGTGCAACGCTGGAGACCTGTTTGAGAAGTATGCAGTTGAGGCAATGTAGATTGGTTATACCCTCAGCACTACCTTCAGTTCCAACAAGCTTGTCAATTCACCATTGCTTGAGGAGAACACTACCACTGAGAAAGTGCTTGAGTCTAAAGAATCTACCTTAGTGAAGTAGTTGAG
This sequence comes from Choiromyces venosus 120613-1, assembly GCA_003788595.2. Classification (NCBI taxonomy): domain Eukaryota; kingdom Fungi; phylum Ascomycota; class Pezizomycetes; order Pezizales; family Tuberaceae; genus Choiromyces; species Choiromyces venosus. The sequence continues at coordinate 83,228 of ML120372.1, forward strand.
AGCAGTTGTCAATATACTTAAAGCTCAGGTGAAGTCATCTGGGAAGAATGACATCCCGCAGATCTAAGAGTATGCTGTTGATGATATCATGACTGTGGATAACTGGCGATTGAGACTACAATTTGTGTCTATTCATCATGATGGCAGAGCCTTTGGTAATTCTTACAATCCATCAATGCCATCTAGGAGTTATGAGCATGCCCAAGCAAGAAGAGGATATGCTAAGTTCCAGTCAAACTATTGTGTTGGTCAGCCTTTAGCAAGACTTCAGGGGTATCCCTTATCATCCAAAGAAATCTACAAGGTCTGGATGAGGAATCAGCAGGTACCACCCTGGGCTAGAGATTACACATCCTATGAATGTGGACACAGGGGACATGTCAAGTCTAGTTGCTCACATTTGATATTTAGTGGCTACAATCAAGTGGAGTATAGGAGAAGAGAAGTACCAAGATGGGAATGAAGAGCAATAAGAAAATTCAGCCCATCCCCATGGGAGAGAGTATTACAAACCCGATATGGTTTGTAATGGTTTCATTTGTTAAAAGGTTTTTCACATGACTCAGTTGAGTCATACGATGATATGCTTTTGCACTAAAGGTAAAGATAGAACAACAGACGACAAGCCACGCCACCATCAAGACAGGAAAGAAAAAGAAGTTTATACAGATTCTTCAACACTATGAGAAACCCGTGATAAACAAAGTTTCAAAGAAAAGGTGGAAAAGGAAAAAAGACGTTCCGATTAAGTCACGATTAACAACATCGGCGATCGCACTCAAAACGTAGTAGGGTAAAGTCCTAAGACCATTAAAGAGGAAAAGACACGTAAGACGGCTTGCGGACACGACTCTATTTCCGATAACTGTCGAAAAAGAATAGAACTCACAGACATGACGGTTTAGGAACAAGAGGAGAAAAGCACACAACTTCAAGAGCATGAAGGAATTTCCCCCAACTCTGATAAAAGAGCTATTAATAAACCCGTTAAGATAGGGGAAACACCTGGAGCATTAGGTGGAGACTGTCCAAACGGTTATCCTGGGCTTAAAGAGGACATATCAGGCGTAGATACTGAGGTCGTAATTACCACTCCGGCAAGAACGAACGGTTTGGTGAAGACCCACGCTACGCCCGTATCCACAAGAGGCCTTCAGGGTAACTCTAAGGACAAGGCTACTCGAAACAGGGGAACGACCCTACTACCGAGGAAGATACGACTTGTCCAGTGAAGGACGTCGAAAAACGCTTGGAAAGTATCCATAGAAGCGTAGAAAAGAGTCGGAAAACTGGCATTGAAGTATCAAACCAGGAAGGAACCACGACTAGAAATTTTAGGCCGAAAGGTCTAAGAGGGCTTAACGAAGGAAAAGACCATGGCGTATATGGTAACCCCTCCGTAGTTCCGTATGACGGAATGTGGACAGCGATAGCTTCCACTAAAGAAGAAAGGAGGTTAGCTAGGAACCCAACACCAGGAAATTGGTACAGTATGGTTCCTACTGAAGTACAAACTGTTCCAACCGGTGATCCTTTCAACGAAAGAGAAACACCGAAGGCTACAGGTATCCCTAGAGACATTGTACCCACTAACCAGGCCGTAGACTATGGCAGGGTAGTTGGTACATATATAGGGAACCAAAAAACTAGAAATAGTTCCCATCGACTACTAAGTATCGCTTCAACGCCAGATATTTCAGAAGTCAACGGGGACTCAGCTAGTAACGTAAACAGCTATAGCCAACAACAAACAACACCTCAACATGAAACTGGTACTATACCAGGCTAAGCTCCAAAAAACAAAGAAACAACCAATTTCACCACAACTCCATACACCAAAACTACAAAAAACAGAATAGCAGGGGGCCAGGTAGAGAAGGACTCCTGCAGAAGTAGGAAAACTACCCAAAGCAAACCAACAGGGGTCCTGGTAGATAAGAACCCCTGAAAGCAGCAAATTTCGGAGAAGAAGGAGGAAAAGGTGAAGGTAAAAAGCCTAGAAACCAGGTAACCATAACCGAAAAAACTGAGCTGTCAGAAACCGGTATACAGGAAAGGAAGGTGTGACTATCGTGTTAGGAAGAAAGTACGCAAAAGACATAAGAAGGACCCCATCGGAAACCATAGAGGAAGCTAAGCATCGCAGATCAAGGTATCCAAGAGGAGAGCTTCCAAGGAAACCATACCAAAATTTGCACGGTAACAGCAAAGCGACTCACGATCAACAAAACAACAGAACCCGGGGGAAGACTTATACGAAATGGTATCGATCAAATCAAAGAAACCACTAACGGGTAGCACGGTCAACGAGACACGAAACCTTATGTCATCATAGGTAAGGGGTCCGTCACCTATCACAACACAGGTAAGGACGATCGTCGGTAAGAGGGAGGCAACGAAGTAGATCAAGCCGGAGCCATCGGTAGTAAGACTTTGACAAGGTTATAAGACAATGACTGAACCAAGGAACAGAGTCAAAAAATTCAAAGTAGGCTCGAAGAGGAGACCGTAGCTACCGAGGTTTAACAAGGGACTCCCTACAGACTTTTTCAAGGGTTCTACGCGGGGTACCAACGTGATATGAAGGAAGGCGCATTCCACATTAGGTTTACCGACGTAGAGGGGCATCGTCCGAACAGCGCATATGATAGAACAGCCATAGTACTAGCAATAGTACGGTAGGATATCGAACTTTTATATGAGAATTAAACCGATCGGTACAGGCATCAACCGAAGCCAGAGGAGGCTTCCAAAGACCAAAGAGACAGAATCCAGAGGAAAGACTAACATCAGGACGATCCTAAACACAATTAACAAGACGACAATTATGGTGGTCATCAGGGACCAAGACAAGGAGAGGACCACCCCCCCCAAGTAGACAAGTAGAACACGACGACGAAGTCGGTAACAACAACAACCCACAACGAACGCTCTGCGTTGGTTTACAATGCTAGGCGATATACTAGAGAGGAAAGAATATAGAACGTTGTCCATTGTTGTGATAACAATCAAAAGAATATTCCTATCATGAATGGATAGAGGATAACATAAGAGGAAGGAAGCTCTTAAGACTATGATCAAGAGAATGCGATACAGAATCTATAACTGGCAACGGTTATGATTCAGGAATATTGCAATTGATCATAAGAAAGACAGAAAAGAAGCACAATCAACCAGAACAGACATTTCTCGCATTTCCACAAAATAACTATTGAATATTCTATCCTTTATTGAATCCACCAACGCACTTCTTGATTGACAGTCCAGGATGGCTGGAGGAATATATCAAGAAGGTCGTTGGGCGAATGTTTAGTTTACTCAGTGTTGACACTGAGTACGTGAGCGCATTGTATATTGGAGTACTGGTATGAACCAGTACGCGCTTTCAGGGTACTGGAATTTCCCCAGTACACGTTTTGGAGTACTGAGCATATTTGCTTCAGTACGGAGAATTAGGAGTACTGAGTATCCGCACGGATACTCAGTTGCGAGTTGTAAGGATAGTTTAAGTTTGTATTTGTTGATACTGAGTATTGGGTCTCAGTACACTTTGGGATACTGAGCATGGACTCAGCA
>ML120372.1:86900-118507 GCA_003788595.2 Choiromyces venosus 120613-1
CCCCACTACAGGTATTAAGCGTATTTTCCCACAACAGAACTACTGCAGAACAGAGCACAATAACATACGTTTGAGACGTTTACTATCGGTAGGAAGGGTTAGAAGAACCCTCATAAGGTGTATACGGGAATTCTTAACAAGATCACTCCGTAAACAACAAAGACAAACTGGCAGGCAAACCCCCACTTTACGACACGAATAGAAAGCCCACTACAGGTTAGGAAACCAGTAAAGAAAGGTATCCAGACTACACTTATAACTAGGAGATAGCGAATACTACAGAAAGCCATTAGGTACGTCAAACTTTTGTAAAAAGTATTTGTCAACACATTTAAGAAACCAAAAGTATAGGAAGGCTGTCCCATACTTTACTCGGTAGAACCAGTCCGCTAGGTGTTGGTGCGTATAACACAGTATCAACAAACTATCACCATTCAGACACTACTTTAGGTATGACTACCTAAAGGTACCAAAAAGACCATAAACATCACCAACGTTATCAGGTATACCACGTATTGCTGAACCAAAATAGACAACTGTATTCAGTGTCAAAAACTGTATAGCGAATTACAGAACCACGTACGGACCGGTCATCATACAGGCAACACAATTAAGGTCACAAAACCGACAAGGTGGTACAGGTAAAACACCACACAGTACTAAGGAAGAATAACGAAGCCAAGAATAGCCAAGCAGAAGACCATCGGTCTAAAAAGGAAGTATGGTGTACATAGGAAGGAAGGTCAGTGTACTAGGATCACGGTGAAAGCCCATAAGAAATAGGAAGGAAAGATACCGAAAAGCTTATAGAACATCATTGTGTAACACCCTACAAAAAAGAAACTATAAGAAAAGCCAAGGAACCAGAAGATAGCAGGTATCAAGGTATCATAACTAAAGAAGACTTGGGCTTCGTATAGGAAGTAGGAGTTTCTTAACAAGAAAGCCATTGTCCTAAGAAACAGAAACCCATTACGCTAGCAGAGGAAGGAAACCATACAGTAAACAAGAAGCACATTCCCGTAGACCAAAACGGGGAAGAAAGGGACCAGCTATAAGTTAGGACTATAACATAACTGACTCGAGAAGTGAGGTAGCATAAACAGAAGGTAAATCTCGGAACCACCAACACTTACCCTGTTCCAAGAACACCAGACATTCTTAGAACTGACACACCCCCGAAAGAACACGCATAAAGGAGGTAAGGAACTCCCGAACGTACTAACGTTCTTCAAGAAATAGCACATACAGTATCAACGTAAGACGGAACCAGTAACAAAAACTGACTATCCGATAGCCAAAGGTATCAGGGAGGAATAGAACAACGTATAATAAGACCTTGTCTGTATCAACCTACGTAGACAAAGCTAGTATTATCCACGGAGTCCCAGCTTCCGAGAATCATAACCTCAACACCACTCAGAAAGGAATTCCGGAAGTTTCCGGAAAACGAGGCCGAGAGGGGTAAGGGTGAAAACTAAGAAAAAACAAGATAACATATCACCAAAGCGATAGGCCGATTTAGGAAGATACTTAGCAGCTATCTTCAACGTCTTAGGGTGTTTCGAAACCTACAGGAAATGGAAGAGGCCACAGCAGGTATGAAAATACCGCAGACAAAATCATCCTAGGTAAGTATGAGGAAGTCTCAACTATTACTTAGGATCTATAAGCCAAAGCAAAAACACCTTAAGCGTAAAGCACCCAAAATCCGCTTGAGGGTAAAGAAACTCGAACCGATTATAGTACCGGTGCAGGAAAACCCCAACAAGGTACCATAGACTTATATGCTCTTCCAGTAGATCCATTCGATACGTCAACTGTAGGTTTATGAACGATTCACGTAATAACTGGGTAGCAACCTTCCAACGGCCACGTAATCGATTAGGCTTACCGTACTGGTATATAAGTATATCAGGCATAGCGCAAGATTTACGACAAAAGGTAAGCGGAGGGAACCTATAGACATACACAACTATACGCAGGAACTACAGCTCAAACCACTTCATAAAGCGGTAAACGTTAGCTAGGTCCCGAAGCGAATAGTTACCATTGCCCATAGATAGAAAGAAACTATGACGTAAATCCGGAGACATTAGGTGTGTCTCGGAATTCGGAGGTAGAAAAAAGAACTGCTTCTCATACCCACGAGGACGACTACTCCTGCTACCGGAATAGGTGGCGGAAAGGTCTAAGAAAAGGTTCATAAGAGACTCAAGAAATTCAAGAAGAGGAGAGTTCCCCATCTCAAAGTACTTGCCACCGCCACGAAGATTAACGAACCTATGGGATACACAGGATTACCAGGGATACTGGAGAAACAGGATATCAGCAAACTACACGAACTCATCCGGACAGAAATCCAAATGGCGCAAGACAAAATGAGGGAAAACAACGATCACCACAGAAAACCAGATCCGAGACTGGAATCAGGAGACAAAGTCTGGTTAATGACAAAAGATATTCATACCACGAGACCATCAAAGAAACTGGATTACAGAAAGATCGGACCATATAGGATCATTGAAAAAATTGGAGAAAAAGCTTATAAGCTAGACCTCCCAGCCTCAATGAAAACGAAACACCCAGTCTTCCACATCAGCAAACTCGAACTTTACTCAGACAATCCTCTACCCTCACAAAAAAAACTTCCCCCTCCTCCTATTGAGATAGAAGGAGAAAACGAATACGAACTTGATCAAATCGTTGATTCAAGACTACACTACGGAAAACCACAATACCGAGCCAAGTGGACCGGTTACACTGCACAACACGATCAAGAGTGGTACCCAGCAGAAAACTTCAGCAACGCCAAACATGCAATCGAACACTTTCACCGAAAAAACCCAGGAAAGCCTGGTCAAAGAAGAAGAACAAATGAGCGACAAAGACTGGATCAATCTAGTAGACCTCCCCGCATCCAAGCCAACTACACCCGAACAAGGGAAACACAATCAGGGAAACTGGACAGGCTGTTTCGATAATGGATGCCGAGTACACTTTACGGAAAAAGAAGGGGCCGATTACTGGCCAAAAAAATACAGAACCCCCCTACAACCGCTAGAACCACCCATGACGACATGGGAGGCAACGTCACCATCCCCACGAACACCACCCCAGTCACCATGTGACAACAACATCTTGTTAAAGACAAAGCAAGTGAAGTTTTCGGGGACGAAAACAAAGGGAAGGGGGGGCAAAAAATCTTGGCGCAAGGTCAAGAAAGGTGGAGAACAGTTGGAAAATGGTCCAACGATAACCCATACCGATTCCTTCGAAACGAAGGAAACCTTGAAGAGGAAAATGGAGGAAAAGGAGGAACAAATTGCAGAGCTGGAAGAGGATAAAAAAGGATTAAAAGGAGAGATAGTGGGCAAAAATATCAGGATCCGAGCCCTAGAAAGAGAGCTAGCAAGATAACGCTATGCGAGGAAGGAGGAAGAAAAAAGGTTCAGCAGGATTGCGGGTGATATGGCACACATCCGCAGAAACATAAGAAAAGATGTGTACTATGAAAAGTACCATCACGAATCCTCAAGAGACTGAGGATTTAGGAAGAGGGGAGCTAGTATTACAAACCCGATATGGTTTGTAATGGTTTCATTTGTTAAAAGGTTTTTCACATGACTCAGTTGAGTCATACGATGATATGCTTTCGCACTACGACTCAGGTACGAGTCATAGGGTTTCACATGACTCTGGGTTATGAGTCATAGTTGTTTATGTTTGAATTTTATAGGAATGTTGAGCGTTGACTCATAGGCACGCCTATGAGTCATGAGGATTAAGAGGCATGACTTCGTTTATACGAGTCATGAGGTTTTGCACATGACCCCTTTAAGGTCATGGGACTTTCGCGCATGACCAAGTATGGTCATGAGGTTATATGTTACGCGAGTGCATGAGTCACAGTTGTGACTCATTTGATTTGTAAGCGGGTTGCTGGAAGAACTATATAAGGAGGTCGGTAGGACCTGACAGATAGTTCTTCACGCAACCACCTAAGTTATTTCCTATCTTATAAGTTATCAATAAAACACCTTTACGCTCTTTACAGACAAGACCAACTAACACGAAGAAAAGACAGAAAGAATACTAGTTAACATTATAAGGACTTAGTATTGGCAACGGTCAATATCTAAGACATAGCGTAAGAGAACTAGTATCAGAATTCTCGAAGGAAGGAGAATACAATAGGAGATAGGTAAGTACTATCCTTATAAGAAAACTAACAATAGTGTTGTTACCTGTTGCAAGATATAAGAAAGGAGAGATCATATAGCGGATCGTAACAGAGAGAGATGGAACTTCTTGAGCTATGGGTAAGAAGAGAGTATGATAGGCCAGAGAAGTTAGTGAGACTTCGAGAGGAGCTGAGTAGTATGGCAGAAGTGGTGGGAGTAGAGGACTCTAAATGCCTAATTGCTGGAGTCACAGATGTGATGGGGGAACCATCTACCAGTTACAATTGGCTATAAGATCTCTCCTAACTTATATCTTGCAATAGGCAACAACTTCTGTTTTCTTCTATTAGTCAGGGAAATACTTACCTCAACCTCTCTTTTCTTTGAGAGTTCTAATACTTCATTGTCTTACACTACATCTGAGATATTGACTGTTGCCAATACTAAGTCCTTATAGCGCCAACTAGTATTACTCATGTTCCTCTTTTGTAATACTTGGTCTTTGTAGATAAAGAGCATAAAGGTGTTTTATTGATAACTTATAAGATAGGAAATAACATAGGTAGTTGCATGAAGAACTAACTATCAGGTCCTATTGACCTCCTTATATAGTTCTTCCAGCAACTCACTTACAAATTAAATGAGTCACAACCATGACTCATACACTCGCATAACATATAACCTCATGACCATACTTGGTCATGTGCGAAAGTCGCATGACCTTAAAGTGTTCATTTGTGAAACCTCATGACTCATATAAATGAAGTCATGCCTCTTAATCCTTATGACTCATATGTGCACATATGAGTCAATGCTCAATATAACAATCAAATTCAAACATAAACAACTATGACTCACAACTGTGAGTCATGTGAGACCTTATGACTTGTATCTGAGTCATAGTACAAAACATAATATCGTATGACTCAACTGAGTGATGTGAAAAAACTTTTAACCAATGAAATATTATGACATACAATCGTATGTCATGTGAAACCATTACAAACCATGCCAGGTTTGTAATACTACCTGCCATCAAATGGTTGACTACATCAAGGAACCAGACCTCATCCATGATAGTACTGGTATAGAGTCAGACGGCAGTACTCCAATGATACCAGCAAAGATCAAGGCAGTGCAAGGAAAGGAAAAGACTCAGTCAGCAAAGTTGAAAGCAAGACAAGTAGCCCATCAGGCCACCATTGAAGATACCCTGGATTATGATGAAGATGATTCAGCTGGACCAGTTCAACTTGTCACTTTCGATTCTGCAGAAGGCATTTGGGCAAAATCCTTAGGAAAGAAGACCTCAGGTCCATCATCTGTATTGCACTTCTGCATGACTGCCTATGCTGATACTGGGAAATGTCAATTCCAAATCCAAAAGGCACTAATCAATGCTGGGTCTCTGGTTAACCATATGCCGTTATCTGCTCTTGAGGATATGGGGGCACACTTAAAGAAAACAAATAGCTTAGTGATTTGGACCACTACTTCAGTAATGGTCCAGATTGACTGGTACCCTGATTTCAATGTTATGCCTCGAAAGTACAACCTGTCCTATGCTTTACTTTTAGGCCGGGACTGGTTACAAGCTATGCGAGCATAGAGAGACTATGAAACTCATATGTACCACATACTGACTCAGAATGGGGAGTTTGTTTCTGGTCCTTTTGATTAGTTTGTGGCATTTGAAGGTGGCCCTAGGCCTGAGGGGGGTAAGTTGTATTTTTGAATTGCTTTTATGTTTGTGCTTTAGTTGGTTTGTCAATGGCACAGCGGATGAGAAGCTAGGGTTCTCATGGAGGGATTGATGAATTGCCGGTGGAGGAAAAAGTTACAGGGATGGACTAGATGGTGGGAGAGTGAAGATATACTTGCAGTTTATATTTAGGAGATTGCTTCAGACTGGCAGATATAGTTCTTTAGTTTGGCCTGTGGGTCGCAGGCTTCATGAAGAGAGGGATTGCTTTGGAGGATATTTCAGGTCACACTAGAGTTGGGTAGTAGACCCTCTGTTGTAACTAGTGCTTAGTTGCCGTGACTTTTGTTTCTTAGTTAGGTTGTTTTCAGGGTTAGGGCACATGACTGGTGCAGCCTTGTGGGGCACTTAGGAGTTTTCTGTTGCAGTCATCAACAACCAAGCACAACTGGGACGAGAACCAGAGAGAAAGAGCGGAGAGCGAGGAAGAAATAGCTAGGCACAGAAAGGCATTGGGATCCATGGCAGATCCACAGCTGTAGAGGAATTGCGAGATTGGTAGATTTTCTTTTCTTTTACTTTTTTCATCAGAATTTTATGAGAATAGTTTGGGACGGAGAATTATCCTGAGAGCGAGGAATTCAATTTTTTCTGTGTCTTTTGTGGGATTGCATCGAGGAATACCTTTTGTTGTGAAGAGAGAGAAGAGGAAAGTGACCAAGCTTCGTGCCTACCCTCCAGCCATCGAATCACCTATCCTCCCAGAGGGGAGAGGTCAACAGTACCAACTACACCATGAAACCACCTTGGTATTTTGTCAGTTGAGCACATTTTCTTTCATATCATTCTATCCCTTGGGTGGTGTGAAACAGTAAAATTCAGACCACACCCAGATTTGGCTGAGCCTTGCCCGACTCGCTAATAGTGCTGAGTCATTTGCGCACTCAGGTGATCGAAAATTGGGGTTTCTGACCAAACTTAGCTAAATGTAGCCAAATCTGGGTGTGGTCCGAATTTTACTGTTTCATGCCGCCCAAGGGATAGTGGGGATATCAGTAAGTTAAGTCAGGTTAGGGTTGAGGGTTGTGTACTTATATAAGTGTTGATCCCCTGTTCCCGACCAAAGTTTGTCTTTGTTTGCTTTTCTCTGTTGCCTCCTTGCATCAGATCCACCAGATCCTTGACTTCTGTATCAATTCAAACATTCCTTTTTTTCTATCAGTGTGCGTCCTCCTTTCTTCTCTATCCCCAGTTAGAGCGAGATTATTGACAGACTAAGATAGCCAAACAAACATGTCGTCTGCCGATCATTCTGTATGGCGCAATACCTTCATCTACGATTCCAAAAATCGTGATACGGTGCTTGGAGGCCTCTGGGCTACACCAGGTATTACCAACACCAAACTCTATTCCATGCTATAGATTTTTTGTTTGTTTAGCAACACTTTCGAGCTACACGATGAGGACGGATAGTTGGTTGAAAAGGATGAGGTACAGCTTCAACCGGGCAATTACTATACTCCCGCGGCCAAGTTGAAGTTGGACACCCACAAAGCATAGTGATCGCTGAGCCAGTAACGACCAAATGCAGGGCAACACAATTAATAATCGCATACAATATAAAAGAAAAACTCAACACAATTCATTCTTGTACTCAAGTACATGAGATACCCATATAGGCACCATCACAGTCTACCCGAACAGCCCCCCTCACCCGAACACTCCCCTCTCCTGAACACTCCCCTCACCCAAACAGCTGAACCTAAATAAGAAACTTTTCAGTGCTTTACTTAGGTGAATGACTCGAATAGCAACTGTGCTGGTCACCACTCATTTCCTGATACCAAATCTACCAATCAGCATCTATTCAGGTGTGTGGTATTCGGGTGGACTATGATACCCACAAACCTAGAATCTAGCTGTTGAAATTATTATTTCCAGCACAAAGTATCACTTGCTGAAACTTTTCGAGAAATGATTGACACTCCTGATCGATCACAGCCTGAGGAAGAGCTGCCCATGTCTCCACAAGTGCATTTTTAGCACCCTCAACAGCTGCCCTTCCACTGCCCATAAATTTCCATGTCGAAATATTGTCCTTTTCATACTCCCAGATCTGTTTGATGGAGTTCAAATTGGGGGACTTGGATGGCCAATCTAAGGTAATAATTCCATGAGATTGTCTCTCCTTGTTATCAACTTATCTTGCCATTTGATGACTTAGTGCATTATCTTCTATAAGATAGAGATGGTAAATACACATCTTGTCCCATAAGGTCTCCATCCATGGATACAACTTGGGCTGTAAAACATGTTCATGATAAGAGACCCAATTGATACCACTCTTGCTTGTGAACTTGAGCTCCTTCTCTTTAAATACTTGATCTGCCTTGCATCTCTTTCTCTTTTTTCTTCCAATATGTCCTTCATTATAATTACTGTTTTCAATGTTTTAATTAACATTTGTAAGTGTCTGGTACTGCCAGGTCCCAGGAAAATATATTTGTTGGTGGTTAAACTCTTGTAGCTCTTGATTAGTCTGATTCTCTTGATCAATAATCTGCTGAAATTGAATTTAGTCTTCTCAAGTATCCTGCTCCCAAACGTGACAAGGACCCTTGGATCCTAAAATAATTACACCCCAGAACATGATGCGAATAGGTTGTTTTTCATTATCTTTATCATGAATTGCATATTCATGCCTATCAATACCACGGTATTGTGATACATTTCTTTGATGTTGGGGTTTACCAAACTCAACCCACAATTCATCAGTAAATACAATTGTATTAATTGCAATTTGAAGTGCCATATGAGAAAAGGCAAGGCAGGCTTCCACATGGTCAGGAGATAGAAAGGGCTTATGTGCAGGTTTCCCTCTAAAAATATTGTGCTAGTGATAAATAATGTACTCCAATGTTGAATGTGCTACAATAATACCTAACTCACCTGCTACCTCAGGAAATGTTTTTTTTGCCAGTGTTCTTCATCTTTTTGACTGAGGTCATGTAATGATAGTGATTCTTCACTGTCTTCGGGAAAATGTTCAGGATTGCCACCACCCAGTTGACTATCTAAGCAAGCAAGAACATCATCAAAATCCTCCAGATTTGCTGAGTAGGCCTTAAATACTCCTTAGTAAGTCCAATATTTTCTTACAATTGAGTCACTGGTACTATGAATTTAGATAAGATAGACTTACTTTTGCCCTTTTAATACTACTCTCTACTGTTGACTTGCTAACCCCCAATTGGCTCGCAATTTTTCGATAAGACATATCTTTATGCCAAACAAGGGTGATAATAGCTGCTCTCTTGAGTTGAGACACTTGAGGTACCCTTTGATGTCCATGTACTGGCATATTGAATAATTGGTTCATAATTGAGGTAAAAGGCATGTATCTGAATACTTTAAGTTGGAGGTTATCAGGTGGCAATGGGTTTTGTTATCTTGCTCACTTATTTTCTACTATGGTATATGGAATCATTTGGCTCTGCTTGGCAGCTTAGATATGCCCATCTATTGGCCTGGCGATCACTACGCATTGTGGGTGTCCAACTTCAACTCGGCCGCGGGAGTATTGTCACAAAGGGTGGGTTTCTTCTATGCTTTCCATCTTTAGCCGCTACTCACTCTGAATAGGTACCATCACTCTCACTAACGAAGTCCCGCTACTTCGTACAATTTCGTTGCAGTCCGGAACCCGCACTGCATCGTTCCGTGATGAAGTACGTGAGCGGGACGGGGCCTGCGTTTTCACCGGTCTCCGATCAGGTAGGTGGTTTGGCTTGCAAGCCGCTCACATCTTTCCCCTGGCATACGAGGGGTACTGGAATGATCATGACTACGGTCGTTGGATTACACTTCTGCCGGCCCGTGAGTCCGATGGATTGATCAACTCTGTGCAGAATGGAATTTTGCTCAATTCCATCATGCACCAGTATTTTGATTCCTATCATTTGACAATTAATCCCGATGTATGGATGGCTAGATCTTCAAGTCTTCGCGGCTAATGATTGTGTAGGATAACTACAAGATCGTCTCCTTCGCAGAGGACTCCCTTCAACATAACATCGCTGGTCAACTTCATCAGTCATTCCTCGATAATCCACTCCGACCGGTCGATCAGCTTCTCCGCTGGCATTTTCGCCAGGCAGTGCTCACGAATATGAAGGGAGCTGGGGAGCCTTGTTTTGAGACCGATTTCCCGCCTGGCTCGGACATGATGGGTGAGATCATGAGCGGTCCAAAAGCTGGAGAGAGAATGGAGTTTGAGCTGTTTAGCCGCTTTAATGCAGCGGGGGGTTTGCACATGATGAAGTCTACCTAGAGCACTACTGGCACAATATTCAATATAACTGGGTTTACCACCGGTGTTCGCTCATAAATTCACCAGAAACCAAGCGAGCCCGGAGGCGTGATGTTAAACAAGACGAGGAACCAAAACCCTCCGTTCAGTATAATTTATTATCCTACCGTAGTTGAGCCGAACGGGTATACTCCCGCGGCCGAGTTGAAGTTGGACACCCACCAAGCATAGTGATCGCTGGGCCAATAAATGGACACCTCCAAAATGCCCGGCCGAGTGATGTGATTCTCTATATCGTAGAAAATAAGCGGTAGCATATGGGGATAAAAAGGCTCTGACTCCGTATAAGGACTTCCACTCACGGTGATTGATAAAAAGGGTCAAACATTCCTGGAGAAGCCACAAAGGATGATACTCCATTATGAATACAATAATTTCAATGTCTAGATTCCAGGTTATATGAGTGTGATACCGTAGGTCATGGATTACCAGGTCATGTATGGGAATAAATTGTGTCGAAGTTTTCTTTTCTTTATCGTATAGGATTATTCATTGTGTTGCCCTGCATTTGTTTGTTATTGGCCCAGCGATCACTGTTCTCTGCGGGTGTCCAAATTCAACTCGGCAGTGAGAGTACCGTATTATCTCCTATTATCCGGTTTTCTGCCAAGCCGTGATCTGCATGGCACCAATATAGGACAGGGGTCCTAATAACCCTAACCCACCACCACTGAATTTTTTCCGTAAAGGCACAAATTTCATTTTTCATCGCAACACACTCCACTCCACCCCCCTCCCACCCCACCCCTTAAGCGTCCCCCCAGCAAAAAGTCAAACAGTTGATAGAAATATTAATGCTAACACAGTTGAGACTCTTTCTAGGAAATTCATTGAACTTATAGTTCATGTATCAATCAGTGACATTGGTTTTACAACTTAACCAAGTGAAGAGAAAGAAAAAAAAAAGTAGGGGGAGACCGGATGATGAGGGAAAATTAATATGTTGGGGCCTTGATATAATACATATCAAGGCCCATGAAGGTAAGGTCTAGTCAAGTTATTGAAGTAGTAAGAAACTCAACTAATATATATTTTACAAGATTCTAGGCACATCCATCAGCAAAATCAATTAATTCACCACCATTTGGAGGCAATGTGTATGCATCAGCATCTCGATCACCTTCATGATCATAGCTTTCACACTGCCAAACATAGTGAAGGCTATAATGCTCAAGTGTCTTAGTTGTCAGTATATGATAGCTCTGAGAAGCCTGAGAAGACTGTAGAATAGTGAGATCTTCTGCTCAGTTTCCAATATCAATCTCAGAGGTGGTGAAGCCTTTAATTTTAATATCCCCATCTTGACTACCATCAATTGGTAACATAACTCCCACATCCCGAAATGCTTTAACAATTAGTGATTGTTTCTGCTGACAAAATGCTTTCCAGGTGCAGGAGACTACATGGGGAGTCATGATCCTTTTCTCACTAATTGTCCACCTTCCAATATCCTCAATTGTGGCATGCTCATCATGGTAGGTTTCGGTCTCCTCCCTCAGATACTCTTTGAATGGCTTACTATTGACAGTGGTGTCTAGTGGCTGTAGCAACCCAGAGCATCCACCAGGTATAATCAATGGGACAATATTGTTCTCATGAGGTATCGCTAGGATGGAATCTGTGATATGAAAATCAGCCAAGTCCATGAGCAGCAGGCTATAGGTTGAAGTTGAAAGGTGAGTTTGATTGTGATTTATGGAAACTGTGAGGAGGGGCTGGTGACTTTGTAGGATAGGATAGGGTGTATTTAGTGCAGGTAGTAGTTCTTCATGAATAAATCATTTGAATAACCCTTCATTATTGTATGCCATTTCATTAAATTCAACTGTGACTTCTGTACTCCATTTATGACCTTCCTTTCATATAATACTATCTCCTGTCTTCACATGAAAGATTATCTTTGGTTTGATTTGTGAAATACCATCTGTGAAGATATAAAGGACAAGGGTAGCCTGCCGCTTATCCCAGCTGCTCCCATCTGTCTTTCCTCTAATTGTTCATGAGCCTTTAATATCATAGGTCTTCCCATCTAGATATTCAAATGGGATTGGGGTCTCATCAAGATTCACTATATTACTTAGTTAGTAGCATCTAATGGCAGAAATCAAGCCTGCTTGTTCTAATGAATTGTGTGGTTGAGAATTATGTTGATTAAACCGCAGCCAATTGACAACAAGACGTTGATATTCATCAGGCACTTTAGATGTTTTTTTTGTTAATGCTTGACATGAAATATTCCACCATCACAGAAATCCATTAAACTATCCTGCTGAGAAGACGAACAGGTGAGTATCCATGCTACTATAGTATTTTTTAAAGAGCATGGTTGCTGTACAGCGAAACCACCCTCTTCTCACGAAGCGACCATCTTCTCTCTTTGCTATAAAGACCTGAAATACCTCCATCTCTATTGCAAGCCATGCACACCTCCAAGTCATGACTGTATTCTTATGTGAATCAGATTTTGTATCCAAAATCTCATCCTGCTTTTTCCACCATTCTTGAATTGTACTTTCAGGAATCTTCCAATAGGAGGTAGCCTCGGCATTTGTAGGGCATCTGTATTCCGTAGTTTGACTATTTTGACTTCATAGAATGCAATGATATATAAGAAATAATAATACTTCTATCTTGCATTCACAGCTATAAGTTCTGCATACTCACTTGATTGGGCCTCGTAGCTTGTATAATCGGTTGGTAAGTGGCTTTGGCTTGGGGCCTAGTCAACATCGGGCATGTGGGCTATGTGTAGTAACTGGCTGGTATCCTGGATTATGTATATTGACTGAACTAACTCTTAAAGAATGCAGGGGCATGTGTGATGCTCTGGCTGACAGGGAATAACAGAGCAAAAAGATAAGAAAAGAAAGAATAATTGTTTTAATAAACATGTTGTTATATGCGTTTTTGGTTGAGATGCATACAGTGCTGATACAGTGAAGATTAACTTGTTGTTCATATTAACCTTAGCTGAAACATTATGGTGCAATGAACTAATCCTCAATAAGCTAAACTATGGTGACTAACTGTCACAATACTCTTGGTGGAAAACCAGATAATAGGAGATAATACAGTACTCCCGTGGCCAAGTTGAAGTTGGACAACCACATAGAGTAATGATTACTGGGCAAATAACAAACCAATGTAGGGCAATACAATTAATAATCGAATATGATATAAAAGAAAAACCATACAATTCATTCTTGTACATGACCTGTCAAACTATTACATACCCATAATCTGGAATCTAGCCATTGAAATCATTATTTCCAGCACAAAGTATCACCCTTTAAAGCTTCTCATGAAATGATTGACACTCCTGATCAATCACAGCCCAAGGAAGAGCTTCTCATGTCTCCACAAGTACGTGTTTACCACTCCGCACTGCTGCCCTTCCACTGCCTATGTGCTGGCATATTTGGTAAATAGTCAATAAAGGTAAAGAGGTAGGTATCTGAGTATACTTTAAGTTAGAGGTTATCAGGTAGTGATGAATTTCGTATCCTGCCCACTTATTTTCTAGTATAGTGCAAAGTGTTTAAAAGGGGTACCTGAACTATTGCATTGTGAAATGCCTGTAGTTGCCAAGGTAATGGGTAATTCATAGGGACAATTATTACAAAAGACCTTTAGTTCAATTCATGCTACACTATTGGTATTTATTTCATTTTTATTTTATTTAAACCATAATAATTATAATATGCAATATACAAGGAAATTTATTAAGAACCTTTATTTTTATACTAGCTTCAAGGCAAATTATATATTCTATTTAATCAATAGATACATTATCCACCTGTCTATGAGACTTATACTTTCTGCTAGTGAGATTCTCATACTCTGGAGAGGCATAAACAACCTTACTATGATATGCCTCCATAATTCGATCAGACTTTGCCCAATACTTCCAGATAATCTTATTTGATACTCTGGCTAATGCTTCTAGTACTACTTTTTTCAAAGCTTCAAAGTTATATTGACAGTGATTTCTAGTATATACCTTTGTTGTACCCCAATAGTATTCAATAAAATTAAGCTCACAATGGAATGCTGGATAAAATATAACATCATGACCTGCATTCAGAATTGCCTCTTCAACTTGGCTTGTCTGATTCTTGAAGTCAGGTTGTGCTGCTAGAAGTGCACGGGCAGAACAGTTGCCTCCATAAAGACATTATAGATCAGGCTTCATACCTTTCCCTGTTGTTGACTTGATGGAGCACTGCGCAAGGAAACATCGAAGATGTCAAGGCCATAGGCCATGCTCAGTAAGGACTACTCTCAAGTCTTTAGGAGTTCGATCTGGAAAGGTCATTTGCTGAATATATCCTCCTGCTAGATGATTGGTATCAACCGTATAAGTGTTGCACATTGGCTTAATATTCTTTCCACCAGGTTCCAAATTCATTTCAGAGACCCTTAAGGCATCACTTGCATACTTCAAGTGATTGCGAATATTATCAAAGGCAAATAAAGCTTTGCATCCTGGAAATTGAGCTTCAAATGCAGGAATTGCCTTATTGACAATCTGTTCTAGAAGTCTGTCACCCTTCCACCAAATGTCTCCACCACGTTTCAGAGTTACTGATGCATCTCCATTTCCCAGTTGGCCAATTGGTGTTAGGAAATCTGATATATGTAGGTCTTGACCACGACCTTTCTTTCGTAGTAGTTTGTGCTCCTCATGTACCCAGATAAAATGTGGGCCATCATTTGAATTAAAAGTGCATTCATCTTGTGTTACAAGAATCAGTGACTGAGTTTCACCTGATTCATGTTGTGGGTTTGAAATAATATTCAGATCCTGATCCCATACCATAAATTGGTTTTTATATGATGCCATCCTTGGTAGAAATACCTCATCGCAGTATCTCTTAACATCTGATCTCTCATGGCCATCATTATAGATGCCTTTTCTATCTTCCTTGTACTTGAATCCCAACTTTTTTAGCAATCGTGTAGCTGTTGATGAGCTAATTGTTCTCTCAACCTCTCTGGCAACACTGTTGCTAGACCAGTTTGAGATTTGGGGTCTTCATTCTGTATTCACCAGTGCATTGCAATGGCTTTTGCTAATCCTCTTGAACTAAGTTCTGTAATTTATCAGATTAGTATATTGATTGAGAATATAAGATTCAAGAATTGAAATCAACTTACTGTCACTAACTAGCTGAATATACTGCCTGACAGCAAGCATAGTATCTGCATCATCCAATAGACATATGATTCTACTATTCTTGCCAGTATTAGGCTCTGGTATTTGATGTTTTGTAACCCACTATACTTCATGATGCAAGACTCTGTTCCAAACTTTCTTTCCCCATCCACCACCATCTGCTACCCATTTTGCTAAAGCCTTCTGTAATTGAAACACAGGTTTTACTCCAGTGAACAAATCTTCACCAAGTAGAGCCTGTTTTTCATTCTTGACTTGCAATTTTAAGAAGAGATATACTTGATAGTGCCATGTAAAATATAGACCAACAGGTCTCTTTTCACCTCTACTTTTACAAGTAGATACAAGTTTCTCTATTGCTTTCAAAGCTGCTTCTAGAATTTGGAGTCGCTTATCACAAGGTTGATATCGAGAATGTACTCGTCGTGGCCAATTCATATAGTACTGCCTCAACTGATCAGAGGTATTCCTTTCAACTGCTTGGATACCACTTTGTATTTGACCAAATGTTGGCTCGTGTATTTTAGACTATCTTTGTACTTCTTGACCCTTCTGTAGTTTTTTTCTTTCTCGAAATCTTCATAGATGTAGTGCATTAGCACTAGGCTCATTTGCCTGTTCCTGTAGATATGTATTTAGTACAGG
This sequence comes from Choiromyces venosus 120613-1, assembly GCA_003788595.2. Lineage (NCBI taxonomy): Eukaryota > Fungi > Ascomycota > Pezizomycetes > Pezizales > Tuberaceae > Choiromyces > Choiromyces venosus. The sequence continues at coordinate 102,977 of ML120372.1, forward strand.
TAGCTATCGGTATAGGGTTGTGGAGTTATGGGGTTCGGGTGAACCATGAGCAAGGCTTGGCACACATGTATTTCCTCCTTTAAGTAGTAGCATTGTAGCTAGGAAATACATTATGTCTTCCATCTAGAACCACCATACACCTACAGGCTATGAGCCTCTGCGATTCCTGTTGGCACAGAATAGCAATGAAAAAAAAAGCTTGTCTGATAAATCCACTGGCATCTACACAGTACGGATTTCGTACCTTTTTTTTTTTTTTTTTTTTTTTTTTTTTTCCTGTTGTTTCTTTGAATCCTTTTACCCCTCTAAGCTTCCTCTATTTGCATGATGTCACAGATTCAGGATTTAAACACCATTGGGTGGGTAGCATTTCCTCTCCTTGGAGACAATAATTTCGGTTCGTGGAGACAGCAGATGTCAGATCAACTCAAAGAACTTGATCATTGGTGGATTATCTCTGGGTGCGAGGTCGCCCTGGATAAAGAAAGTACAGACCCAGTGGTTGTTCAAGCATATGACAAATGGCTTCGCAAGTGCTTCCAAATCATGGCTAAGATTCAAAATGTAATGGAACCCCACATTTGCACACAGCATGCATCCGACATCTATGATGAGGACCTGAAAGCACTCTTGGATAAACTAGCAGAAGGCTATCGGAAGGCGCTTGGGCTTGAGCTGTATTACTTCCAGTGTTCACTCTTTGATTGCAGCCTTGACACTCATGGCACAGCAGCGAAATATGTGCATGAGATAGACCGGATAATCAAATGCCTGCAAGAGGCTGAGGAGATTATCAAGGCTAGAGAGAAGACCTTCTACCTGTTGAATGGACTACCCGCCTCATGGCACAAATGGTGTGACCTACAAGTGACGATAATTAAACTTGATCAACCTGACGAACTCGTAGTGGTGATCAAAGCACGTGAGTCAAGTCTCAATTGGGATCATAAGGGCGGAGGAGAAACTGTTCTCACAGTAGGCAGCAGAAAGTATGGGAGTCGTTCGGATAATGGGGGAGCGAGAAAGGTTGAGCAGAAGAGAGTGGGCAGTGTGAGAGAGAGTGTGGGGGACAAGAATGTGACCTGTTAATACTTTTAGAAAAAAGGACACAGGCGGAATGAGTGTAGGAAGTTCAAATCAGACCAGGAGAAAGGCATTCGGAGTAAAAAGTCGAAAGTTCACGCTCCAGTAGCAGCATCAGCATCAGATACGATGAGTCGATCCATCTTTATGGCCTTTACCTCTTCAACTTTCCCTACCAGTCAAGGTCAGTGGCTTCTCGACAGTGGATGCAGCATGCATGTCATGGGAATAAAGGAGTACTTTTTCCATTATACTCCAATTGCTCCAGGTCACCACAGGATTCGAGTTGTGGACAATACCAAAATCGACGCACTCAGAGAAGGTGATGTTACACTTGTTGTTTGGGATCAGCAATGGAAACAAAAGAGAAACCTAATTGTTCCAGGGGTCTTACATGTGCCTGAATGTGGCAACAATAGCTTGCTTTCTGTCTCCCAGCTGCGGGCTTCTGGATATTTTGTGGATTTTCACAAGAGCAGGGGAGCATCATTGCAGCAGAATGATGGATCAGTAGTGGAATTAGATGAAATGAACGGGCTCTACATTTTACTGGCACAGTCGATAAGAAGATACGAGGAGGTGATGGCAACTCAGGAGGATCTAGAAGGTGAGAAAGCAGGGGTCCGGTGAGCATCACTTTGGCATTTTCGTCTCATGCATCTTGGAGCAGATGCAATGTGGAGATTGTCTATGGAAAACAATGCTATCCCTAGGTTGCCAGTTGTACTGCATTGCATGCGTACTGGGTGTGTTTACGGCAAAATGGTTTGCAAGCCATTCCTATCTTTGCCTCCGACTTCGCGCACATCCCAACCGCTGGAGCTTATTCACAGCGACATTGCAGGACCGATTACTCCTACATCACTTGGTGGAGCAGTATACTTGCTGATATTTACTGACGACTTCACGTGATTTAAAATTGGTTACCTGGTTAAAAGAAAATTGGAAGCCCTACAGTATTTCAAACACTATAAAGCACCCTCGGAAAAGCACCATAGCAAGCTGATAAAGAAATTACTAACCGATAGAGGAGGCGAATACACTTCCAGCAAATTTAGTAACCTTTTACTGCAAGAAGGAATAGAGGCACAACACACGACTCCATATACTCCGCAGTCTAATGGAATAAGTGAACGGGCGAATCAGACAATCATCAGAACGATACACACTCTGCTCCATGCCATGAGTGCCCCCAAAAAACTTTGGAGAGAAGCCACCATGACTGCGATTTACGTCCGGAATAGATTGCCTACTCGTGCGATCTAGGATGGTCAGACACCATATGATATGTGGTTCGGAAGAAAGCCATCATACGATAACTTATGCATCTGGGGCTGTGCTGCATATGTTCAAATTCCCAAAGAGAAGTGGAAGAAGTTGGACAAAACAGTGTGGAAGTACATGTTCGTTGGCTATACAAATACCGCCAAGCAGTACTGGCTCTATGATCCTGTCGAGCAACAGTTTATGATTTCTCACAACGTTGTTTTTGAAGAATCGGAATCATACTATCCATTCCCAAAACCCGAGGAGCTTTCGCAGCAGAGATACTATGCTCCAGAGATTCAGCCATGGGAGGAGCAGTTGGCCTGGAATGACGAGTTTGATGAGGAGGATGAGAGTGGTTTGGTTCCTATGCTGAGAGGTGCAAGTGGCGAAGTAGATGTTGGTGGAAATGAGGAGTTTGAGAGAGAGTCTGGATCTACGGATCAAGATGAACTACAGGAGGTTGTAGAGGCTCAAACACCCCTGGTTATAGAGAACAAAGTTCCAAAAATGTTACGAGAAATACAGGCAGATGGTGACAGTAGCTTTTGGGATGACAAAGTGGGGGAGCTTCTGGTAATACAACGACGTCAATGAATATGCAGACAGCTGGGTGATCTGGGAGGTTTGACACATGCCATGATATCGACAGTCTATATGGTTGAGGCTAGATCTGTGAACTACAAGGCTGCAATGGAGACTGCAGAGGCAGACCAGTGGTAGGCCATGATAGATTCCGAGTATTCTTCAGTAACAAAAAATAAGGTGTTGACGTTTGTCGAGAATCTTCCCAAGGGAAAGAAGGCAATCCCGACAAAGTTGGTTCTTCAAAGAAAGCTTAGTCCGGAGGGAGAAACGATGAGGTACAAGGCAAGATTGGTTGCACAAGGCTTTCGGCAGGTTGAAGGTTTAGATTTCGCAGAAACCTTTGCCCCAGTGGCCAGCTTATCCAGTGTTCAAATTGTGCTTGCGATAGCAGGTTCACGTGGGTATATGATTCATCAGATGGATGTAGTGACTGCTTTCTTGAGAAGCAAGCTAGATAAAGAAGTTTACATTCATCTACCACTCGGTGTTCTTGGAGGTCCGAGATTGGAACATCTCAATTGTAGTTTGTACGGCCTCAAGCAACCTCCAAGATGTTGGTATACTACCATCGATATGTTTCTGGTAAAGAAACTTGGCTTCTGGCATGGGTGTTTCAACTGCTGCATTTACACACAATCGAATGGTGCAATACTTGCTCTTTATGTGGACGATTTACTGATTGCAGGGGAGCCACGCATTGTCACAGATATCTGTCAGAAGCTTAAGACTGAATTCGATATGGTGGACTTGGGCTCGGTTGGTCATTTCCTGGGCCTGGTTGTCTCACATGATTTGGGGCAGCGAAAAGTCTACCTAATACAAGAGGGTTATATTGGACGTGTTTTAAAGAAGTTTGGAATGCAAGATTGCAAGTCAGTGGCAACACGAATGGAGAAGGATAAACCACATGCAAGGTCAGAGAACGATGAGGCATGTGAGAAGGCACTTTACCAGCAGTTGATCAGGAGCCTGGGTTGGATTGCAGTAGGCACTCGACCAGATATCTCCTTCACAGTCTCCTACTTAGGACGGTTTAGTGCCTATCTGTCCCTGCAGCATTGGGGATGTGTCAAGAGAGTTCTGCGATATTTGGCTGGAACTAGACATCTCAGGCTGTGCCTGGGGGGAGAGTTAGAATTGAAAGTTCCACTCAATGGATTTGTGGATGCAGACTTCACTGGAGATGTTACTTCGCTGAAGTCAACCACGGGATATGTACTTCTTCTTGGTTCCGGTATTGTACAATGGCATTTGAAAAGGCAAACGATTACGGCGACCAGTACGGCTGACGCAGGGTTTATTGCAAGCGCATCAGCTATTCAAGAGCTCTTTTGGTTCAGGCAGCTGGTTGCAGAAATCACACAGTCATCATTGGCTTTGAGTGTACTCTACAATAACAACCAGGCATCATTATCATCATTCATGGATATGGCTTATAAACCTCATTCAAAACACATTAGCGTTCGAGTTTATAGGATTAGGGAGATCATCAAAGATGGAACAGAGGTGTCTTTAGAGTATTGTAGAATGAAATGAATGGTGGCCAATAGTCTAACGAAGCCCCTTATGGGTACTATGCATGCATTGTTTGTTAAGATGTGTGGTTTACATTGAGACTAGGGGAGGCCACTAGAAGTATAGTTATAAAAAGTTTCTTTTGTTTAGATAAAACTTTGTGTGTTTGCAGGAGAGTTTTATCTGTTATAGTATTATTATCTTTTTTTAGATAGAGCTTTGCATGGGAGTGGGTTAGTTCTATCTTGATTTTTTAGTTTGTGAGTTAATTGATTCACGTCTATGAGATAGCACCAGTAGGGGGAGTGTAGACATGTATTTAGTACAGGTAGCTATTGGTATAGGGTTGTGGAGTTATGGGGTTCAGGTGAACCATGAGCAAGGCTTGGCACACATGTATTTCCTCCTTTCAGTAGCAGTGTTGTAGCTAGGAAATACATCACATCTTCCATCTAGAACCACCACACACCTACAGTTCCTCTTCAGCTGTACCCTTTATTTTATACTATTAGCTATGAACTAAAAAGGTATTTAAGAAGAAATATTTGGAATTGTAAAGCATAAGTATGCTCTCTGACTTACTAGTGACATCAAATTAACTTGTTTCAAGCGCTGCCTCCTAGCACGGCTTCTTTGTATACTGGGGTTTACAACCAGTTCCACATGTTCAGGATTATAGTTATTGGTTTGTTCCATTTTTGTGCAGGTGGTGATAGGACTGATAGGAGTAGGGAGGTTATTAGATCATATCTGAGAAAACTTTATTGTTGTTTAAAGGGTTGTGTCTGAAGTAAGAAATGGTGTCTATTAGATGTATCATATATACCATTACCATTAAAATAATAATATTAAAAATACCTGACACATAGGAGAATTGAACTCTGGATATACTGTAATAATTACCTTGGCAACAACAGGCATTTCACAATGCAATGGTTCAGGTACCCCTTTTAAACACTTTACACCATACGGTATACGGAATCACTTTGCTCAGCTTGGTACTATGGATATGCCCCTTTATTGGGTCGGTGATCACTATGCTTTGTGGGTGTCCAACTTCAACTCAGCCATGGGAGTATATAACTAGTAATCCTCAAACCCGAAATAAAGTACCACAATGGGCAGACCCGTCTCACAGCCCTCCTTCCAAACATAAATCCATCCCTTCATTCATTCCTGAATTTCACGCACTTTTAGCATTGCACTAATCTGACAATCGGCAAGAGGTAGGATAGGAAAGGCCATGATATACAATACACTAAAATAAATCAAACCCAGTGGAGGTACCAGTGCCAAACAAAAATCTGAATAAAGTTGCAACTTTGCAAAACAGTCAGGAGTAAGGATACAAGCAACATGGAGCTATAGACTAAAAGAAACTCGAGATTTTAATTCAAGGAGTGAAAAAAATCAAAACAGAAACTCTTACATAGAAAAACCTTAAAGTCAGTAGTCGTACAATAATTACAAACAAAATTTGTCCTCCTAACTATACTATAGTGGCCATTGGGTGCAGAAATAAAGGCATTATAAGTTGGACTATCAGGAGGAGACTTAGAAAGGAAGCAACAGAGAATACATAATTGGGGAGTGTTTTTGATTTTATTTCAGATAAGCTGATGGAGAACTGGATCCTTTCGCATATAGGGTAGAGGTGTATGTTTTGTAATATAACCTTTCGCACACCTTAAGGAATTGTTTCCTGTAGGTATTATACTAGGACAATGCTGCCCATTTGGTCTTAACTCCTTCTTGACCAGATCCCAAGCAAGCCATTCTCTAAATTTGGCATGAACTTGCCAAAATGAGGAACAATCTCCACTCATTCTTTCCCTTGCAATAAGAAAAGAGTTGATAACTGTAGTATCGAGTAGCCAAACAAAAATAGGCATCCAGTTTCAAACAACACATAGTTGTGTAGAGTAATAGCTTTGGTGCTGATCCGCTATATCAACTCCACCCATATACATATTATAATCTGCCATAGCTGTTGGTACTGCTAAATTATAAACAGGTAATTCTCCCCAGACCTCATCAATCATGTCACAGTATGCTGTACGGGTTCTAGGATGGTAAGGTCTACAGCGAGGTTGAATGGTAAAATTTTGTGGTTCAGGTCACATATCATAGGCTGTTGTCAAAAAGTGTACCAGTGCTTTATCTTGCCAAATAATAGCAAGAACCTGATGGTTATCAGGAACAGCACCAGATAAAGTCCCCCAGGGTAAAAGTGTTTTTTTTTATTGATTTTGAGACCTCAGGGGTATTCAGCTGAATTTGGTCTCACAGTACCGCATGCGGCAACTTGAAAATCTTGAACTTGCAGGGCTTGGAACAATGGAACATTGGTAAAATAATTATCACAAAAGAGGATAAATCTTTGTAGTTGGTAGGGAAGTGATATTGCTAAGTGGAGGACAGCCCGGGAGGTAGAACTTAATTGAAAATTATTTTCACTAGGATAGGATAAATCACATCCAGAAAATTGATCAATCCTAGAGGTATATAAAAATGAATATGTGTAGCCATGCTCACAAAGAGCCAGTACCTTATAGCCTTCAGGTATAGGTTTTTTTGGCCTCTGTACAGTATGGACTGAACAGCCAATGAATCTAATCATCATTTCGTCGATTGCAACTTCAGTTGCAGGTGTACAGTACCACCAATATCGATGCTGGAGATTTAAGGAAAGGGGTTCTAGTTTTTCATACCATCAATGTCATGGTAGATTGTGGAATGTTGGAGATATATGAAAGAATCGTTTGAGTTGTTCAAAGCAAGTATGTATCATATAATGTACTATTCTATAAAATATTAGTTAGATAACACTAAATGACTAAACACTATTCATACAGTCAAGTTGAAGCCTAACACCTAAGGTGACCTAAGGTGGTAACTCCTATACAGGTTTTCTCACTTTAATTCAACTATAAGAGTATACTAATAACTGGACTCTACATACTTGTTGAGAGGTGAAAGTCCATCTTTTCACCAATAATCAGATACAGTGCTTGAACGATACAGTTCCATATATATAATGATTCCGATGAAGATCATTAACTCAGGACCTTTAATAGAATACCACCTCCTTCTCCCTTCTCTTCCTGCTCCCTTTGCCATCGCATAGTCATTACTATTACAAGCAAGTTCCTCAAATTGGTCTTCATCAAAAAAAAAGCATAAAAAAATCCAGTGATTGAAGTCCTTGTAGATTAGGATTTTGTATTAGGTCATAATGACTTGAAAACTGGGCTGTTAAATAGAGAACTCGATTATGTCTTGGTTGAAAATGTTCAAATGGTTGGAAATTTGGTACAGGCGGGAGATTCTGCCAGTTCTGAGGTACTTGCTGGTCCAGTTCTGCTGCATCTTCATTACCCATAAGTTCACAATCAACATCCTCAGCCTCCAAGTTTTCATGGTCTGCACACTCTGGGTTCTCAAGAATATTGATAATATCACACTCCCCCAGTCCCCACCCCCTTCCTTCAAACTCAATCTCATCTTCACTACTATCATAAACTTCATTTGGATCTTCCATTCCTTCATTCATAGTCAAGTTTTGCAACCCCTGAGTAGGGTCCTGTATATAGTCGCACCCTGTTGTCCTGGATGGTCAAAATCTGAAGAATCTGTCTGGGACAGCGAATGATCCAGGACAGCAGATCAGGTTTTGGTGCAAAGAAATTCAGAATTCACGGAGATTCATCTAGGACAATGAAGAATCTGGTAGAGTGAGGTCTGTGACAATGGGGTGCGACTGTAGTTGGACTTCAGGGGACTAGGTACTGGGCTGAGTAGCGTCTAGGAATTCTAATTGTTAATTTACCTAAACATTAAAGCCTGATTCCATTCCTGTGTATATTGGAAGGCACATACCAAACTTGTTGTGTAAAGACACTAATATCTTATTCTTTGATTTGAGTATAATGTTCTGAATACTGTTCTCTGATCTTGGTTACTGATCTTGGTTGATCCTTGGTATACTTTGATGAGACTTTATTTGAAAAACTTCAGTCTCTGGTAATGATACCCGTATTCGAGTTCATCATGTGATACTTACATCATAGTTGCCACAATTATTACTCACTTTACTCTTTCTAGTTACTTCACCCCACCAATTGCTTCCACTAATAATTATCCGCACTTAGTGCCAGTGCCTGAAAACAAACGAAGGGATAAATTACTACCACTGGGCTCACGGGTGTTCACTGCCACTAGCACTATTCCAGATGAATGCATCTTCCCCTCTTATTCTGTACTGTGGAACCTTGGGTAACTGGGTGGTGTGCTATGTCGTTTGGCTTTCCTCTCTTAGTAAGGTTAAGAAATCTTTGGTTTTTTTTCCAGTCTCGGAGGGGGGAAAGGGGCAGTATTTTTGCAGTGTTTTTGCCCCCTTTCCAGAGAAGGAAATTCTGGACTACATAGCACAGTACCACACTGGAGCACAACCTACAATTATTCAAGTTTACGGTAGTCCACGGAACCCTTTGAGATAGGAAAAAGCCCTTATCACATTTAAACAACATGGATTGTAGAATGGGTGTTGGTTTGAGCTTTAGAAACCGAACTGTAGGCAAAATGAACAGGGGACACATAAGGTCTTATATTCTAAAGAGCAGTAATCAAGTATCATAATATTATGCACATAGTCCCACAGGGAGGATACAGGTAGGTAGGGAAAATTGGTAGGGTTGGGACCTGCCAAATGGGGTTTTGTGGGAGAGAAGGCTATTTTTCTGACAAAAACCTGGTGTAGTAACCAACTACACCACGAAACCGCATTACAATGTTGGCACCAAGCCAAGCCATAATAGTGTTTGTTTGAGGTCGCTTGGGCAAATCCTCTGCCCCTTCTCCTAGGAAAGAGCACCTGCCACCCTGCACCCTGGTGTCATATCCACGCAAACGCTTGCGAGATTCTGGGCTACTGATACTTGAGTAAGTGAGCGTGTCGGCTGGAATACACCAAAAACGATCGGGATGGAGCCCTTCCTGGACACCTAACTTAGTATGATTATGGCAACATGTGCCAAGACTGCAGCATTAGAGAGGGTAACTTTGATCTTGTACCGCTACTCTCCTCTGAACCAGTGATGAAAAAGTAGACTAAATATCCAGCACTGAAAAACGAAAAAAATGGAAAATGGTCACTTTCGGAGTAACCACGAGAAATGAACAAGGAATACTGCTCCTACGGAAGCAGTGAAAACTCAAAGGAAGCAAAAATCGAAAAGGAGAACAAACACTGCTAGGTGGGCAATCACCGCAGGCACGACAAGGAGCCGAATTGTTCGTCCGTAAGAAAATAATTCCGGCAGTGGAATCAGAATCGAAAAGAAAACAAGAAAGAAAATGCGTAAAAGAGAAAAAATAAATTCATATTCACCGGTTCCCAGGTTTCGTTCAGTCTTCCAAGCCTTTCTCCTAACTTCGCTGTTCCCTTCTCCAAACTAAAAGAAACCACATGACCTCCTTCCTTATCGTATGATACAGGACTTCCCGCATGGTAACGCAAAAACAAAAAAGCAGCCCTCTCAAAACAGCAGCCCCAAACCCTAACCTCCCGGTAACTCGCTAACTCTGATAAAATAAGGTACAACCTAACTAAAACACCCCCACAGCACTCCCCTCCACATCTTTACGTTTTTGCATTCTTTCTCTTGCAAAGATTTTCATCTCCACTCACCCATACACTGTGCTACGTACTCAAGAGACGCAATAAAAATTCGAAAACTATTTCTGGTAAGTGGATACAAATTTATTTGGAGATAAAGGTTGTGGTTTCCAGTTCTTACTGAGACCGACGAGTACAAAAGTCTCACCCACGATCAGATGATACTCACGAGGAGAGCTTTCTTGGGCCTGGGCTGGCGCAGTCCTCGGGCTTCTTCTGGTTCTCACTTCCACTTCCCATGTTCTCGACTTCTACTAATAACCCTTGTGTAGCAACCCAGCCTCTGTCTGTCTGCCATAAATATGGTGCGAGTAGCGGTCAACCCGAGGGGTCTATCTACGAACTCGCTAGGGCCTGACAAACAAGGAAAATGCTCTCTACGAATAAAAGGCAATAAACTTGAAGCTTTTCCAAGGTGTAGCGAGAGCAATTTTTCCGAGTTGCGTGGCAACAAACGTTTTGCCTACTTTGATAGAACCAGATATGTTTCAGTCTTAGATTCCATCGATGCGAGAGCAATACTCTTCCTCCGACCCCGTCGGTTTGGAAAATCCCTTACTCTAAGCATGCTTCAACACTTTCACGGTATACAACACCGAGATCAATATGATGAACTCTTTCAGGTTTGTTGCTCTTGTTCAATCTATATTTACAAGCTGTACTGATAGCCCACCCCGGGGGGTCTAGGATCTTGATATCGATAAGGATGTGAAGGGAGATAAAATTACGCCGGGTGAATACATGATCTTGAAATTTAATTTCTCCGCCGTGAACCGCACCCGAGATTTGAACAAGGCAGCTCAGGGATTGGCTGTGAGTATTATCCGGAACTTGAAGGGATTCTATGGAGATTATTATTCCTACCTTGGGGAGTCATTGGGCCAGCTTATATCCGAGAGAATTGATCAAGGAGATGCAATCAACAGTTTGGCAAATCTTGTTCAGCTTGTCAATCGCACTCTCTGGGAGGTTAAGAATGGAGGCGACAAAAAACATCCTCTCGCCAATGTCAAAGGGGTAAGTCATGCATACATCCTACATGTGCCCGGGCAGGGTTGGCATGCTGACCATCTCAAGATTTACCTACTAGCCGACGAATACGACGCCTTCTCCAACGAGTATATCGATCCTCACAATTCGCAACCCTGGGCAGAATCTGATGCATCGTCACTTGTCAAAGATTTCTGGGCCACCGTGAAAGATAATGTGGGCCTACCCTACAGCATTCAAAAATGCTTCATCACCGGCATCTCTCCATTATCCCTGGCCGACAATACTAGTGGGTTTAACATTGCGGTGAACATGTCATTCAAAAAGGAGGTCGCTGGACTTTGCGGCTTGAGTCGGGCTGATGTTGAAGGGGCATTGGAGAGAATTTGCAAACCCAAAGCCGATGTGGAGAGACATCTTGATAGGTTAACAAGATATGCCAATGGGTATCACTTCTGTCGTTATGAGAAGTCTGAACCTGTGTTCAATACAGATACAAGCTTGGAATATCTTCAGGCAAGTTTCAGACACCCTCGGCTTGTATCTTCCGCCCGCCACCAGTTCTCCACAACTAACTGTGATTGTGATAGGCTGTCTTGACAGACGAGGATTTCAACATAGCAAACCCCCCAAACTCCGAAGTGTCGCATCGGTTCTTAGAGATTTCTGCATCCTCCCCAGGGGCTGTCACTTACATCCAACGTGCCCTCACACCCTCACCTGATCGGGCAACACAGTATTCCCTTATACCCTATTCGGATTTAGTTGACAGATTCAGTCTTGTAGATCTCCAGAATAGGGCTCTTGGAGATTTGGAAGAAACTGCTTTCTGTACCTTACTACTATACTTTGGAGCATTTACGTTCGACAAGGAAAATCCGTCCAAATTTCTCACCATCCCAAACCACATTGTAGCAAAACGTTCCGGTGCCGCTAACCTCCATCGCTTCAAGCTACTGAGTTCAATGCGAAATGCTGTTAAGTTTTTGGCATTACGTGGCGACATCATTGCCCCTTTAGCGGGCTACCAGGAATTGATGGCGGCCCGTGATATCAAACAAAGTGGATATTCAATGACGGAGGAGCAGCACCGGGATAGCTTCCATATAGCTATCCTTGAGAACCCAGCCTTGGATCCGCAGGTAGAGTACCAGGTGACTAAGGTAAGCAGTAAACCTTTTTCACCCCATCTGCATCTGCATTTCTAATAACGTATTATGATATCTAGCCAGGCAGAGTCTCAGGCCAAGTTGATCTCGTCATAACATCCCCAGACCACTGCGTAGTTACAGAATGGAAGACCATTCAAATTGAGTTTCTGGATGTTGGTGATTCTCACACTTGGGGCAAGAAGGCTGAAGCTCTGAGCAAACTTGACGTAAACGGAATTTTGAAACTCAAATTCCACCGGCGGGATAGATTCAAGAAGGGAACTATTGAGAATTGGATAAAATATTAGGTTAGGGCTCAATTGAAGAGCTATGTCCTGAGCCCTGAAATCAGAGAGCTAGCTCAAAATCGGAAGTTTCGCGCACACCTTGTCCTTGTTAGATCTCGCAAAATCTTAGGCTGGGAAATGGACACGAATGGAGAATGGATTGGCCTGCCTGTATTGGCTGAGAAGATGCTGTAATATAAAACTATACCTTTATTTTCCCCAACGTGTATTTCATTTTACCAACCACCGTAAACCAGTGTTCCCAACCGTCCCGGGCGCCCTACAGGGCCCTGGCGGGCTGGTAGTCCCGGGCGTCCCGGGCGGGGTGGGTAAGGACGGCAGGGCATGGCGTCCGTCTTTCGTAAAGACGGCCGTCCCGCGGGTTGACGCCCGGGCCCTGCAGTCTTATGGCAAATGGCATCTTCCGGCCGTCATCTGCAGGGTCCGGCCGTCATTTGCAGGGTCCGGCCGTCATCTGCAGGGCCCGGCCGTCATCTGCAGGCTTCGGGCGTCATCTGTAGGGCCCTATAGGTATTTCATAAACTACAGAATAATGGATGGTCGTCCCACAGTGTAAGTGGTTATCTCGTAGCAGAGACACATTTAATACAATATTTTCATACGGTCTCGAACAGGGGAATAAATAGGCTTGGATTTTTCAAGAGAACAGGAAAGCAATCCCATGCACAATAAAGATCCTACTCCGAATGCTCAATTTTCTATTACTTTGGTTAGGGGATGAGGTTATAGAGGCAATTGAGTGTATGAAATCATGGCGTAAGGCTGGCTTAATTTCGGAGAAGCGGGTTACGGATGTAGAGATAATGCTGAAGGATTTAGAGGACAGAGCAGTAAAGTTGGCTCTGGGGAGGAGCATAGGTTCCGGTTGCTCTGAACCAGGTTCCGATGTGAGTGCACAGATTGGTTAGTTTCAGTACTTGTGGATGGGGGGATTTGCTACATGTACCAAGAGGGAGTTACTATGTTATTAGTATCAGAATATAAATGTTTGGTTTCGTTATGACTACAGACTTACTGTACCCAAAATAGATCATGCATGTGAGACACCTATAGGGCCCGGCCGTCCGTCCCGGGCCGGAGTTCACAGGGTAGCTGTGACTGCCACCGTCGCTAGCAGTGTTTTGATAGACGTCTAAGTCTTCTGGAGTGGAGATGTTATTGGCTGGCTCAGGGTGGTGGGACACGAAGGAGAGACTGGTTGCGAAAAAGTAGGACTTTATAGTCGACGGATGGGCAAAGGAGGGAGTACCCACACGAGTCTCGAATGAGGATCGTGTGTAAGTGGCGGATTCCACAAAAGTCATGAGGATTGACCGGAGGGGATATCATTGGTAGAGAGTAGTTATCGATACTCCACTATCCCCTATCCTAAAACCCTTTAACAGATGCCGCTATAAACCCGTACAGTTCCCTACAACGCCTAACAACACCTTCCAACACCCTTCAAACGTACTCAAAGCCGGTACAGACGATAACGTAATACAACATAACAAGAAGCAATAAGACCCTAATACAGATATTCATACGTCTAAGGGTTTTGAACAAAAACCCCTTAATCAGGAACTTGTTTGGGGGGGCAGGTGATATTACTATAGAAATGGAGGCATAGGTGACGCGTATCAAGATGCTCCACCCGTCTACTGGAGACACTACATGCCTCGACGATTTTCTGCTTCGTGACATTCCAGTTCGTATTGCGCTAGGCGATTCAGGTAACATTCTCCCGTTAGAGGATGGATCTTAAGTAGGTCGCTCTACCTCCCCAAAACAACCTCTAGGAATCCCCGACCTTTCTACTGGATGTGAACGTAACCGTGTACTCATTTCTTTAGTCCTCATAGCTCCTATGTTTTATATTGTACGCATTACAAGCTGACACCCCTCCACAGCTGGGTCCGCTCGTGTCAAATACCTATTTTGTTCAGCGTATATCAAAACGACGAGTCGGGCTACCATCTATAGAGTTCATAGGGGAGTTGACGACACTGTGGGGTAGGTTTAAATTTCACGAGTTGTCACAGTTGTGATCAGAGACAATCATTAACCCTTAGTTATACGTGCCTAAAAGAGGACACGTCCTAACTATGAGACTATAAGACGAGGTAGCCGCTGTTCTGACGACCCTACAACAACACACTGAATAATACAAGGGCAAATCCTAATTCCCTCACCAAACTAAATACCAACCGTACACCAAACCATCACATCAACCGAGAATGTGGTGCTTTACCAACCTTTTTCCTGCGGAAGAGGGGGTGATTTGGGTTGAATCGCTTAGAAAACACCCCCGGTATGGAAGGGACATCCAGGGTTTTAATGAACAATAGCGTCTATTGTGCTTTTTTACAGAAGAGGGTAACATTTGGATTGAATCTTTTATAAAAGTGCCCGACTCCGAGTACCCATGTCCAGATTGGAGAGTTGGAAACGAGACAACATCACGATGTGCACGTTTTCCACTTGATAGAACACGAATTTGTATGCTCGGTGCGGGTCGGTCTAAAATAGGGAGTGTGACACTTCCATGGAGAATCGTACATTTTCATTGTTTTATGTTTACTAATTTAACTGATCACCGATGAGCCGAAGAGAGATCATCCACTAAATACGTTATCCCCCTTGAAGTAAATGCCCTGGCCAAGGGACAAGTTACATGACAAGTCTAAATTGAAACCAAGACGGCAACGTTTCTGTACGAATAAATGTGTCTAGTACCCCTTTTTCCTTTCTTTCTTTAGGTTGTAAGGTTACGTTTGGATATCAGCAATGTCGAAGACACTTCGTTTTGGTACGAATTGTGACGTCCATGACTTCAGCTAATCCGATACTACATTCCGATACAGTCACAAGGGTTCGCAGGTCAGGCAGGCAGAAAACGGAACCTGCCCTGCCTGCGGCTAAAGACCCTGAGACGGGACCTGCCTGCGGGCAGGATATCAGGCAGGATTGGAAG